>CM038230.1:57529112-58129112 GCA_021442155.1 Cymbidium sinense | reverse complement strand
AAATGTTATGGGGGGTCTTCAAATCCTCAAGTCTTCATGTCTCCTTTATTTCTTCATGGTTTCTTCGATTTGGTAGGCTTGAAGGCATCACATGGCCTCCCATGAGTAAACCTTCTAGCCAATGCTCATTTTATCCCCATAACACTAATCCTAATTTCTAATTACAAAATTACATTAAGAATAGGAAAAGCAAATATAATAACACCTAAAATAAATGTTAGCTAAACACATATACAATCCAAGCAATTATATTTATGATTTGGACTTAGCACCCACATGGGTAACCAAGCTCACGTCTAACTTGGATTATGCTTAAGGGCTTAAGAAACCTACAAAGTGAGCATTTATATTTATTTTAAAGCTTAAGCATAATCCCGTAGAAAATATGATTAGGCTAAAAGTAGCGACATCCACATCAGCGATGCATACACCCTAATATCAATTATAAAATAATACATCACAAAATAAAATCAAACCAAAATATGCCTAACATAAAGCTAGAAGTAGTTACTTAATTCTAATGTGTGTGTTAAGGCTTGTGGTATGTCTTGCTAAGCATTAGGGTTATGATTTTCTAAGTGTATAAAGGATTCAATTTAACATAAAGGGTTGGTTTGACTTTAAGTTATTTAGTTGATTTGAGGATTTTAATTTGTGTTTTCTTTTGTTTCATTTGATTACCATTAGCAACTAAGTGTTGTAAAGAGAAGAAAAGAGGTTCCTTCTTTTATCCCTACCTTAACCCACTTTCTAAAGCATGTTAATTTAATTTACTTCTTTAGTGAATGGCTTATTACACATTTTAAATTAATCCTAAGTTTAATTTTCACCTTAAATAATTATATCAATGTGAAAGGCTTCTTAAAATTAATCTAATTGACATACTATCACATGATTTATGTTCAATCATTCCTTTCAATCACATATAACATGCTTATGATTTAATCCAAAGTGTATCTATATACAACATATTTTAGCACACTCAAATGATGAATGTAGATGCATATTTGAAGTTTACTTATTTGATTGAATTATTTAATCATGATAATTTAAAGTTTTATCCAAATTCTTATACAAAAAATATAAGAATGAAATTAAATAAGTATGTGCTATTATTAAACAAGAGAAGTGAGGTAATCAAATGACCTCCTTGGGGCTAACTAAAGCCTCATATTCAGATGTCCAAACTATATACCCATTTGCATTCAAACACATGTAAATTTGTATGTAAGAACATAAAGAAAGAGACCCCAAATCATATGGCTAATTACTTCAATCACTTAGTCTATTATGAATGCATGTATTATCTAGTAGAAAATAGGGATTTTCATCCTTAGCCACATACATACACATGTAAAGAGAAATAAGTATGCATGCCTTTATTAAATAGTGAGGTAATCAAATGACCTCCTCTAGTTATATCATATTCAATGAATATATATATATATATATATAATTAAGAGAAATAAAATCATGCAAAAAATATATTTTTATTTGATTAGAACATTTATGTATGTGAAACAAAATTTCATCCCAATTATAATGTAGGAACACATGTAAATGAAATCAAATAAGTAATGTCATTGTTAAACCAAGGAAGTGAGGTAATCAAATGACCTCCTTGGGGCTAACTAAAGCCTCAGATTCTCTGGATGTCCGTTCTATACTTATTAACATTTAAATACATGTGAAACTACATATAGATTAAAGAAAAGAAAGCTCTATTTCACATACTTAAGCTATAAGCACATGCAAACCATATGTTAATCATAACTACTATCACTTCATATGTTATTACTCATTTATAAGCTTTTGAAAATACGTTTGGATTTAATTGTGATAATAGCCACACATATATTAAATTAAATCAACACATGCAAGCTTGACATAAAAGAAAATTCATTTTAAGTTTAAACATTTTGAAAACATGAATGCATAGAACCACATGACACACATCATTTAATATGATTGGAAAAGAATAATAAGACATGAAACACATGTTTCATTTAATCAAACTAATTCTAAGGATAATCATATTAAATACAATCATTTAAAGTAAACCAAAGCTTCTTATTATGTTATTTTTGATGTTTGCTTTTAATTTAGAGAAAAGAGGAGATTCAATCATTTGCTACTCCTAACCCATTTCCATATTGGTTAATCAATTTGGTTCAATGAAAAGAAATTAAGTTGATTTTATAGATTAATTAGGTTGTATGAGTTAAGTCCATTAATTACACCTTTCCTATATCACCTTAACATATTTAACCAAGTAATGGTGAGCCAACATGATATTCATATGCATTAGAAACTAAATCAATAATGATCTTAAGAAATGAAAGGCCTAATGCAATTGCCTCACAATGGTTAATTAAGCTAAGGGACTTAATTATTTACTTATAATTCTCCCACATATGGGTTAATTATAATTTCCTTAGGATTCTCTTAGGTTATTAAACACCTAAGAGTCTACCCAAGAAACTTAATTTGATGAGATTTGGAATGATTATGATTTCAATTTAATTAATTAAGCCATTTGAATTAAACCATTAATTAGTCATAAATTATTTAGTTTCAAGTCAAGTGGAATGAACTTATGAAAAGAATGGGAAAGAAGTTCCAATCTCATTCCCAAGACCATTCACTATTCCACAATGATTAGCAAACATAATTAATATTCCTTACTATTTAGAATGTTAATTAATCACAATTAATTAAAAATAATTAAGGCTAAGACAAGCAATTTCTCTAATTAACCAAGCAATAAATCCCAAGCAAATTATGAGAGCAGGTCATCCCATTAATCAACCTAAAGTTTGGGATTAATTACTTGAGTAATTAGAGAGTAATTAAGCTAATTAAGTTTTAATTAAATCCAAATTAAGCCTTAATTACTATTCATAATCAAATGGGAACATTTTTATTAAATTCTCTCGAAATATCTTTAAAATAAGTATTTATTTCTATTTTTATGATTTCTCTATGAT
Organism: Cymbidium sinense; assembly: GCA_021442155.1. Classification (NCBI taxonomy): domain Eukaryota; kingdom Viridiplantae; phylum Streptophyta; class Magnoliopsida; order Asparagales; family Orchidaceae; genus Cymbidium; species Cymbidium sinense. Next base: position 58,126,125 of record CM038230.1, on the reverse strand, counting down.
TTGTTATGATTTTCCAAAGTTTCATTGATTAAATGATTTTCATGATTTTTATAAAGTCTATTAATTAATTTTAATTAAATTAGACTTGAGCTTCAAAATAAAAAATCTCCCAATCCAAAATTCTTTTGACTTGCAATTTTATGGTATAAGTATTTTAATCTCAATTTTAATTTCTAAAATTTTAAACTCAATCTAATTTGTATTTTTGGTATAATTATATAATTTTAGTTTTACTAAAACTTAAATTAAGCTTAAAATATTCAATAAAATTTGGGATTTTAGGTTTGATGGATTTCTCTTGGAAAGACAAATTCAATGAGCTATTGTTTGTATTTTAGTTAAGTATTTTATTTTTTATGAATTTTTTGAAATTTCACGTGATTTAAAAAATTTTAAAATCAAAATGTAAATTTCTACTTATCCTAATCACTACCGCATGGCATGCGGACTATGCAAAGCACACAAAGCTATGCGATTGGTCATAGATGAAAATGAGTAGCACATGTAACTGAACGAAGGGATCATTTGCATTCTAGAACGCCTAATGATCGAGATCAAAATAAATGATTTAATGCGTTAATCTCGTGTGATCCCTCGAGATGGTGTTGCTTTCCACCCTCGCGGGATTTCATAATTTTCATGAAAATTGAACAAAATTTCATCCAAATAGGCTCATTTCATGTGATCTTCGAAAAAACTTTGATTTGTGGGATTATATAAAATAAAAAATGCAAGGTTTACCTAAAATCCTTAAAATCACACAAAAATCATCACAAATATGAGAACTATGGCGGATGATTTTTTAAATTACCTCACCGGGGATGATTTTTGAGGCGGTGGAGGTCCGAGCATGCTCGAATGCAGAAGAGGCTTTGGAATGGATCGGGCTCTTGCTTCGCTCTAGAATGATGTGTCCACCAAATGTCGTCACTTTCTCACTAGAATTCACTTGATTTTGATGGCTTTCACTCCAAAACCAAATGGGAAGGGTTGCTAGTTGGTTTTGGAACTTAGGAGAATGAAATGAGGGCAAGAGGAGAGATTTTCATTCTATTTTTTGTGCTTTAGTTTTGGCTAAAATTCCCTTTCATTTTGATTTTGGCTCCTAATGGGTGTCCTTGGCTTGTGGTGGTTGGGATTCTTCCTTAGGTGGCTCATTTTGAGTGGAGGAAGGTATGAGAATGCAGAAGGCAAGGGGAGTAAGAGTCTTCTTGCCAAGTATTTCAATGGGAGGTGAGGTGAATTCTCCCATGACTCATGGCGACACAACTACCTCTTGGGTCAAGTTGGCGTGTCATTGGTTCATTGAACTAATGGATGAGTGCTAAGTGGCTAAGGAAGAGAAATGACCATTTAGGCAAGTGTCTTTTCATGGGATGCCCTTGACCCAATTGCAAAGTGGTCATTTGGCATTGGATTTGATTTTGGTAGATTTGAAATGAGTCAAAAGTGAGTTGGACTAATTTTATGTCATTTAGTTTAATTTGGGTCAATTTGACCCCATTTGGGATAGTAGTCATCAAATGGTTGACCAATTGGTCAAATTAGGTCAAACAGTTGGATCAAATTAGATCATTTAGTGATTGGTTTATTCATTTGGTTTAATTTTATTTTAGTTCATTTGAGTTCATTTTGGGTCAAATAGGTCAAGATAACCAATTTATTACCAAATGCTTTCGAATCATAACTTAGTTTGGGGTTTGGGTTTGGTAGATCATCATTTGAAATATATTGTAGGCTTTTAAGTTTAATTTGAATTTGATTGGGTTTTAAGTTGATTTGACCCTTAAGGTCAAGTTATGTTCATTGGGTTTTGGGTCTAGTGAGTCAATAGGATCAATTGAGGCTTTCAAGTTCAATAGTCAATTTAGAATAAACTTGAGCATTGGTTGCAATCAATTTGGTTTAGGTTGTAATTTGGCTAGTTTGGGTTCATATGGGTTAAAGGGTTGACTTGGTCAATAGGCTAGGTTGACTTGGTTTGACTCCTTGATATTGATTAACCTAGGATGATCAACAATCATGACGAAGTTTGGATTGGCTTAATTCACTTTGATTTAGATTGAATTAGATTTTGGTTCATGTAGGTTAAATTAGCCACTTTGGGTCAAGTGAGCCAATTGGGTTTAGTTGGCATGATTTTGAGTTGAGTTTGATTTAAATGAATTTCTATATGGATTTAATATTGACATATAAATTTAATTGCAATTGGTTTGTGTTCAAATGAGTTTTAGATCATTTGAATATTTCAAGTCAAATGGCTATTGGGTTTGATTTGAGTTGATTTTGATTTAGCTTGATGATTGTGGATTTCATTTATATTTGGATAGATAATTGAAAGAATGATTGATTCATGAGAAAATCAATTGAATTTGAATTAATTTGGAGTCAAATTTGGCCAAGCTCATGAAGATAGGCCAAAATGGCTTAAGGATGATTTTGATTTAATTTGATTTAATTTTGATGATTTGAGTGGAGATTTCATTTGTATTTATGAAGATGATTGAAGATATGATTGATTCATGAAGAAATCAATCAAGTTTGAAGTGGATTGGATGAAAATTTGGTTAAGCCCATAGGATCCAATCATAAGGCTTAAGGAGGATTTGATCAAGAGCTTCAATCATTTGATTTGGGATTTGGTATTTGAATTTGAGTTCAAATTGAATTTGAGGTTATGTTTGAAATTTGGATTTGGATTGAATTTAAGAAGGTGTTTACATGGGTTTAGCTGGTGATGATTCTCTAATCCCCAAGGCATGGCCTAATCTTGTGGTTGAACCCTTCTAAGACTTAGGTTTGTTAGGTGTTCACCTAATTACTAGATGTATCTTATGAGTAAGAAAATCTTAGTGTCTAAAGATTCATATGTCTAAGATAACGTGATTCAACTCACTCCAAAACTAAGGTCAACAAACCTTAATCACTATTCAAAATAAAATAAATATTTTGTATTAAATTCTCCTTTGTTTAACCATTCTAAAATATATTTATTTATATTTTATTTTTCTATAATTAGTTATGATTTTATGAAGTTTTAGCCAATTAATCATTTTTAAGCATAATTAACCCTCAATCCCACACGGTACGGCGCCGCTTTCCACATGACGGACACTTAAACATAGATATCGACGTGGCGACGGTGGATGCACTTTCGCCCTCACCGCTCAATATAAGATCGACTGGGATTAATCCCACAATTTCTATAGATTAAATTGAGATAATCTAATGGATTAATTATGATAGTTTGTTCCAATCACGAGAACGGACGGATGATCCATCATCCTCGGCGATGGAAGATGGACACCGTTCACCTTTCGCTTGATCCAGCGAGCTCATGGAAACTCGTGATTGACTCCAAAACTTTCAAGGATAAAATCTAAAGAGATCTAACGGTGGGATTCATGCAAGATTACAAAATCTTTCACAAAAGACCAACACCTAAGGTCATTTCTGGTTTCAAGAAAAATACCTCACAAGCTCAAGACCGTGCTAATCAATCAAGGTAGCTTCATCTTGAAGTGACAAATCCTTGTTGAGAAGAGCATGCCCGATTCCTCATTGACAACTCTGTGGACCAAGCATCACGAATTCTAGTTGAGTTGGTCTTAAGATGGTCTCCGGTGCTCGAATTGATCAAAAATAATTCATTTTTGCTCGGAGCTGGGAAATGTGTGTGTGAAGATAATTTGAAAATGGTAAAGATTTAATGAGGAGGATGGAGTAGGTGCTATGTTTTTGTTCATCATCGTGATGAGGAAGCTGTGGAACTCAAGGGAGTGCTCGAAGCTCGACTCACTTGCTGCTGAGGATGTGTGTTATGTGGAATGAGATCAAATGAGGAGGAGAATACCCCGCCCCCATCCAAACGGTGGCTTGGATGAATTCTATCATGGGCGTGATGATCGACGGGTGCCACCGTGGGTGGTAGGAATTGGTGAGGTGGCTCTGAGTGGCCAAGTGAGGGAGTGGCCAAAGGCGAGGTGGCTTGTCCTTGGTTTCCAAATGTTCCAATGGGAGGAAGAGGGTTAGCTCACCTCCACTTGGCTCGACCCAAACAACTTTGGGTCGTGATCTAGTGGTCCTCATGTCCAATTTGAGCTAGGATGGTCGCCAAGGGTGGGAGAGTGGATTTCACCATCCAAGAATGGGTTTTGTCCAAAGGCTTTACACACAATGATAATGGATGAATTTAGATTTTATTTCTATTGGGTTGATTTGGCACCCATGCAAGGATGGTTCATGTTTGAATGGTTTGGGTATGGTTTGTGTGGAGTTTGGCTCAATTTGACCCATGTAGGTCAAATTGGGCTAGGTTGGGTTAAGTTGACTAATTGATCAAATTAGGTCAAACAATGGGTTGAGACAAATTCAAATGATCATTTGGGATGTTTAGGTTCAATTGATTTGATTTGAATTTGAGTAGATTTGAATTTGACTCATATGGGGTCAAATAAGTTGACTAATTTGGTCAAATTGGCCAAATTGGCTTAGGTTAGGTGTTGATTTAGATTCAATTGATCATTTGAAGATGATTGTTGGTTTTGATTTTAATCAATTTGGATTTAGGAATGATTTAGATCAATTTTACCCTTTAGGTCAATTTGGGCTAAATGGGTCAATTGGGTTGACTTGGTCAAATTGGGTTCAACTAAGGGTTTGATTATGTTCAATCAATCAATTGAGATGAATTTGAGTCATTGGTTGCAATCAATTTGGATCATAATTTAATTTGGCCTAATTTGGCTCTTTAGGTCAAATTGGGTCAAATTTGGGTCAAGAGGCCAATTTGATTTTGGCCAATTGATGGTAAAGTCATGCTCAAGAATCAATTTGAAGTTGGTTATAATCATTGGTTTCAATTGATTGGTTTGGAATGAGATTTGGTTTAATTTGGCTCATGTAGACCAATTAAACTTGATCAAATGACCAAATTGATCTTGACCTTGATTGCAATTGATCACTTAAGGATGATCAATAATCAACATAGAAGGGTTTGGATAAGTTGTCTTAATCCAATTTGAGTTGGATTTGAGTTTGGTTTAAATGGGTCCTTTAAGTCACTTTGGGTCAAGTGAGCCTTATGGGTTAATTGAATTGGTTTTGGGTTGAATTGAGATTAATTGAGTTTAATAATTTAGGATTGATTGATGGCTTTGATTCCAATTGATTTGGATTTAATTAAATTTTGGCTCATTTGGACATTTTGGGTTCAAATGGCTAGCTTGGGTTGATTGAATTGATTTGGTTGATTTAGGTTTGATTATAGCTTTTGGTAGAGTCTGAAATGATGATTTGAATGGATTTGAGAAAATCAATTGAATTTAAGTTTGATTAAAAGAAATTTTGGCTATGTCCATTGGGTTGGTTTAAGGAATTAATATGGATTTAGGTTATGTGTTTTAATTATTTGGCTTGGAGCTTAGATATGAATTGGAATTCTATTGGGATTAGTTTAATTGATTTGAGGTTTGGTTTTGTCTAAGGAGGTAAGCAGTCTTGGTTGGCCAAGATGGGTAGGCTTCCTAAGATCTTAAGACATAACCTAAACCTATGGCAAGTCCTCTAAGTCTCTAGGTTTGGCTAAGTGTTCACTTAGTCACTAGAAGTATCCTATGACTAAGAAGATCCTAGTTTCTAGAAGATCCCTAGGTCTAAGATGGAAAGATTGAATCCTCACTCCAAAAGTGAGGTCAATAAGCTTAAATTAAGTAAAATCCTATCTAATATAAATTTTACCAAATCTATCATTCCAATCATCTTTAAAATGATTATGGATCATGACTCAAATCAATTAAAGCCAATTTGGCCCTTAACCCAAATTAACCCAAAGAGCCAAATTGAACCAAAACTTTATCTAAGCCAAATTGGATTTAATTAATGCCTACAATCATTCTAAATTAATGGTTGAATATTTTTTAATCATTAATTAAAGCTAATTTAATTGACCCATCTAGCCCAACTTGTCCTAAGTATCAAATTGAACCAAAAATAAATCATATCCAAATTAACTCAAATCAAATCATCATCTTCAAATTGACAACTAAACATGATTGAACTCTATTTCAACCCAATTTAGCCAATTTGATTAAATTGATCAACTTAACTATTTAGCTCATATGAACCCATTTGAGCTAAATTCAAATCTAATCTAAATTGAATAAAATCACTAATAAGTCTTAAATCATCATTTACCAATTTTTTCAATTGGTCAATCTAATCTAATTAGACTAAAATTGACTTATATAGATCCAAATAAAACCAAACTTGGCATGACTCATCCTAGGACTCTTGACCTACCCAAGTAGACCCAACCCAAGGTGAATCTAGTTCCCAAACTAAAACGTGAACCAATGATTTCAAATAAGATAAAATCCCAAAATGGAATGGTCCAACCCTCTCCTTGGCCAAGGAAGCACCCTAAGAATGCTTTGAGCTCACCCATGTTGACTGACCCAAAAGTTATTGGGTTCAACCATTTACTAAAGTGATTTCATTCACCTCAGATGCCCCTTGGTTCACTAACCATGGGCTATCAACTTCATGTTAGGCCACTTAACTTCTCCAACCAATAGGAAAAGTTCGACATCAATCTCATGCCATTTCTACCCCACTACAAGTCGGCATGGATTGAATCAAAACTTTAATTAGTTCACTTGGGAATGAGAGTACATGTCCTCCCCATTCAAACCTAACATAAACACTCCTCACATCCCAGTTAGTCCCCTAAGTTCCTAAAGCCTTTTGAGCACTCACCATTGGTGAAACTAATAACACTTCAAACCCAAGTGCCTCTCACACCCAACTCCATCAAGACTAAACCAATGCTAAATTAACTATTCTTAGACCTTTTACCATGTCCTCACAAGTAAGAACAAATTGAGAAACACTCGATTCAATCACTAAAGCACCTATTTCAATCGAACTCTAGTGAGTGGATATGAGCTTGGTCTCGAGTGTTGGGAGAGCTTCTTAATAAGGCTTTATCTCTACTAGATACTACCATAGCTGAACTACCAAACTTTAGCTTTGATGAGGTAATTCCTTCAAATCTTAGGCATGACCCCTTTGGTCTTTTATAAAATAAATGTGTGTTTGGTGCGCTAATCGGATCTCCCTAGAATCATTCTCTAATCATTTTGGAGTCATTTTCACTTTGAAATAAGTTCTAGTGAGCTTGAATCAAGTGACAAGAGATGAGCCATTTGTCCATCGCTAGAGATTAATAATGATCATTCGCCATCCATTCCAGATTAGAATGAACGACGAAAAATTACATTAAAAAAGTATTTAATTTATTCTTTTAAATCATGAGATTAATTATTGCCATTGATTGAATGGTGAGATAGACCATGTCCACCATTGAGTTAATGTGCCACATGAGATATTTTAAATAACTAATGACACTAAAGCGCTACCAAAGCAGGACATCGACAGAATTAAATTGAATTGAGTTTAAAAATTAATTAAATGTCCTAAACTTCAAAAAATTATAACTAATTATAGAAAAATCTAAAAAATATAAATAAATAATTTTTTGGAAAGATTAAACATAGGAGAATTTAAAAATTAATAAAAACTCAAATTTTATTGAGTGTAAAGTGACTAATTAGGGTTTGAATATTTTATTTATTATTGAAATTAAACTTTAATTATTGGGTAATTGACTTGAAAGTTTGTGTGATTGTTCCTTGGGATGACCTCTACTTCCCTAATTATTTCTATTCAATTGGTTGAGTGATTTGAGAAATCCAAAATTTCAAACTCTTAAGGGTCATTTTGTGCAATTAATAAATTCATATAATTAGAAAAAATTATAAAATTATTAGGAGAGTGTAAATGCATATTAGATTGTTAATGGTGATCGAGGAATTAATTAGGGCTACTAGTTTAATTATTCTCTAAAATTATCATTAAGAGGCTTTTATTAATTAATTAAATTATTAATTATCCTATAACTTATTAATAAATAATTACCTAGATCGTTAAAATTATGATCAACCCCTTTTGTTGTCAATTAACAAAAGGTTTCATGAAATCAATATTCCTAATTGGTTTGGCATATTATGGGTGTAATTTAGTTTTTTATCTTCTCATTAGGCTTAATTAACTCTAATCTTAAAATCAATAACTAAAAAAATTGATTAAACTTAAATGTAATTATTCTCTTATGAATAGCCTTGATTTATGGATTTAAGTAGGTTATTTGGTGACGTCTAATTACTTTGCTTCAATCATTTTATAAATTTATATTCCATGTGTTACATGCATTTCATATTTCAAAACAAAAGAAATAAAAGATTATATTAATTGTATGACTTGATGAATAGCTATATAGTAAATCTCAAACTATTTTTCTTCATAAACTATAATAAATCTAGATCAGATAAATCTAAATTAATTAAGATAATTAAAATATAAATATACACTTGTATGTATGATCTACATGTCTTAAAAGGTATATAATCTAGACATTCCTAGGGCATAAGACCTAGTCTAAAGGAGGTCTTAGATATCTCAACTCCCTAATTTAACAATGGCATGCATCTTAAATGTGTTATAGTGAAATAAATAATAAGTATAAGTTATTTTAAATCCTTAAGCATTTAAAAAAAATTAATCAATTCATTCTTAGACATACAAACAGACAAACATATATATATATGTATATATATATATATATATATATATATATATATATATATATATATATATATATATATATATATATATATATATATATATATATATATATATATCAACTTTCTTTAGTTCCAATGAGGCTTACATTACCTCACTTTCTAGTCCAATGACTCGTATGTATAAATCCAAATATGTTTGTGTATATATATTCATGCATGAGAACTCACAAAATTATTTTTTCTACAAATTTATGCATGCATGCATCATACACATACATCTTTACATACCAAATTGATATTAACAAATGAAATACATCAATGTGTAATGATTTCAAAAAAATTGATACACACACACACACACACACACACACACACACACACACACACACACACACACACACACATATATATATATATATATTAAATCCAATTAAACATTAAGAATGATGAATTCAACTCAGAAGATATCTAAATTGATCATGATCTAAGATGACCTTCATATGGTTGTGATGACACTTAAGCTTAATCCAATGCTAAGGTTTCATAAAATTAACGCTTCATTAAAATTTTTAAAAATATAAAATTCACATCTAGTCCTAACATAAGGATAGGGTATAAGATGAGACTCTTCCCTCCTCATACTCTTAAGAATCTAAACTCAAGTGAAATATTTTAAATCAATAATCTAAAACTTCTAAGTTAATAATCACTTAAATGGTAATCACCCCTTTTGTGATAAATTAAAACACCCTTTTGGAAGACACCACTCAAACATTAAGGCCTAGTTTTATCATACCACATAAGCCTAACACACACTTTAGAATACTAAGTCACTACCATTATAATTAAGTTAGACAACGCCTTGTATGGTTTGATGTTTTATTTAATAATGGATGTTTGGTGAATGCTCATAGTCTAGATGTTAGGGTGGTGTTAGACTAATGATGCCTTCTATATGGGATTGAGCTTGAAGGACCATTGTAAACTAAAAAGTTATAAAAGCTCTTACTTGTAGGTGCTACTTAAGTCCCTAACCAAAATCCATTAGGATAGGTGAGCTAAGTGACTTAAAAAAGGGAAGATGATCCCTAATGTATAAAATTTATATAAATTGCTTGATGTGTATGTATGCTCATCTAACTTCTATTTTACAAGCATAGTTAGATTTCAATTTTTCAAAGGTGTAACTTTTATAATAGTTTTATGATTAAAACTATGGGATTTAGGATGAGTAGTGGCTAGAGGATTTTGACCAAGGAGTCTTTGTGATGCTTGGAGAACTTAATTCATGAAGATGAAGATAAAGATTGAAGAATCCCATAGTCTCTTTTAAATTATAAGTGTATTCTAGGCTATATAAAGGAAGAGCTGCTATCCTTTTTTTTTATTTATGCACAACAAGCCACGCTAGCCTCTTATTCATTCAATCAATGATAATTTTTTTTGGCTTATTTATATTGATTTCATAATAAAAATGACATATTTTTCATAGGTTTATTAAAGTGTGTATGTTTAATATATGACCTAGATACGGTGGCTCTTTTAAAGATATAATTTTTTACCCCATTAATCAACTTTAATTAAGATTATCTAACTCACAACCATACTTTAAAACCTAGGAATTTAATCAAGATAAAATATTTAGCAACCAATGGGATGAATGTTATAAAACCATGCATACATATTATTTCATTCCTTGTAGATAGAGGGTCACCACCCTTGCATGATAAGAGATATGGATTGAACTGTGAGAGCAATTCCCTTGTAGTAGAACACCCCTTTCTCTCTAAGCCCACAATTTTATTTTATTATGCATATAAGCATAAATGCCTCCCAAGCTTGAGTCTATTATGGTGACTCAAAATTGAATAAAAGTTATAATTTTTATTGCATTAGTCAAAGGCATGATTTTTATACCAATCATGATCTAATTTCTTAGGAGTGAGTTTAGGATTATAATTTTATTCCTAAAAAATAATGCATTTACATAAGTTTGGCCTACATGATTTTAAATTGTAAGAGGTGTTAGTTTATACACTCCAAAAGGTTGTAAGTCCAAGAGGGTAGGGATGGTTCACACCCTTAGGTGAGGATGTGTCAAAATATCCCATTTTGCCAAATAGACTTAGGATAAGTTCTAACTTAAACTGGAATACTATTAGATATAGGGGCTTAGAGGTTTTTATTTCTCTTATGCTATGGGTGTAAGTCCTTGCCTCTTAAGCATTTCTCAATCTTATGTTGTAAGATTATATGCCTTAGCATTCTAATAAAATATTAACCCAAAATAAATATAAATCTCTTCAAGAAAAATAAAGCTCAATTTTAAGAGATTAGAGTATCTCACCATGCTTCCTAGTATTAGAGTTCTCCTTATCTTTTCTTCATTAAATTCTGAAAAGAACTATTCTATTTGAACTCTCCGATGATTATGCAAATTTACACCAATTTCTTGATCACAATCTTTAAAATCTTTAGAGGCATAGATTGACTACTTTATTGAGGGTATTCTTAGGAGATCCATATCTCTTAAGATGTAATTAACTATGGGAGCTTACCCATATAAGAAACTAAAGAACCCAACTTAAAATAAATCCTACTTTACTTTATTCATATAAAGTAAGAGAAAATATCTAGTATATGTAAACTCATCTTCCTTACGAGTCATTATTAGGTGATCGAGTCCATCATAGATGATTCTTCTATCTTGTGAGATAGTGTTTCATTCCTTGTTATCATACCCGATCATTTCAATAAGTACCCCTAAGATCATTGTAGTGTTACTACGATTCTAAATATAAACACCACCATTATTTTGGTGGTCGCAGAAAGTTCTCTCTCCATCTTTAGTAGTCAATTATTGTCTCTAAGCATCTGTAGTGGACTTCAAGATTTTTTCCATTGTATTCCTTGTTCATTTCATTTGTGGACAAGTGTCACCAACATTCCTTTTTTTAGATTTTAAAACCTCTTATAAGTAAGTTCTAGAACCCTATTGGATCCCTAATGGGCAAATCAAATAAATTCATATCAATCATGATAAAGAAAGTTTTCAAAATTTTAAATTATTAAAGAATCCCAAACCATATCTTTAAATCTATCATCATACCCAAATTCAACAAATCGTTTATTTATTTTTGAAAACCACTTAAAACTACTTTATAATAAGGTCCAAATGCAAAATCGCTCTAAATCATAAACCCCATCCAACATAATTAATTTTTTTGGATGTGCGTTTAAATAAAAAATCAAACTAAAAGAAAACAATAAAATTCAATAATTAACCTTTTGCTTTTCTCCAATAGAAGCAAAGCACCAATCTTCATCAACACAAGAACAATCATGTCATCACGGAAAGCTTATCTTCTCATTTACTTCACGTGTTGATTTGGCCATGGATCAGCCATCATGACTTCTACTCCCATCATCAAATTTGGTTTGAGCTTTGAGCACTTCAAAGTCACCGGTAATGGCCCAACATTCACCACTATTAGCTAAGAGGAGATGACAAATAGATATATTGCTACTTTTTTAGTTTGACCTACAATTTTATCGAGTTTTCCTCTTTAATGAGGAAGGTTTGTAAAGGTGCCATGAGTATTTTTTTTTTGTCTACTAAGGTAGTTAGGACTAGTCGCTTCTAGAATAGCTCCAAAGGAAAAACAATAATTGTGTTGGAGGTTATCCTATTTGCTTTTTTAGGTCGTTATATCTCCAGATGTCTCTTTGACCAAGACTCGACATAGAACATGAACCATAAGTCAAGAGACACTATGAGAAGATGTCTAGGAAGATAGAGTCTAAATCCCATATGGCTAAGGATGGTTATCTATGGGAGACCTCTCCCATCCTTAGTGGTAGTAGGTTTCACTTACTCTTAGCTATAGAGGAGAGGAGGATATGAAGAAAACTACGACATCACCACGACATATACCGATAGGGAGATGAGGAAGCCCTATGTTGGTCGAGATATGTGCTTAGGAGAGTAGGGAGAGTCCATGGATGCTCAAAGCCCACCTTAGTTCATGACTTGAAAGAGATTATCCCTAGGAGTGTTAAGGATCATATCTATAGAGAAAGAGTCACAACAACCAAGATTGCAACCCAAGAAGGGAAGAGAGATAGATGGAGCTTTAGAAAGTGGCCTTTGCTTTGATAGACCATTACCTTGATTAGAGCGATAGAACTAATCGTTCATATAGCATAGTTCTCACCGGTTAGAAAATGAAGTCTTTGGTAGAGATGCACCAATGCCATCATCACATTACCTTGATTCTCCATCCACAATTGCTAGTCCATATGTGACCCTCAACATCCCTATTAAATATCAAAAAGGCGTGGGAGAAATCTCCAACCTTGGTGATCTACTTGCAATCCAAGGACCACCGCTTAGCTTCTCTCACCGATGACGTGAGGTCAAGCTCTCCAATTCAACCCTCATACCATCGATGGAGCGAAGTGGCAGCTTTAGAGTGTCGCATTATTTCACATAGTAGGGTGGAGAAGATAAGAAGAAGGATAGAGGGAAGCTTCCTATGTCGTAGAGCCTATCATGGTCACACATCATCAATTTAGGGTGTCCAATGCACCCCACCCATAGAAGATCTTATGGTAGAGGATCAGCCCTTAGTATGTCCTCGTGATTCAAAGAACAAAGATGGTAGTTCCTTCAAAGAGATCTTAGTGAAGTATAAGGCAACAATTAAAGACATGGAGAAAGAAGAAAGTGGTGATGAGAGAGTCAACTTTGATATGAAAGAAGGTGACTTCTTAGATGATGTAGGTATGTATGGTAGAGACCAAGACTTCCTCTTATAGAGAGAAACATTATAGTATTAATGTCCAAGGAGTTGTAGTTTAGGAAGGAGGCATCGACATAACTCAATGATTGTTACATCTGCTCAAACTAAAGATAATCAGATTGACGCATGGAGAATAGGATGGAAGAGTTAATGTTAGTTGTGTTAGCTCTTCATGGTCAAATACCAAAATCCCAAACGCACCTATGGAGATAGATAGGTCTAGTTGGTACATACAGTTGATCGACATAAAAACATCATTTAGTTAAAAGAAGACATGTAGTTTGCATAAGAAGGATATAAACAATATAGTTCTCCATGAAAGAGATATCAAATAGATGGTGGAATAATAGGAGGAGTTATTGACGCAAACTCAAGTACATCATTAATTCTAATGGGTAGACATTATCGAAAGAATTTGATGTAGTCCAATATCCTAAGAGTTTTGTGCCACCATCTTTCAAAGTGTTTGATGATAGTGGAAGTCCTAGGCAGCACATTGCATATTTTAAGGCTAATTGCTACAAAACATGAGGTGATGATTGTATACTTTTTAGACAATTTGTTAGCAATCTTTCTAAAGTAGCATTCAATTGATACACCAAACTATCCAATTGATACTATTGGGTTCAACTGCTCTTCCTCTGGCGGAGGCAGCAGTGTCTGCTACTGTTCTGGAGTTGTCGTAGCTCCGCAGATCACCTCCATTCCCTAGCAGTGAAAAAAAGGTCGTGTGAGGTTGACTGGGATAGTGAGGAGTTTGGTTGGGAAATGGCTGAGAAGTGAGTGCTGCCTGCATGAGTAATGGGAGAAATAGAGGCTGCGGAGTGCTAGGTTGTAAGAGACGGGAGATCAATTTGTATCAGAGGAGAGGTCGTGTGCAACTCAGGAACAGGAGGAGGAGATCGACTGGGGTTGCTGTCTCGTGTGGAAGGAAGGCAAGGGTGTCGAGCTGGGGAGTCTCGAGTGAGGAAAGGGGAGTTGAGAGCTATGGAGGCGAGGATGGCAGCGAGCTAAGGGAGACTCATAGTAAAATGGCAAGAGATAGGTAGAGGGGAATATTATTAGGATTATTAATTTTTCGTTTGTCTATATTAGATGAAACATGAGAAATTGTTGCATATAATTTGGATATAACACAATATCCGGACTCTAACACTATAACATCATATGATTAGAAGAGGAAATAGCTCCTTCTTTTAAGGTGGGCAAAATTTTTAAAAAATTAAATAATAATAATAATAATAATAATAATTAAGAAAATATAAAATAATATTTTAGAGAAAAATATAATAATTAATAAAATAATGCTATTAACTTTATAAGAAAAATATAAATGGGCAAGAATATTAAAATTATGGGATTTTATTTTAATTAATTAACTAATCAATTGATAGTAATAGTTAAATTGAGTTTTTTTTTTAAGGATTGATTCGATAAAATATAAATTGGAGGGGCACACTCTTTAAACTAATATTTTTTTAAGGGAGAAAAGAGAATTAGAGGGTAGGCAAGGTGGTTCTACCCTTCATATGATGCTTATTCAATACATAGTTATTTTGTATTTATATGTATACATATGCTTTTACTGCTATGGGATAATGCACTTACACATTAGTTTATAGCAAATACACAATATGTATTAAATGAAGCGTTGCATGGTGCTATGGTATTAGAGTTTGGATGTAAAGTTACATTCGGACTCCACGCATAATAATTTCTCATGAAATAGTGAGAGCGATGTCTTGAAGGAGTAAGGGAAGATGGATCATGGAAGGAAATGGTCAGATTTAACTTGATTCATTTTTTTAAATATTTTTTAATTGAATCATATAATAATATGTATATAATAATATACTTGACATAGTATATTTTAAATTTTAATTAACTTTAAATCATGATTTAAATTTAGGTTTTTTGTTAATTAGGATAAGCATAATTTAATTAACTTTATTTTGAACAAATTTAATATTTATGTATCTATATTTAAATGACTTTGAGTATCAACTCTCTCACTTACGAATTCATTGCACTTCACACATTACATCATTTGTGTTTGTCAAAATTTGTCCTGTTAGCTTCGTGTACTTTTTAACATCATGCATTTGTGCAACTATTCAGACAAATTGGGTGTCATCATTTGGCAATTTTGATATTTTAATTGTGTCGGCATAGTTCATTTTACAAATGGATGTCATTTAGGTAGCTTCAACAATAATGAATTTAACTCTAGCCCAATTTGTGTGATTTCTAGTTTGTGATCCTTCATTGTCATTCTATTTTAATTAAATTGACTGTGAACAATTTTTCTAACTTAGATTTTGATGCTCCAAACACGTTGATATAATCTATTTCACGAATGAACAATGTTTGTGCCATTTCAGCAATATTCAAAGTAATTCTAGTCCAATTTGTGCTATGATCATCTATAGTTTGACAATGTCATTTTGCTTGATGCAATCAACTTCTGAAAGGCTTCACTTGATAGGTTTCAATGCTCAAAATGCATTAGTAAAGCCTCCTTCATGAGCGAAAAGCTGTTGGATTTTTGGTGTCAATCAAAGCAATTTAACTCACTGCAGTGATTTCATATTTGTCGCCTTCAATTTCATCACCTTGTTTTCTTTCCTCGACTTAAGGAACTAATTGAGATCAATGCACCATAAACCCTACCTATAGCAATAAAACTCTTATGATCTTTCATATACACTTTCTCATTATCTTTCTAACATTTTTCCAATAAAATCCTAATCAAATGTTTTATGTAAGTTGTCAACCAAAGTTTTCTCTAACAAAACCTAGTTTTATTTTAGTCTCCAATTGGATGTCAAAAAACCCCAAGAAAATTATGAAATACATAAAAACTAGTCTATACATGTTATCTGAATTATTTCAAATGTTGTTAATCTCTCATAGTTCCCCTACATTTGTTTTTTTGTTTTTGTTTTTTTTTTTTTTTTTTTTTTTTCTCTTAGCCAACAATATTGGTGAAACCTCTTTAACACCACTTACCCTAATCCATCCTAAGGAATATAACATTTCTAACATCTTTTAAAGCTTGTTCAAACTATTTTTTTGATATTTTAAACCTAGATCAAATCTTATGAACTTTATTTCAACCATATTTGAACCTTAATTAAACTTTGCACACCTTATTCAAATCTTCTTCAAGATTTGAACCATCTTGAATCATATTTGAACCTTCTTTTAATATTCCTTGAACCTCATTTGAAAGTGAAAACAAGGTTTAAATTAAGATTGAATATGGTCCAATCAAGATTTGAAGATTGTTCAAAAACTTCAAATTAGATTATGTGACCTTAAATGGTATTATGGGTTTAGAGTACGAATGATAATTTTAAACCAAAATAAACAAATTATAACATAACTAGTCCTAAATAACTAATTTAAATTAAAGATAAAAACTTTGCCTTGAAAATTTTTACATATTGCAAATAATGATCAGTGAAGATGGAGAAAGTGTTAGGAAGAGAACTAGCCAAATAACATCTGGTTCGGAAGTTTGTGAGACTGTTTGTGAAGGAGTTTCAATTTCTGTTTTATAAAGTAGAAGTATTTTCATCATAAATAAATTTTGAGCATATTTCCCAAAAATAATTCCCTAACGAGCATATGAGCGGCTCGTTTGCATTTCGAAGAGCAGTCTCTTGCATTTACGTTCTTTGGATTTGAACCATTCGGTTATTTCATTCGTTTCATGTCGAGCGGATCAAGCTCGAAATCAATTCGATCCGACTCATTTCGAACTCGAAACTTTGACTTCGAGCTCGAGCCAAATTACCATTTTGAGCCCATTTGACATATATATATATATATACATACACATAAGTATATATATATATATATATATATATATATATATATATATATATATATATATATATATAATAATTACACTTTATATGACACATAATACATATAATTAAAAATATCCCAAGTGTTTTTCTTTTTTTACCTTGAGAAACATGCTTAAAAATTTCTTTATGGTAACGTTAACTTATTGTATTCGTAGACTACTTTTTTGAAGCCTAAGCCTAAAATTGGTTCAAACTTATTCAAATTTAAATTTTATTATAAGATTTTCTCAAACCTAGTTCAAACCAAGCTCCAACAAGTTTAGCTTTGATCGCAAAAGTTTGATATTGAGTTTGGCACTCTGTGATGAAGAAGAAGAGATTGTGATGGCTTGAGGTGGATCATTAATGGGATCCAATGGCATGTGAAGAAAAATCTGAAGAAAATAATTTTTTGATGGACTTAAGCGAGTTCAATTGCAAGTTTGGTGCCATAAGAATAAGAAAAGAAGTTTGTGAAATTGGGGACGGCTAGCATTGATGGGATCTAGCAGTGTATGACAGAGAAGAGTTCACATTTAATAGAGAGAGAAAACTCATTTGAACCTCATTCACATGAGTTCAGTCACAAGTTCAGTGGTGTGTGAAGAAGCTGTGGAGTTCGTGATGGTTGGGTAGGCATCAATAGGAGTGAAGGACAGTTGTTTACGTATTATGTGAAGGAGAAGAGGAGTTTGTGAGTCTCGTGATGGGCTAAAATGGCCATTGATGTCATCCAATAGCTTGAGTAAGAGAAGGAAAGAGGAAGGCAAGGGGAGAAGTTCGTGGAACTAGCACCATGCAGATCAGTCAACGAGGAGATGTGGTATAGGTGTACAAGGCACGAAAGAAAAGGATATTCCGAACTAATTTGTATTCGTATAAAACAAGCAATAAAATATAATATTTCACATATACATTTATCACAATGATAAATTGTATTGAATTACAAAATAGTTTAAAATATTTGTAGTTTTCCTCTGTAAACTTAAGGGCCATTGGAGAATTTTTTATATTTTTTATTTTTTATATTTTCATTCAAAATAAAATATATTTTGATAGTGATAGTTTTTTTAAAAAAATATACTCAAAATATTTAAAATTATTTTAAGTATTTTGAGAATAATATGATTTAATTTTAATATAAATATAAAAATACTTAAAAAATATACTAAATAAATATATTTTAAAAATAATATAAAATTATAAATAGAAAACATAAATTAAAATATATCTTAAATAGGCCTTTAATCTGTTTAAATGTTTTGAATGCCAGCTTGTATTCTTCCTAGCTCCTTTATCATCCCAATGATTATCATTTGCATGTGATTTATCTACCACAGTTTTCATCTCTATCTCCAAATTTGACAAAATTTCAAAGTTAGTAATATTAAGTATGTTGATGTATGGTCTAATTATATCAATAAAAGGCAAATTACTACTCATGCAATATATAGAGCTCAAGGTAAGTTGGAAGTTTGAGGCTAATGTCCTCATTGTATTAATCATTGGTTGTAATGCAATAATATTTACCATTATTAATATTTTTTTATCGTTATTTGATTAATGTGCTACTAAAGTTTCATACAAAGGTGAGACATTTTTAATAATTTTGTCATTCAAAGCAAGCATGTTAACTATCAAGTCTTACATGATGAAAAAAATTTGAATTCTAATGATTTTGAGAGCTTGTACATCCTCTTTATTATGTGCATAGTATTTATAGTAAATATTATCTTTTAAATTTTTTGTTAATGTGACTCTAAATTTAGTTTTTTATGACAATATCATATATCAAAAAAAAAAAAAATACAACTGCAATATATATATATATATATATGTGTGTGTGTGTGTGTGTTCACCTCTTTTTTTATGCATTCATTGTATTTATTTTATATTTTTCCTATTCTCAGAGAGTCTCTTCATCAAGATCATTGCATTGCCCTGTCTAATGATAGAAGGGTGAGAATGAGAATGAGAAGAGTGACAAAAAAAGGAAAATAAGATAAAATAGAAAAGGCAAATAAATAAAAGGAGTGTGGAGGGTCTTCATAGTATAAATTTATGTGATAAGTTTGAACGAAAGTTCAAGAAAATCGACTAACCCAATCCAAGCGTATCTACAATAAATAAATAAATAACCTATGGAGACTCACATATAACTAGAGAGTCAAATTTATTTTTGTTCTAGGTTCAAGAGCAACTCTCGTGCCAACTTGGTTAATTACAACTTGGGGATACCCAAGAATACTCTTGATTTAAGGAATTGTGCTTGTGTTCTACAGATCATTATAAGATTAGCCAAGGAGATTGTTGTCATTTCAATAAGGGACACCTCATATTGTCAAGGCAAAACTAGGCTATTGGGCAGAAGATGAACAACCATAATCCAATGGACAACCACTTATCAACAATGAGGGCTTATGAAATAACATCAAGAGATGCATCAAGAAATAGAGTAGGTTCATAGGAGGTTTCAAAGATAAGTAAAAATTTCTAGACCGGTAGACATAACCCAATCAAGATTTCATGGATCCATCATCTTGGGTTATTAAACCTTAAGTTTATTTAGCCATGAAGGTAGTCAACCCAACACTAGGAATCCGTGTCGTAATCCATGAATTGCATCATCCAAGGAATTCTATAAACTTAAAGTCAAAGAAGGAGACCAACCTAGAATCCTATGACTCTATCATGTTAAAAGGCAAGATTATGACTTATTATCCTTGAAGTGGTGGAGATGCTTATGGAAAGAGAGAAAGGACTAGCTCAATCGCTAAAGCTAGACAACTTGACATGCACTTATAATCCACCAGTAAGGATAACCACTAACACCTTAAAGCTATAAAGAGGCACCTAAGAGAATATAAATCATGAGTCCCTACGGACATGTAATGATGCAATATTAACTAGTCCTAATGTGGAGGCTCTATTAATTTATGCAGGGAAAGATTATAACATGCAATCATTCTAAAGAGTGGCCATGGTTCATGCATTTAAGTAAAATTTTATTCTAAAAATCTAGACTATTTTATCCCTAAATTTTAGAATTATCTTTCAAATTATTAATTTTATAGAAAATATATTTTAAGAGGTTAACACAAATTTGAACACATGCAATCACTATACGAAAAAAAGTAAAAAAATCATCACATGCACAAGTAAAATAAACACATCAAATGAAAGAATAAATATGAAAGGTCGGTTGTAGCTAGGTTTTACAATACACCCCAATAAAAGAAAAAAAAGCTATCAAGTTAGTTAGCATATATACATGTCGATTTTAAATCTAAACAAAATAAATATTTGAACATGTGTTCCCCACTATAATCCTCGAGGACTCATGCCCATACCTTAGCTTCAATACGATTCTTTCTTGACTATAAAAGGTACATAGAGAAATCATAAAATTACAGACCTAATTCCCTACAAATGAAAATAAAAGTTAATGTATAATATAGTATATAGCATGCAACATGAATAGGCAATGTTCGACGAGAGATAAGGTGGTAAGTACCTTAAAAAAGTGTAATTATAAATTTAATTATTACATCCCTCCACTTTTAGACATGACCTCCTATAGAAGACCACATATATTCTAATTTAGTGCACACGTTTCACACCCAATAAACATTACATAAAAGTGAAATATAAAATGCATGGCTAGTACAAATAAAGCAAAATCATAATGGCCGCAATGAAAAATTCTAACTACACCCTACCTAAACTAAACAAACATCTGGTGTGCCTATCATAGCACCTAGTGTATGAGTCGATGTGGCTATGGGATTCTCATATGATCTTGATAAAATAATCAAATCAGTCTTATCCTAAAAATTCAACTATAGTAAGATATATCATTTTAGTTGATAATTTTAAAATAGATTTGAAAATATCAAGTATATATCAAATTTATAAAATGAAAATAACATTAAAAAAGTGGTGTTATATATGGTCTAAATATTTAAAGTGTCATATCATAAGCTATTTATCTTTTTATCATGATTATATGAGATTTAATTATGATATATTAACTTTATTATCGATGAAAATATTCATTGATAATGAAGATCAATATACCATAATCATGGGTTAACTCCTAAATCTAATAATCTTTCAATTAGCTAATGTATGTGTTGACTAATGATCACTAATGCAAATGTATCATAATCTATATGCAAGGTCAAATGATCAAATGAAAATAAGACTTCACCAATCATGTAATCAGACCTATATGACAACTTGAACCTAGACAATTATGGGAGAGTGGACAATATGAATTAAATGATATGAATGCATCACTATGTGACAACATATGTTAAAAACATCTTATATGACTCTAAGATTAATGGGAACATAAAGATCACATGAATTATTTTATATGCAGAAGAAACCACTAAGACAATTAGATAAGATGTGAGTGTGTTAACATCTAAATGAAAGGCTGAATCTACAAGAATTTAGCCATGACTCACTACACTAAAAAAAAAAAGAATGAGTAAGCTGAATGTAGTGGATGTGAATTATACTCCAAACACTCGACATGAAATAATGCATACATACATGCATGCTATGACATATGTAGGATGACATCTAACTTAATACAAATTGGTTTTGCCAAGCCAACCCAATGGATTAACTGGGCATGTGTGTTAGTGTCCCAATAGACTCCTACTTAATTCTAAATAAATTGGTTAATAGGAAAGGTTATTTTGGGGAACCTAAGGCTCTACAGCCATATGCTCATATACATCTCAAGATAATAAGATTTAGAAATTATCAATAAACATAGCTTGCATCCTCTTAAGATTGATACACAAATAATATAACAATATATGTTAAAAAATAATCATAAAATATTGAAAGATGTATTTTAAATCAATATTTATGTTATATTTGAATCATTATTTCCACTTAATTATATACATACATATTCTTCTATGTAGGATAAGATAAATAGTGAAACATCTAATTTATAATGATGCAAAAGGATAAAAACATATAAGCTATCTTTAAATGATAAATAATTATAAGATGTATAAAATAATTTAATGTGAGTAATAATGAACAAACACGTAAAAAATATGTACGTTAATAATGCATATATTTTAACAACAATGATAAGTTGTATCTAAATTAATCACATTCAATGTAAGCAAATATTTATATTTATGAATAAAATTTAATACCAAATCAATTACAAGAACATTCAAATTGAATGATGATGCACCATATATGCCTATAAATCTATAATGCAGGATAAAATATATTGAGTTAAATATATTTAAAATGAATCACTTTACATTTTTTATCATTTGATATTAGAATTATATTTAGAACCACATTTAGATGATTTTGATAACACAATAATAGATCAATCAAGGTATATTATTATTTAACAAATTGAAACATTTAACATAAGTACTAAATTAGTTACATCATGCAAATCTTTAATATAAAAATTTTAACACAACAACAATGATCATCTAAAATAAACATAACTATATAATTTATTTAAACTTACTTATTATGTACATGTAGATATAAGAGAATTTTATAAAATGTCATTTAATAGCATATCAATTAACTCCATAAATTTATAATAACTATTTAATCTCAAGAGTTTTACAAGCAGCTAATTGACTTTAACTTCCAAATCTGTAGGACAGGGTAGTGTAAGAGGAAACAATATTATGCGGTATCCCGGATGCACCCATCAATCACTGGCGACGTGGAAAAATAGAAATTAAATATTGTATTTAATTGCTGTCACGTCTACGGATTGAATGTCATGCAAAACTATCCGATACACACATAATATTCTCTCGTGCATGAGATGGTTTGTTTATGATGATGCACATGAGTGCTTCCTATCATATAATTTCTAAAAAAAGAATTCAAACAAAACACAACTAGGCTTTAATAGAGAAGAATAAGTTGGAGAGAAAAGTTTATACTTATAAGGGACAAGAAGATTTAATCGACAATGACGACCTTTGTTTAACAATAGATTGAAATCGGATGGTGGCTAAATGTAGAGATCAACGTAATTGTGAAGACAGAACAAGGATGGGGATCCAAGCCTATTGGCAAGGAAATGGTTGAACGTGGATGATTTTGGCATTTTATGCTATAGAGCAAAAGGTTGATATCAATATAAGGGAAAATTAGTCCTCAAATAGAGGAAAGGCTTCTACAATTTTTTTTTTTTTTGTGGAAAATTTTAAGGGCTAATCTCAATTCTATTCCAAAGCGAAAAGAAAACAAAAGACTTACAAGGGTAATCCCTTGAAGGGATGAAAACTAGCAAAACTAAGAAAAATACATAAGGGTAAGAAAAATCCACAAAAGATAGAAATTGGAGGGAAGCCCCTCCATTCCGGACTCGAGTTACAAAATCCCATATGAAGATGGGTTGGCAATCACTAAATATTGAACCATCGATGCATTGAGCTCCTACCATCGGTTGCCTCACCATCTCGGGATAGGCATAAGGAAGATCAAATTCATTTATATAGCAATGCAGAAGGACATCCGAGTCGGGCCATCCAAGACTGGAGAAGCCCAAGCATCGAGCGATGAGACTATGTAACAAAACAACTCTCCATCATTGTCCAAAAAAACCACACCTTTAAGTGGACCGTGGAGAGATAGAGAAATGATTCTAAAATCAAAAGATCAAGATAAGGATAAGGCTCCCAAGTGAGCAAAACTCCATATTGATCAAGTCTTTAACCTTCCTTAGCCAAGAAGCTTTGATGTGCCATCTAGTAAGTTTGAAAGAAATAAGGAATTACACCTTTGATTACTATGAAAAGAGGAAGCACCCTCAAAAAAAAAATTTTTAGATTCCTCTCCCTCCAAATAACATAAACACAAATATAGTAATAAGAAAATGAAGCCTCATTAGAATCTTGGGATCCTGAATAAAAGAAGCAACAAGAACTTGCGGAGGGTAGGTTGAATAAGTAAGAAGGCACCATTAGTAGATTTCTTAATCGCTTCCGTGTAAATGAACACTCAAAAAATAAATGGGTGAGATTCTAAAGAGTTATCACAAAACACGCCAAAGATGAGCCAATACCTCTGGGTAAACGAGAGGTTTTAAGTCCACTAATAATATAAAGCTTGATTTAGGGCCATACTTTGAACAAAATTTCATTAGACCAAATCACATCAAGTTCTAGTGCAAAGATGGTACAATTTATAAGTTTCAAAAATGATTTTGGCTGCTCCAAAGGATAACATCACTATCTGATCAATAGTGAGCCATAATTAAAATAGATTGGGAAGTTGAGTTTAAAGCTCCCAAGAAGATTCCAAGCACCATTAAGAATGATGTAGCTTAAGTTATTATGAGGATGTTGAATTCATTAAAATAATTCCAATAGCATCATAAAGGAGCCCACACACCAAGGGTAAAAAAAAAGAGATAGTGAAGAGACATGACCAATGAGGAACTTGAATTTCTCCTTAAATCTTCCAAGACACTATGTGAGCTCTTTCCATGAGGTCGAGATCGAGATGATAAACGGTTCTAGAGTGAACAATATTTATAAAAGAGCCGATCGCCAAGATAGAGACTAATTTAGGATCTTCCAGAGTTTTGATCAAAGTAAGTTAAGGAAAGGAAGAAAGAAGGCCTCACCGCCTTTATTCCTAGGCGAGTAGTTTTTCCCAAGAGAAAGGTGAAGCCTATGATTATCCCCACTATGATAGAAGAATTTAGAAAAAGAAGAGATTCTTTGATAATACATTTGGGGATATCCATGGCCCTAAACCAATATGCAAGATAATCACACGACGATCGCTAACCACCAAGAGAAAGGATTTTGGATTTCCAACTGTGCCAACCAAAGAACCTATCAAAAGTATGGAGAAGTGGAGCTTTGGGGAGCCTACCACGAGGAAGGCAGGTATTTAAGTGGGAGAGAACCACTCTTAACATTTAGTACCTCACAGATAGCACAATTAGAAGTTTTAGAGAAGAAAACCATAGACTTATCTCTATTCACTTTCGTGCCCATGGAGGTAGAGACAGCTTCAAGTGAACTCTTTAAAGAGTTACCAGTTTGAAGATTAACAAGCCCCATGACCAAGATCATCACCAATAAGGTGGGAGTGAAAAGAGCTAAAGTCTAACACTTGAGATCCACCTCAATCTAAAAAATAGAGAAAGAATCCATAGAATTGTAAAGTTGAGGGAGAGGGACAACCTTATCTCATTAGAATAGGCAAAGAAATATTTGATTTCTCCATTCAAAGACAACAGAGACCAAATATTTGTGATGCAACCTTCAATAATAGAAGAGCAAAGGAAACCCTTTCATTTATGTGGTTTGTAAAGTGAATGCAATGTAATTAGTTTACGCTTTGTTGTTTAAGTAGTAAATGCGTAATTTTTGAGGCATTTGAAATAGTTAGAACATTTGAGTAGATGGACTCAATCTGGCAATTCAAATACACATAATAGTTATATGGCGGGGTAGGCTCAGCACGCCTTGCTACGCCGCTGCCGCCAGCCGTGGCCGCTTCATTGCTTTCGCCATGGGCTGTAGCCGTTGCTGCTCCCATCTGCCGTCATGCCGGTGTTATGCCATCAAAGCTGGCCACAGGCCAAACATAGATCTGGCCATGACGCCTAAACCTTCACTGATTTTATTACATTTTTTGCCAAACAAAAAAAATTCAAAGAAATTAGAAAGCTCAACCAAACAACTATAAAGTAATCATTTTACAGAATTCCATTTACATCAGATTCCTTTACATCAGATTCCAAATAAAAGAACCAAAAAATCCTAGCTAATAGGGAGGGATAATTTATAGTATCAAAGCTTTCTTCAAGTCCAACTTAGATTAACATCTAAGCTGCGGTTGGGAAGAAAATCAAAGCAAATTTTGTGACCTAAGGCAACATTATTTGCAATATCCCAGATGAAGGCACTAAGCAAGATGGATAATAGAGGGCAAAACCTTCTTTAAGCATGCCAAAATCATGGCAATGACTTTATAGAAGGTATTACACAAAGAGATAAGCTCAAGTTGGATAAAGAGCTTGAGTGCCTTGACTTAGAATAAGGGTTATGCTATGCTTCCGAAGTCTTGAAGAAGGTGTATGACATGTAAGAATTGCTTGTCGTCGATATCCCAACAATGTATAAAAAATTTAGAGTTAATGCCATGACTGGGATTTTGTTTCATTGATTTTGTGAAGGGAGGCAATAACTTCTTGATCACTAACCCTGATTAATTCATTAGCTTGAAGAAGAGAGAGAGTGGAGCCACAAGGGAGGTCCCAAGGATGAGATCCTAACCACAACTATTGAATAGAGAAGCATAGAAGGAGCAAATTTTAGCATATGGAAGAGGAAATGATCCCATGAGGGAGCTCCTAATGAGATTAGACTGCTCTTTATTTAATAGAGCCAAAAGGCAATTTCAAGTCATCTTTAGTATGGGTGAGCCAATGAATTTTAACCACATACTCTCTTTAGCAAGGTTAGAGTAGGGGAATTCGTCATGCTCGTCTTATAAGATTGGCATCCTCAAGGTTGTACTCAAGAGAGCAAAATCCTCTCTCCATCTTGATTGGCATGGGGAAGAGGAATCCCTAATCATAATTTTGAGAGCTTTCTTAACCTTTTTAAGCAGAAAAGAAAAATAAAGGATCACCATTGATATAAGTGTTCTAAGCCTTGGAGACCACATCAGAGAATCGTGATAGAGTAGTCTAGTAGTTTCAAAAAGGAATCTATGAGAAGATGGAGGCCGGTGTTCAAAGAAGGCAATGAGAGGAGAGTGATTTGAGGAGAGGGGTGGAGATTTTATAAAAGGAAGAGAGAGCATCCAACCACCTCATATTGCAAAGGACTCGTTGGTTTTGATTGGATAAATTGATCCACTTGGATTCAACCAAGTAAATCAAGACCAGATTGGGGAGATCTAGAGCCTGCACGCAATCTCTAAAGTCTAATGTTCGTTATAGTCATTACCCCTTTCTTAGTCAAGAGAATACAATTGAAGTCCCCATGAGTAACCACGAGAATTTAGATCCAATGAATGTCTTTGATAGCTTGAGAGATGATCTTGAGCACCATTAAATGCATAAATGCAAGTGAACACAAAGGAGGAATTATTGAAGGACATTTCTCCATGACTGGTATGTAACCAAGGACCAAGGAGCAATTAGAGTTCCATTTGATCCGGATGTGCCCCCAATAATCAAAATTATTTGCATTGTCTTCATGAGGGAAGAAGCTTAATCAATTGAGTAGGAGTTTGTCGCTCAAAGAGATAGAAGACAACTTGGTTTCCACAGTATAGAACCTCATTAAGTCCCAAATGTCCACGAGAACACCCCTTGAATGTCGAATGTTCCAACATCCTATGATTGGGAATCGCATGAGAGGATCGCGAGGTGGAAGACATTTTTCCTTTTTCTCTTTCTTCTATTATTGACTTTGAGGACAATTACCTTTGTTCGCAGAGAGTTGTTTACCCTCCCGAGTCAAGAGATTTGAGGCTTTATGAGTGGATTCAGCCTTCCTTGATGGCTTGTTGACGGGGTGAGAGAGTCGAGCGAAGTTATAATATTGTAGGAGGAGGAGGTGTTCAAAATCAAAGCCTCGATGAGGGATGGAGAATGCATACGTGGGTCAATAATTGGATTATCCCGAGGAGGAGGAGATTATGGAGGTAATTGGTTGAGATCGGATAGGTGTTGGTGGAGGTTAAAACATCTTCTTGGGATTGGCCAAAGTAGGAGTCATAGAGGTGGGGATCTCCATAAAGTAGCTGGGGATTTGTAGAGAAATGACTATGTTAGGTCGAGGATGCCTACACCTACTTCTACCCTAGGGGGGCAACTTGGAAGGGTTGAGTGGACAAGAATTGTCGTCATGGGAGAAGGAAGAATACTTGCTACAAGTTTTAGGTTTCCAGTCATGAGGATGTCCTATTTGAATTTCATACCATTGAGATTAATATTGACAAAGTTTGGGAAAGGGAGTGGGTGGATACTGAACGCATACCCCGACAAAGGTGATTCGTGACTTGGAATCAAATTGTCCACGCTAGGACGTACCAATCAAGCTAGCAACTTTAGAGAACCCCTCATTCCAAGAGAGGGAAAATTCAAAGTTTAATCTAGATAGAGATTTCAAATATATTCTTCTTGGAAGGTCTAAGTTCTAGGACCACTTCAAAAAGACAAAGAGTCTTCCATTTAGAAAGCATGGTCCATTATTCCAAACCAAATCAAAATCTTCCCGGTAAGAGAACATGAAGAGGAAGAAGTCCCCTTCCAAAGTAAATAGCTACCCACCTTTAAAATTCCATTTTTTCTTAATTACTGCAAGTAAGGAGCCATATAAGGTCTTTTCCCTAAAGCATGGCCAATCAAGGATAAGTTCCACACCATCCCAACTGAGCTCATCTTCGAGAAACAAACTTCTCTCTGTGGGATAAGATAGAGCAAAAGATTTATTTTATCCTTATTGGAAAGAAGCAAGTCTTTCCAAATGTAAGGTTGAGGTCTGTGGAGGGGTAGAGCCCCGAGGAGAGCAATTTAAGAAGCTCCCAAAATAGAAGTGGGGAAGGTAGTAGAGTTAAGAGGGGAAAATGAAGAGAGGAGGTCACCAAGAGGCCATGATGAGAGAAGGAGGTAAAAGATAGGGGAACCCTTTTCCATCCAAAGGTCGGAGGTCAAAAGTGCCGATTGAAAGAGGGGAGCAGCACAAGAAAGCCCAACCTACGGAGAAGAAGCAAAGTGGTGGTTAGAAAACCCCAAGCAAAGTAGATGCTAGAGTAGCAAAACCCTAAACTCTCCTTCTACAATTGCTTGGGATATGATAGATGAGATGGGGTGAGAGGACGGTGCAGGGAATAGTGTAACAATTATGAATGAGGAGGAGGTGGTTGAATATGGTTGTGATTTGTGTCATGCAAAGCTGGGGGAAAAGAGGGATAGATGTTCAATTTTGCATGATTCAACACCTGAATGGAGAGAGTGACGGAGATAAATGGCTCCATCATCGATCAAAAGAAGAAATGAGGAAGCATATGGTCGGACGAGATTAGTTGCTCAAGTTTGGGTTACAGCTACAGGAGGGGTCGCCTTGAGTCATTGGCTGAGAGAGAGGAATAGGTCATGAAGCTTAAGAAAGGAAAAAACAACCATGTGCTACTTGTCGCACAGAGAAAGGAGAGGTGGGAGTTTGAAATGGGATGCTCAATGTGGAGCATCCAAGAAGATGGTCATATGAAGAAGTGTGGCTTGAGGTAAACACACATGAGAGGAGAGAGAAAGAAGGCTCACGAGTGGGAGAAATTAGTATGTGCCAAGTCAAGATGTAGAGCTATGTCTAGATTTCATTGTGTGTACATCAAGACATAATGTGTGTATATAAGTATTTTAAATGTAATTAAAAAAATTAAAAAAAGATCAAAATAGCTTCTTTTTAACTTATAATTAAAATACTTATGTATACACACATTGTGTATGGATTAAAAGTTTTAAAATACTCATAAACTTAAGAAA
The DNA here is from genome assembly GCA_021442155.1 of Cymbidium sinense. Classification (NCBI taxonomy): domain Eukaryota; kingdom Viridiplantae; phylum Streptophyta; class Magnoliopsida; order Asparagales; family Orchidaceae; genus Cymbidium; species Cymbidium sinense. The sequence continues at coordinate 58,096,292 of CM038230.1, read as the reverse complement.
AAAGAAAAATTTGTGTACACATATTATGTACACCAATAAATAGTAAAATCAGATGTAGCTCTACATCCGACTCACATAATAATCTCTTCTTTCCACAAGTGGACCCCTCCCACTCCTCTTGGAAGAATTAGATCTAGGAGAATTTTTTATGCAAAATATCATATTGGAGAAAACAAAGAATGAAGTATTAGGATTGGAAGTGTGGCTTGCTACCTGAGTTGGCGAAATGTAGGAGAATTCAACTTTATGTGGGATTTGATTAGTTAATAAAATTTAGTTGATTTAATATTATTATTAATATAGAAATTAATAAAATATTTAATCTCACTATACTCCAAACAATGTCTTATTTTAGTGCAAATAGGTTTATAGGTTTCTCAATGATACAATGTACATAATGAAGCAATCCATTTTGTGAAATGATGATCAAATCTTAAATTTATAAGTGTATAAAGATTCCATACATGAAAACTCACTAGAGCCAAATGACACTGATTTTATTGTGAGCCTAGCTTATTTAATCCATCTCAATGATGTAAACTCAATGACACAATCCATTTTGTGAAGTGATGCTTAGATCATAAAATTTTATATGAATGAATATTTCATGCATAAAAAAACTCATATGCGAAAATGACACCTATGAGCGAGTTATTTGATTCGTCCGATGATATGAACTCAATGGCAATCCGCTTATGTGAAATGATGCTTTGAACATAAAAATTTTATGAATATTTCATGTATGAAAACTCACCTATGTCAAATAACACCTGATTTTATTAAACAAACTTATTTGACTCGTACAATCGTCGGTTTTGTGAAATGATGCTTCAATCATAATATGTGAACAAATATTTCATACATGAAAACTTGCTCGTGAGAATTTCACGTAAAAGTCATCATGATTTAAACCTCATGTTCAATGCATTTATAATTATAGTTGATAAAGAAAATAATGTAACTCATGAATTCAAATCGAGATTTGGAAGTGATGCTAACCCATGGATATTCATGCGATGATATGACACTTGTCTTGATATTATGACTAAATTATTAACGATGAGCAAAGTAATGTCCACATAGATGTCACATCAAAAAATGATGCCAATATTGTGTGTGTGTGTGTGTGTGTGTGTGTGCATGCACAGGTTACTTTGGTTAAATTTTTAGATTTTTAATGTCTATTACTAATGATTATTGTTAAACTAATGAAAGTATCTAATACAGATGTCACTATTGAAGATATGAATATTTAGAAAAAGAAATGATATAAGTGAGCAAAGAGAAGTGTTAATGGATAAATAATATGGAGTTAAAATTATAGCATGATGACATATTTTAGTTAAAATCTAAAATTTTGTAACTACTTTAATCCAGATCCTTCTAAGACCCAAAGAAGTTAGTGAATGAGATTACTTGATATTATAAATATAGTTGGATATAAAAGCATGATGAGTTGATGTTGTAATTTATGTGGATTCTTTGCTAATAAATATGGATTTATGGTGAATTTATTACTACAATTAGTTGGATGTTGGAATATAGGAGGTTTGTTAATATAACTTATCATTTAGTTAACTTACATAATATTCAGATGCAGTTCCACAAAATCTAAGTACATCAATAGAGTAGCATTGAAGTATAGAGGTTGAGCCAAACTTAAATGCAAAGAAATTCTTTTAGAGATAATGAAAAAAAGTTAAGTTCATTTAGCACATATATTCTTGTTTGATTATATAACTTCTAAATCACAATAAGTTTCATATAAGTGTGATTACAGAAATCTTGACTCCATAGTATCATTTATAACAAATTATAAATATATTTTCATAGGCTTCAAAGAAAAGAAAAAAATAACTAATTCAAGTATTATCAAGAGATACTCCGAAGGACCAAGAGCAAGTTGAAATTAATGAGATGTAAATTGTCATATGTGATGTGTATATCATGTTTAAATGTAATGCTTGTGGCATGGATATAAGTGTATAACTTTTATATATTATTATGTGTAGGTGTCTATCCATTTCTAGGTGTTACAAATCTGCCATGGTGCCCACTAAAGATTTTAAGGGGACAGAGAACATGTTTCTTAGGCACTACCTTTCATAGCATCATTATATACCGATAAATTTAGTTAAATTAGCTTAGATAGTTATTTTGAAGGAAACACCCATTAAAGGCTAATAACTTGTATTGAATCACGTTTTATTATGAGAAGAAGGGTTGTTGATATCTTGTGAAGGATTTGAGTGAAAATATCACTTGTGGTTGGAGCTTAGTGGATGACCAAGAAGAGAAGATTTGGTGATCAAACTTTTAACACTACTGATGAGCAATGTATTATCTTTTATTTTCTTTTCATATTCCATATTTCTCGTGTTGTGTTCTTGTTGGTGCAATTCCATAATCCACTTGAAAGAGTTGATCAATTTCTAGATTTTGTAGGATCTTGTCTCTATTTTTCTTGCATTTGACCCACTAAAAAATTACTAAATTCTTTATCACTAGTCCACTTAATTCCCTACAATCTTTATGTGTTTGATTGAGCCATATTTTTTGAAGTTTTTTTAAAGTTTATTCCACTTAAAGTCCAAATCTATCTACAACTAGAACTTGTTCTCTATGTGATCCATATGAAGAAAATTCTAAGAAAATACCAAAATATCTAAAAGTATGAAAATTTTACATCACATCTCCACTAGTTGTTCTATAATTTTATTTTATTTCATGTGATTTGATTCTCTAGTGAGAGAGATCTAATTGAAAGAAGATAAGGTTCCAAATGTAGATTATTTTCTATTAAGTGCTTAACAGAACACTTCTCTATCCATATAGTCCAAATTAATACAAAGGATCATCAAAATATGTGTGATAACTTTGTATTACTTGCAATTGGCACATTTTCTAATATGAAAATGATAATAATAGTATATCATAAAAATATTTTCAAACTAATTTATTTGCAAAAAAGAGGAGAGTTCATAAGAAGATCTACCTATATTTATAGATACTCCACCACCAATTTTATACCACAACTCTTTAGAAGAAGAGTTTCTTGAGGTACAAGGGAATTGATATGACACAAGGTACTAATCAAGTAAAGAAATGGACCAACTTTAGAGCTTAATGAAGGCAAAAAAATTATGAAAGACTTTGTTTTATGTCATATTTATGTGATGTAAATTATCACATGTGATGTGTATTATCATTTTAAATGTTTTGCTTGTGTTATGCATGTAATTGTGTAACTTTCATATGTAGATATCTATTTAGTGCCTAGGTGTTATAATTACAGTCAGTTAGCCTCTGAAAATTTTAAGCCTAAGGATAGAGAAGATGACACCTAAACATTGCCTTCGTGGCACCACAAAACTATAGTGTGGTAAGTTCAATTTTAAGCAAATTTAAGTCAATTTAGGGAGTTATTTTGAAGTGACATGTCCTTTAAAGGTTAATAATTTGTATTTAAACATTTTTTAATTATGAAATGAAGGGTTATTTATGTTTTGTGAAGGATTTAAGTAAAAAAATCACTTGTGGTTAGAGCTTGGTTGTGACCAAGGAAGGGCGGTTACTTGACACTTTAGTGAATGCATTACCTTTTGTTTGTTTTTGATCATACAATTCTTTGGGATGTTGTGTTCTTATTATTGTGTCTTACTTTTAAAAAATTATAAAACTCTTAAGATCCATTCCATAATCCACTTATAAGAGTTGGCAGATTCTAGGTTTTTCAACACCTTATTTCTTTTATCTTGTACTAAATTCTTCATATCATTAGTACACTTAATTCTCTACGATCTCCATATATTGATTGGGTCATATTTTCAAAAAAAAATTTGGAGTTTAATCCACTTAAAGTCAAAATCTACTTATAGCTAAAACTAATTTTTGGTGTGATTAATCTTGAGAAAATTTCTAGAAAAATATCAAAATAAGTTAAAAAAATTATGAAACTTTTCAGATCACATCTCAACTAGTCATCCCACAATTTTCATTTTATTTCATATGATTTAATTCTCTCTGATGAGAGATTTCATTTCATTGAAAGAAGTTGGAGTTTTAAATCTAAGATTATTTTTTTATTAAGTGGTTGATTGATCACTTTCTCTTTTAAATATTAATTTCACTTGAAATTAAACTCCGCCTCATAAAATTTTACTCTTCTAAACATCATAAGAGAGCCCCAATCCATTATTTTGTTCACTTCAGTAATCTAACATCGCATAACCACATCACATAATTCTTGAATTATTTTATTATATCTACCTTATACTTTATTTTATTATAATTGTTAGAATATGATATATTCAAATATTATTGAAACCTTAATTAAATTATGTTTGAACTAATTTGCTTTATAGTAAACTTTAAATAAATACTCTACAATCAAAATTAAACATGTTTTAATTAAAAAATATATTTTTTACCATATTTTCTCATCAAAATAAATAATAGACTTTTTTTTTTTTAATTTTCAACATTGCAAAAACATAAAATCAACTTCTTATCAACATCATTTTTTTTAAAAATAATTAGAGCTATATTACATTCTACCTCCAAACAAACATGTTAAAGGTCTTTCTGTTAGCCTTTTCACCACTTTATTTGTTTTAAAAATCACAATTATATGTACTTTTCATTTTTTTAAAATTATAAATAATTTCACAATTATATATTATAACAATTATAAAAAAATTATCCAACATGTTTTAAAACAGCAGATTTATAATATTTTCATTTACAAAATAGTTTTTTTTATCAGTTTCACATCTATTTTTTACTCGCTTCTAAAATGAAGATTTTATAAAAGTAATTGAGAGCTTAAATTTGTAATCAAAATATCTTAAGTTCAAATTATCGAACATGCATCAAATATTTTTTTTAAAAAAGACTTCTATAAAAAAACCAATAAGGGGCAAATAAAGTTGCACGCTTAACACTAATCTTGAGTCTTTTACTTGAACGAAGAAAATTCCAGCTGCCAGTCTCTTCTTATCCCTGACATTATCATGGCATGTTGATCTCCACACTCGCAGTCTTCCTAACAAAGCAAACAGGGCAAGCATCCACCATTCCATCACAACTCCTACACAAGCACAAATGCCTGCAGGGCAGCAAAAGCATGCGCGACTCCCTCCCTTTACAGGCCTTACAAGCCCTCTTCAAAGGCATCTGCCTATGCCGCCATCCTTGTCAGAACTAACACCAAAGGATGAAGCAGAATCAACAACTTCGCTGTCACCACATCCTTCCCTGCCATTGTTGGCTGCAACAGCAACAGCGCCTTGAGCCATCACCTGTTGAAGACTGCTTTGCAGAGCATGCACGATTGATTCATTGTACTTCGCACGCTGCTGCCATGTTTGAGCCTCAGCGGCAGCCTGTCGGATTCGGTCAGCGAGATCTCGATTCTTCCGGTTCATCGACTCGATCTCCAGGTCCTTGACGTGGAGCTTCCTTGATAATTCCGCTTCAACCATGTTCACAAAGGAAGCCAGATGCCGCAGCATCTCTCTAGCACCTTTACGAATTGTTCTTCCTGCAATGCAATGAGCCAACTTCAGTCAGGTCAGGAGTTTCTGGGATGGAAAAGATGATGCATGAGTTGGTGAGCATCATCGTAGGCCAGACATTGAACTGTTATAATAGTTATGATTTGCTTTTGAATCATTAATGCGAAAGTGAATTTTTTTTTAACACTAGCAGATGAAAGGATTTGAAGGCTGATACAAGGAATCTTTAATTGGATGTTTGTAGTTGAGGAAGATGAGGATATCATGCACAAAATTGTTTGTACCTCTGCTAAAATGATTAGAATCTTTAAGAACATTCACAAAACCAACTTATATAGCAACCTCTATAATGGTAAAACGATGCCTCACAGATCTGTCCTTTCAGATAAGTCCTAGTGCAGCATTCACATTAAGATAAAACTTTGTTAAGTGTAATGATCACTAACTTGAAGGCTCGTAGAAAGCCTTTGAGTTCCTCTGTAAACACAAACTTTTTTTGCTTAAGACTATAGTGGGCATCCACTAACCTTTACATAGGCCTAAGGCCTCTATTAATCTTAATGAACATCCGTTAATTTTACGGTCCTCTACCTACATTGATCTAGCCATTGTGTGATTGATTAAATTCCAAATTGTTGTACCTCTAGCCATTGTTGCTTATTTCTTGATGGATCGTGGAGTTCCACTAAACATTTACTAAGCTTATTGTACTGATTCTAACACTACATACTCACGTACAAAAAAAGCACTCTATTCCATGCCTATATTTTCATATATCTATTAGTGTTTAGTTGAGACAAAGGTCATATCTTCAAAGGAGCAAATAAGTAAAACAAGTAATGTACCCTTCATCATGAAATTATGTATATTTTCTTTGTACTTATCTTACAATCATTTGCATTTGGATTGGATTGTATTGTAATACTTAGCAATAGCTTTAGTCACCATCAAAATGTAGGATCACTTTGAAATGTGTTTCCTGAAGGTTTGCTAAGCTCATGGCCTTACGCTTATAGCTAGTATATTTGCACATAACAAAGTTAACAGTACACATCTCTATAAAAGAATAGAATGTGAGGGTTTTTCCACCCTCGAGGTGAAGAACAGCATAATTGGGTGGAATATAGTAGGTGTGGTGTGCATAGACATTAATATAGGTTATCAGCTGAGCTGAACTATCATTGCACATTTAATTTGATTATTATTTATACTCATGTTCAAATGGTGATCCACTTGACTAAATTATTATTATGATCAAATAGCTGAGCAATCATAATCATTACACATCATCACCGCAAATCTCTATTGTGTGAAAACATAGGTTGGGGTAATGGAGGATATGCAATGCAAAAGGCCTCTCACTAAATCAATTTAGAAGGGATCATGATAATTAATTGTACTGTAATTTTATTTTGTTTTATTTTTTAAAGAAATAGGGGTTGACAATGTGGGGTTTGGAGGAATTTTAAATGCTGGGAGCCCTGATTGAGAATTCCCAACGACAATCAAAGATTTTAATTATTCTTTTCAAGCCATATAAATATTGATTGTTCATTTCTCTTTATAGATTAGATTTACTATGATTGCATTGTTTATACTCTTCTGTTCATGTAGATCTACTTGAATAACTTGTTATTATGCTAAAATAGTTGAACAATCTTAATCAAATCAATTACCCTACCTTAAACATAGATTTATTTACATTCCCTCATATCTTTGTCACTTAGGCTTACTACAGCAACAAACCTTTATCATACTATGTGTGGTCCACTACATGAATCCTTCTTTCCATTGTGTCCTATTAAGTGTCAATTTCTTATTTAATTCTAATAAATTAAGATCATTTTTTTTACATCCTAACTAAGTCTTTTAAAAATCTACCTCTATCTTTTCTTAACATAAAGAAATCTAATACATCTACTCTCCTCGAATTATCGGATGACCGATGCTTCATGACCAAACCATCTAACGACTCTCTCTAATCTTATCTATCACTACTCCAACCTTTTCACAAATATATTCATTTTAGCATTTATCTCTAAGTGTAAAGTCACTAATCCACATGAGCATCCTCATTCTGACTTAACTTAGTTATATGCTTCTCTTTTCTTGGACAACATTCTATACCATAAATCATTGCAAACTACCATCTAAGCGGTCTATCACACAATAGAGATGCATTCCTCCACTTCAACCATCCAACTTGAATTCTACTAATAACATTCCCATTTATTTCACCAACATTTTAAACAATAGACCAAATATCAAACATTCACTCTTTTAATGACTTGATCACCCAATGTCACAACACTACCACTAGAATTTCTACAACTAAAATTATACTTCATATATTCTATTTTAGATCTGTAAACAAAAACCTTTAGACTCTATGGTTGACCTCCATAATTCAAGTTCTCTTGGACTCCCTCTCTACTTAACAAGAAAAATATCATTAAAAATATACACCAAGGTACATCCTCTAAATGCCTTGTAAGAACATCCATAACTAAAGCAAAATATATGAGCTTAAAGTCATCCTTGATAAAATCCCAAATAGGAAAATATTTTGTCAATCCTCCTTGTATTTGAACACAAGTAACAACTCTAGTATACATATCCTTAATGACTTGAATATAACTAATATTAACTCTTTTCTTTTCTAGAACTCTTCAAAGCACTTCTCTTAAAACTTTATCATATGCTTTTCTAAATCAATAAATATCATATGTAGAACCTCCTTAATTTCTCTATACTTCTCCAACACACCTCTCAACAAATGTATAGCATCCATGGTAGATCTACTGCATGAAATCAAGATTTTGAGAAATTTTTATATCACATCGTAACCTATGCTCAATTACTCGTCTCATAATTTTAATATATGACATATTAATTCCTCTATAATTTACTTATACATCACCTTTATTCTTAAATATAGAAACCAACAAACTCTTTCTCCACTATCCGATCCTTTTTTGGTTTTTAGACTAACATTAAAAGATTAGTAGTGAAATTTCTTGATCTCCTAAACATTTTCGCTTCTATTAGAATATCGTTAGGTCAACTGTTTTCCACACTTCATTTTTTTTAAGTTTCTCCAACTTCAAATTTATTAATATGATGATAAAATAAATTTCTCTATTTTTATTTAAGGTACTAAGGTTGAAAACTTAGGGTTACTATTTGATAAAATTAATCATACAAACTAGTGTGGTGTATTTATCTTTCATAATTGTGCTTATAGTTCAAATCACTCACTACTAGCTTAATCAATCATTCAAAACCTTTTCATAATATTGTTATTTCATTATAGAAACAAATCTAATTGATCACATGAATAAAAAAATTGATCCCCTGCGTGTAATTATAATAAAGTAACATTGATTACAATGTTTTTAACTTGGCTTACTCATTTATAACATACCTCATCTAGTACACAAATACACTTGATTATTTATCTAATAGTATATTTAAATTCCATATAGCATATCACTGCTTACTTCCATTGTGCATATTTATTACTATAATTTTCACATTGCATTAAATAAGATTTGAGTTGAGAAAATTTTCATAACTGTACTGCAAAAATCTACACGCCTAATTCAACCCTCTCCTCTTGTTATGTCTTGGCCCTACAAATTTAAAATACCATCTTCATTTCAACATCTTTTGCAGTTAGTTGTAAATGCCAAGAAAAACCCTATTTTATCTTACCTTAATTTCAATTGGTGTGCTCCCTCACAGCTTCTCTGTAATATATTCATATCTTATTCTATCCATCCATCAATATATATTTGAAGAATGAAGTTTTACTGCACATATCAATCCATCTTCAAATTCTAATCACCATCACTTCCTTATCGATCACTTCTTCATTTCTTAAACACTTGACAAATTCCCATGTAACTCATTATAGAATTATAAAATTTATCTTTAAGCCTTCGTGACATTGTGTTGTCATATAATATATTTAAGGCATTTCTACTTTTGACTTAAACTTGTGTTATATCTTCATGTGCATCCTCATCTTTCCGCATGATATATCCAATATTCTTAAACTTTTCGTACGTCATCATCAATTAATCTTCCAACAATATTTACTGACATATACCAATTTTACATCCACTAAAGTGGTATAACATACTTAATTTTCCATATTAATTTTAAATCACTTTTCTACAGATTTTTCTTGATTGTAGCAACAACTTATTACCTGCAATAAACTATGAATGTTTTCATCTAGTTTATGCTTGAAAAAAGTGTAAAATGTAGAAATTAAAGCACCTGGCTTTTCAGGTAACGGCTGAATTCATCATTTTGGTGCTCGATCTCAGAGCCTAGGCTTTCAAAAAAAGCTGTAAGGGGTAGCGATGACAGGCTCCCACTTGCTGTTTTGAGTGAGGAGTGATGCTCATCGTCATCATAGGACAGTCTTAGACCAGTGGACACATTATTCACATTGGGAATGCTTTCTGACTTAACAGCTTTGTTGTAAAAAAAATTATTCAAGGAAATCTGTAGGTTGTTCTGCGTAGCTATGTCTACTGACTCCGAGCTTCTTTTGATTGGTAATTCTAAGGCAGATATTTCATTAACATCAGGCGCAACATGCCTTAGCTGATCAGTATCACAAACAGCAGGAACTGCAATAGATAGAGATTCGTCACAATGAAAATCAACAAACGATCATCTAAAAGAATTAATATGTTTATAACTTAGCAGGACGTAGGAGAGAAGTATCTACGCAGTCTCCATAAAAGTTTTAGACATACTAAAGAAGCAAGAGCCCAAATATTATCCAAGTCCAACAGAATAAACATATACAGATATTGCAATACCTATTTCACCCTAAAATGGTCGAGAAATATTGAGATGAACACAAGATTTAACAAGTCAAATAATTATTACGAGATTAGAAAGCATACCAAAAAAATAGAGCAAGAACAATAAAAAACACTACATTTGAATTGACCCAAACAAGTCAAGAAATTGTATAAGTGCTATTCAATATGTCGATGAACCCGTGCTCATTTTGGTGAGTCATCTCATAAATAGGACCAATATAGAATAACATCCCATAATGAAGCGGCAATAAGACTTAAAAAAGTTCCAATAATAAAGAAAAATGTATATAGTAGCATTCATGATAGCGTAATCATATAAAGCCTATGTTGAATAGCATCTTCTAAATTCAAATAGGAACTCTAGCTAAAATCGCACTAAGGGCGTTTGAGATCACTTTTATTTTTTGTTTTGTTTATGTTTTGTTTCAAAGAAAATTATGTTTGGCTAGTGATTACTTTAAAAACACTCAAAATCCTAAACCTCAAAACACCTAAAAATTATTTTGAGTGTTGTTTTAAAATAATATTATTTATTTTGAAACAAAAAAATAAAAACACTTACAAAACACATTAAATAACTATGTTTTAAAAACAGCATAAAAAAAAAACAAAAAAACACAAAATAAAATTGATCTCAAACAACCCCTTAGCTTTATAAAGGTTATTAAATTAGAAAATAAATTTAATTCTGATCATAATATTTCTAATTTTGCTAATCTTAATGAAGCCAAAGTTTAATTACTTGAACTCAAAAAATGGATGAAATTTTTAATAAGCAAAAAATTGCTTCTAAATCTCGATTAAAGGTGATAAAATACAAAATATTTTCAAATTTTAGTTAAGAAAAGAAAATCTCGTAATCATATTCATAAAATTAAATCTATTAATAATAATTGGTTAAAAGGTGATATATTTAATGCCAAATTCTGCTGTGGAATATTTTAATTTTTTTTTATCTAATCATAAATTTCATTCTCCTATTAAACAACCTAAATGGATCCCTCAATCTTTTTTGACCGCTACTTCTCTGGAAGAGATTCATTTGGTTATTATGAACATAAATAAGGACACAATTGCAGGCCCTGATGGCTTTCTATCTTGTTTTCCCAAAACTATTGGGATGTGATTAATTGTTTCTTTGCAGGTTTGCAAGTGGTCAGTTGCATAAATTCTTTAGTAGCACACCATTACTCTTATTCCTGTACATGACTTTTAATAAAATTATTTCAAAATTACTGGCTGTTTCAAAAAATCATCTCAAGAAATCAATTTGGTTTTGTGAATGCCGTGCAATTTCAAATAACATCTTATTAGATCAAGAATTGATTCATAATTGAATCTTACAATACATGGAGATCTATAAATTACACATTTCAAAGTATTATGATTGTTTAGATTGGCAATTTTAAATGAGATTTTGGTTTTCATTTAGATTTTAAAATATATTTATTAAGCTTGTTAAATATGTTATGAAAATGTGTGATATTCAATATTGATTTCATGATTTATTTTATTCTTCTAGCGTATTAAACAAGGATCTCTGTCTCAGGCTCTATTTATTATTGTTGTACAATATTTGCCTAAACGATTGATAATTTCATTCACAGCATTTCCATAATTGAACTATAGGACTCAATTTTTTTCCCTACATCATATTTATCTTGTTCAAATGATTTCTTTATTTTCTCTAATGGTAATATTGTTATGATTGAAATATTAATGAAATTCCTCACCTCTTTGAGTAGAAATGTGGCCTTATGATAAACACTAGTCGAAGCTGATTTCTTACTGCTAAAACTATACAATCTTTTTACTATTGGCATTTCTCACAAAGTTCTTCCTGTAAATATCTAGGAGTTTCGTTATATAGAGGCAAGAAAAATCTTTCTTATTTAATGAGCTTATTTCAGTTATCCAAAATAAATTGCCTGCTTGAGAATTTAAAATGCTTACTTATGAAAGAAGATAAAATGTTATTTGCTCTATTTCATTATATTCATTACAAACCTCGATCTTATTTCTTTGATATTCAATAGACTTGAAAGATTTTTTAACAAGTTATTGTGGGGATCATCTTCATATATTTAAAAAAATTCATTGGTCTCTTGGTCTGTCATGGTGAGGTTAGTTAAGGTAGGGTAGGTTTCAAAAGAATTTTTTGAGTTAAGTAATTTTTTTCCTTCAAACTTTGGTGGAACTTGATAAAAGAAACAATTTATGAGATGAATTCATGTATAATTATTATTGTTTGAATAAACATCGTTTATCTATTTTTACGAAAGTGGCAAATCTTTAGTTATGGAATATGGTTAAATCAATGGATTATCTTCCACCTACTTTAGTTTATTTCATTAAAAATATATCCATTGATGTTAATCAAAATGATTAGATTCTTTTTAATAAATCATCTTCAGGTTATTTTATTTCTAAGGATGTTTGATATGCTATTAAGTCTGCTATTCCTTTTCATCTTACTCTCAATTTCTTTGGAGTGAGAATATTCATATGTTCAATTCCATTTTATATTAGCACATTATTAAAGGTTTTAGCCCTGCTAATACTTTATTACTAGATAAGGATATTACTGTGGTCTCTAAATACCAGTGTTGTTATCATGTTGAAACTTTAGAAGGCATTCTTATTAATGGTCCTATTGTTTCCGAAGTTTGGTATGATTTTCTGATATTTTTAAGAATAATATTTTATTAAAACATCTAATTTAGATTATTAATTGATTCACACCTACTGGTGATTCTATTCGGTCAAATTAAATTTCTTATTCCAATTTTTTATATTGTTGTTTTACTGAAGGACTATATTGATGTTAAGCATTATGGGATTAAAATGAACCATATCAGAGTGATTAATAAAAGTCCCAAGCAAGTCAAAATAGATTTGTGATGTTTATCTCATTCCTCAAAACATATTAGGGGTTATATTGATCCTACTAAAATCTTAGTTTACACAATTACTAATCATCATCTTTTGACAAGAAAAAATATCATTTATCAGATTAAACCAACTTTTGATATTATTAAAGTGAATAATGATGGCGTGGTTAGTAGTGATGTGGTGGAGATGGTTGATTTAGAGATAGCAGCTGGTGATGTAATTTTAATTTTGTCACTCCTTCAGATACTATGCCTTTTGCTTTTAAAGGAAAAATGTTCTCTCTTAATAGGACATTAGAAATTTGTATTGTTCTTTGGGTTCTGTAAATATAGATTGAGGTAAATGCTTTACTTGTTATTGAGCATATTAAAAAAAAGCAAAAAAAAGCAATGCTAGTTCTTTTTATATGTATATAATGGCTTTCCAACTTTTAAGACTACAATTTTTTTTTTTTTTCATATTTTTAGAAGGCAACTCATAAGGAGATTGGTTATCTAATTTTGATGTTAATATAAATACAAGTATAAAATTTTGTGGGATTTAACATCCCTTCTCAGTTAAGAGGCTTAGTTCATACTGATAGAATAAGATGGCCCTACTTTAGTAAAGGTTAATCAACTAAAACTTTGGCATATTCATGTATTCTATTTATATGATATTTTATTATCTCAATACCTTTGTTGTAATGATTTGAAGGTATGTGTTGTAAAGTATTACTATTTTCCTAATGCTTGCTCTTATGGAATGGATTGAATTCTTCCTATATGGTTGTAGTTCAATGGATCATCTAGTTAGTGAGATCCCATTTAGTAGGGTTCTTTCAGGTTGAGGCATTATTTCCTAGTGGTAATTTTCCCTTCTCTTTTTTCATGCAAGATAATATTATTAGTTTTAAGAAGCATGATCGAGAATATTCAATAAGTTGTTGATATGTTTGAATTTTTGTACCATTGAAAATTTTCCTTCACATTGAAAAATAGTGTAGGGGTGTGCATTTGGTTAATTTAGACAATTTGAATGATGAATTTATAAAACTAATAGATTTTGGATATCCAAAACTAGACAAAACCAATCAAATAAAATGTAGAACAAAACAAAACCAAACAATAATTTGGTTCAATTATTTAAATTTGATTTTGGATAAATCAAATTAGATTTATTTGAAAATTAGTTGTGCAATTTATAATGAAGGTAAAATAGCAAAGCAAAGGAAATCTAGAAATAGGGAATAATTAGGAATCCAAAGTGTTTTATTAATAAGTGAATAATAGGCTAATAAGAGGCATCAAATTGAAAATTCAAAGCTTGAATGACAAAGCCAAAGCAAAAACAAAAATGCAAATTGCACAATGGGTTGTAATTTTTTAGTATTTAATCAATTTTTTAATTTTATCTAAAATTTTGTTTCACTACAACAACAACAACAACAAGCCTTTATCCCACTTTGTGAGGTCGACTACATGAATCCTTCTTCTCCATTATATTCTATTATGTGTCAAATTCTAATTTAATTCTAATAAACTAAAGTCATTTTTATACATCTTAACCAAGTCTTTTAGGTATACCTTTACCTTTTAACATAAGGTAAATCTAATACATCTACTCTCCTAACTTGATTTGATGCTTTTTATGGCCAAACCATCTAAGGCGATCTCTCTAATCTTATCTGCCACTATTCCAACCTTTCCCTCAACATATTCATTGATTTTATCTCTAAGAGTAAAGCCACTCATCCACTTGTGCATCCTCATCTCTACAACACATAACTTAGTTTTATGCTTCTTTTCTTGGCCAATATTCATAAATCATTGCAAGTCTTACCACCATCTTATAAAATTTTCCTTAAGTCTAAGCACACTATTATACAATAGGCCAAATATATTTCTCCACTTCAAACATCCAACTTGAATTTTACTAATAACATCCCCATCTATTTCACCATCATTTTGAACAATAAATCCAAGATATCTAAAATCACTCTTGATCACCCAATGTCACAACACCACAACTAGAACTTCTACCACTAAAATTACACTCCATATATTCAATTTTAGATATACTCAAATGAAAATCTTTAGACTAAGGTTGACCTCCATAATTCATGTTTCTCTTAGACTCCCTCTCTAGTCTTATCAACAAGAAAATGTCATAAGCAAAAAAGCATACACCAAGGTACATCCTCCTATAAATGCCTAGTAAAAACATCCATAATTGAAGCAAAAGATATGAGCTTAAAGTCGATCCTCGATGTAATCCAATTGAAATAGAAAAATATTTTGTCAATCCTCCTTATGTTTGGACACAAGTAACAACTCTAGTATACATATCCTTAATGACTTGAATATAATCAATTTTAACTCTTTTCATTTCTAGAACTCTCCAAAGGACTTTTCTTGAAACTTTATTATATGCTTTCTTTAAATCAACAAATATCATAGGTAGATCCTCCTTACTTTCTCTATACTTCTCCATCAAACCTCTCAACAAATGTTATAGCATCCATACATAGTAGATCTACGGGCATGAAATCAAACCGATTTTGAAAAAAATTTATATCATAACCATGCTACTCAATTACCCTCTCCCATAATTTTAATGTATGACACATTAACTTAACTCTTCTATAATTTGCACACTCTTGTGCATCACCTTTATTCTTAAATATAAGAACCAACAAACTCTTCCTCCACTCATCGACATCTTTTTCATCTTTAAAATAATATTAAAAGATTCTAGTAAACAACTTCCTTGATCTCCTAAGTATTTCTACATCTATTGGAATATCAACATGTCTATTGTTTTTCACATTTCATTTTCTTTAAAACTTCTCCAACTTCAAATTTACTAATACAATGATAAAATAAAATTCTCTATTTTTATTTAGAGTACTAAGGTTCTAAAATCAATTATATTCTCATCCCTCTTTGAAAATTTATCAAAATAACTAATCCACCTATTTTCAATATTATTTTCTAAGAAAATCATTTTATAATTTTCATCATACACTTCACTTGAACTAGATCTTTATTTTCCTATCTCTTTACTTTAACTTATACATAGATCTTTAAAATTTTGTTTCACCTGATTGATCCAAAATCAAAATCAAATATTTCACAAATTAAAATCAATATTCAAACCACTAATTTCAAAATCGAACTAAATTATCCAAAAAAAAAAAGATTCGATTTGATTTTTCAGTTATAACTAAATAATGCACACCCCAAAATCTTTTAGTGAATGAGTTTGTGTTTTAGGAACTTAATTTTTTTGATAGAATTGTTTTCTCATCTCAGCTTGAGCTAAATAAGGATTCATATATATTCTTCTATATAGAAGATGTTTGGTTTGATTTGATTTTCCTTGAATTCTCAAGTACTCTTGGTTGGTTTTATCATTTTATTATTCAATAAATTATACTGAATTGAATCTTTTGTAGGTTCTGTTTCCTGTCTATCTATGCAAGATTGCACTAACTATTACAATTTATGTAACCTTGTTGGATGAGGCATGGCATTGTTTGAAGCTGAACGTTATAAGTGGTTGCCATTGATTTTATCTTCAATTGATAAGTTCCGATGTCTACGGGCATTTTGTTATTACATGTTTTTCACTACCTTGTTTCTTTATTTTTCATTATTTAATTGTAATTTTCTTTTTTGAATTACAATGGGTTTTATTCTTCAATTGGATCGTCAAATTAAAGGGACATAGCCAGTTTATCAATATTTTAGTGAGAATTTAACCTTCTATATACATTATTCTACTTCTTTTTTTACAACATTTTATTTAATGCTTTAAAAAAATCTTAAGATCGGGTCTATTCATAATTGATCTGATTAATTTATTCGGTTAAGTATATTTGATCTAATGTGTAGAAAGAAGGATGATCCTATCACAAATCTATTGATAGACTCTTGATGATGAATACTAAAGATTTCTTCATTCTTTCTTGCAAAAATTGCTTTTGAAATTAATTTTTGCTTAATGAAGTCCTAACATGCGGAAGAGAGAAAAGGTATGAGTGAGTGCTGCGAGATGCATGTAGAAGAAAGGAATTTTATGCCTTCTCAAAATTTGTCAAAGAGATAGAATGCCATGAGAGAGATTAAGGAAAATTTGATTCGTTGTAACAATTATATACCTATCTTCAAGATAAAATAACATTGAATTATTTCCACAATTTTCATAGCCATTCTAAGAAACTATTATCACCTACCACACCCCATGCCCAAGCCAAATCATGCAATAAATATTCTTAAAGTTTTGAGGTAAAAGCATTAGTTGGACAATAATGAATCTTTCTCACTCACCATTATGTCATCCTCTTTCTTTGAGTTCCTAAAAGTCACATCAACATGGTCAAGATGTTCATTGTTCCTTCTCAAGCAATGGGAAAGACATCTCTTGATTGCTAATGGAAACATTAAGAATGCAAACAATAACATTGGGAGAGCCTTGGCAATTGCAATGGTCAAAGCATGAGTTTATGGTTTACATGTATCTAAAGTTGATAGCGTAATGACAAGATATCAAATATGCACTATTAGAGATCGTGGAGCATCTTTGCCATTTCATACACCACCAATAAACTCAAATCATGCTACAATATATCCCGTTCTATTGTTACTATGCCATGCAAACTCATGAATCAATCCTCCTAGTGGAACTTATTCATGTGTAGAGAGACAAGAAGGCCATCAATAATGTTGGATAAGCAACTATTACTTTTATATGATAATGTGAATGCCCTAAGCATACATTCAAATTTTGAACAAAAATTATTGAAACTTAGTCTAAAAAGAGAAAATCATGAGAGAATGATAAGAACTGGAAGACTTGTGACTCCTTGCGGTGCTTCTCCATTGGATGAAAGGCACAAATGTATCATTAAGAGTTTCTAGAATAAAAGCAAAAAAGCATCATTTACATCAACTATCATATTGACAAGATCCACTTGAATCATCTCTACATCAACTACTTTGCCCAAAATTTCCCCATAAATTAGGGATTCAATTATAGCTATTTTGAATGTCTAACATGCTCTGAAACGCATTCAATACATAGAAACTTGTGTCTAATGTGCTTTATTATTTCAAAATATAGTCTGATGAGATTAAGAGAAATGCCAGCATGGAAGAGACACGTGAAAGTTGTTCATAGTTTTGGTTGGATAGTTGATGGATGTCTCAGTGTCAAGTTTATTAGATAAAATTACTGCTACATGTGTTCATGCTTTGTATGGTTACTTTGAAAATTGTACTCATTTTAATAATTTCATATTTCATTTTAGACAGTGCAATGTCAAAATCATGTCTAATCATCAATGCTAATGTTTGCATGTTATTCAAAATAAAGTGCACTTGATAAATATTGAAATATAATAGTAATTAAACTAATGTTACTTCTTGCAAATCTTTTTTTTTTGTTTCCTCACCACAATAAAATTTGTTTATATCTAAAACTTTATTCTACATCAGATTTTTCATTTTAGATTTTATCAAAGAAATCATCTTGATGTTGATTTTAATAACAAGGTTTAGATTTTTTTCATTGACAATCAGCTATCATAATTTATTTTACTGTCTAAAATAAAAGAATAAAATCATAGTTTATTG
Source organism: Cymbidium sinense (assembly GCA_021442155.1). Classification (NCBI taxonomy): domain Eukaryota; kingdom Viridiplantae; phylum Streptophyta; class Magnoliopsida; order Asparagales; family Orchidaceae; genus Cymbidium; species Cymbidium sinense. The sequence continues at coordinate 58,077,425 of CM038230.1, read as the reverse complement.
AGTGATGGTTTTAAAGAAAATATTGAAATTAGATGTTTTAATTGTTCATCCTATATTGATAATTTAGAAAAGAGAACATCATATTCACGGCATGTCATGTATTGAGTTCGTATTTCATGTTTTGTCTTTGCTTTATAGCATTTTGCTCTAATACTGGTTTAGTCCATTCCTAAGAATCTTATTATAGATATAATTTTGTGAATTTAACATTCATATTCATTTTTTTAAGATCTAGATTGCAAATAGAAGAAGACCAGTTGAGCCAAACCTTTGTAAGCCGTTAAGTAGGATAGTGAATTATTTCATTTTATTTAACAAACTGTAAGGTGTCTGTAAAACCTACTACTTAGGCATGTGATTTTATGAAAAAGGGTTCAAAACCACCAAGAATTAGCATACTATCCTGCTATATTTTTAATCTGGCAGGATAAATATGTTATTTACCATTAAAGCAAAATATATCAAATGTTAAGTTCCACCCATTTAACAAAGGCAGTTGGATGCATTCCAGAATAAATTAACTGCAATTTGCATATACTGGTAATTACGTAAGGTGTAAAAACACACCCTATATGTAGAATGCCTACTAAATAATCATGAGCAATGCGTGCATTAAGCCTGAATCTTAAATGAAAAGGAAGTTCTTTTCTTTCTTGTTAATTACTTTTGAGAAATTGTGCCGTTTGATGCATCCAAATATGATATGCAGATATTCCTTCATAAATGGTTCATCAGACAAGGGAATCTAAAAGTCCCTGAGAAAAGTATCCACCTTGTAAATTGTATTCCTACAGAAGTAAACATCCTTCAAAGGCTTAACTACACTGAAAGTAATGCTAAGTGTAATTTCCCTCACGAAATTAAATATTATAACAATGTACGGTAGGCATCATATCCGGAATAACCCAAGGGAAAATAAAGATGCCAAGAGGAACATTTATGATAAATGTTTATGTAGAGAACAAAAAAGATAAACCCGCAGTAAAACAAAACATCACTTATTGAATAGGTCATGCTTCAGACTTGAACATAAACACAATACAGTTTTAATCAAATAAATAAATTGAGTGAATGGAGTGAAATGCCGAATTAAAACTTCAACCCTTCCAATAAACAGGGGACCTAAATAATTTTTCCCAGTTTTTTGCTAATTTGTTTGTTAGATCTGCAAAAATAAACGAAAAAAAGATGGCAGGTAAATCGCTTGCGAAACTTTACTCACTGTTTGCAAATAGCTGAAGCTGTGTAGCTGCATTAGAATCATAGTACAATGGATTCTCATCCAAGAAGAAGGGGAAAGTCGAACTCGTATTATTTCCCACGAACATTTTTTTTTCCTTGAAGGACATGAAAAGTATAACAGTCGATGGCAAAATCAATGCTCTTAAAATCATGTGAACATGAAGAAATCAACTCACTAGAGGACAAAAGGAAGTCTCCTACCTCAAATTCCAGCGATTACCTTACAGATCAATTATCAATTTGTACAATAACTGCAATAAATTAAGAAGGTCAATCATAGCCAAAGACTACTGAATTCGAGTAGCGATTGTTACATTAACATAGCTAGGTAATCAGAATAGAACAATCAGGGAGAAAGAAATGTTGATGCAAGTTATAGTAAAACAAGTCAACAGTTAGAAACAATCAAAGAGAGGGACAGATTGTTAATAATTTATCAAGCTAGGGCAAGAAACAATCCGATCATATATTGGCGATTCCTTCATTTTCATTACCCACCATAATAAGGCTTAAAACCGATTATGGAGTAGGAACAAGAGAATATATTACAAGAACATGGGAAAAAGAGAATGTAAAAGAAGGAGATAAATTTCAAAATTATACTTAAATGAAATGAAAGAATGGCATGTAGAAAAATCAAAGGGGATAATACGTCGAGATCGACTTAAAGCCTCTCAGACAAATATCGATCAATTACCTTCTACAGGTTACCTTGACGCCCAAATATTCGCAAAATTTTCCTTAAACAGAAAATATGGCCTCAACTTGGCCATGAACACATACTACCATCTGATAAGCTCAGAACCTCATCTCTGTAGAAGCTCAGCGAGCACACAAGAAAGTGAGCTCTCTCTCTCTCTAAAATCGACCAACGCGGAACTATTTCACTGGAGGGTAAGATCGTCTTTTTATATAATCACTAAGTTGTTCTGGAAAATCTTTATTGTACATAAATTTATATAATTAAATACGCGATTTAAGGAAAAAAAAATGAATCAATCATTTAATTCATATGTATTTATAATTTTATAATTTTATTATTTTTATTAATTATTATATTTATGTATTTGAGCATGTTACGGTCAAAGAATTTTACAAAATTAAAAAATATGCGTAAAATATTTATTATAAATTTCAATATTTTGAATATCAATTTTAAAATTTGAGATAAAAATAATTAATTTATAAATTTCTAAAATTAGATGATAATGAATGTAAGAAACTTTTAAAAAAATATATAGAGCTCGGCCAAATGAATGGAATTCAAATCTTTTAATTAAAATAATAATGACAAAATGAGTAAATAACCCTGTCATATTTAGAAAAAAATAAATGAGATAATCTGACTAAATATTTTTGAGTTTGTTTTAGGATAAATATAATTTATAAATTTACTGATCATTAATGTAGTATACTTATTTCAAAATAAATTTTAAAGTATTAAAATTCACTCTAATTAAATTTTGATTTGAATTTAATTCAATTTTTTTATTATATTTTCAATCCCATTTCCCTCTAATTTTCTTATTAGATAAAAATATTATGTATAATACTATTCGATAATTACATATGCAATATGATCTTCTGGCTGAAAACCTACAAATATCTTTATTAAAATTTACATATACATACCATATAATTTTTTTTTTACTAACTCAAAAAATTATTTATAAAATATTTTAGTGTTACAATTATGTTAATATTTTCTGTATATATATATATACACACAAATATTTTCTGATCTAGTTAAGAGGAATTATTTGTAATCCACACACAATTTTTATATATTTATATATCTAATACTTAAATTTTGATATTTAATTATATAATACTTTAGTATCATAATGACATTAAAATATATGTATATAAAAATATGTATTTTAGTTTAGAAAAAATAAAATTAATAGTATTTTTGAAGTAATGCTAGAGATTTGGGTGGTAAATATTAACATTTTAGGCATAGATATATAAATACATAAGAACTATATTATATGTGTATAAATTCTGTAATAATTATTATTGTATAACAACAAAAGATCAAGCCTTTATCCCATAGAGGGTCATTGCATGAATCCTTTTTCTCTATTATGTTCTTTATTAAGTGTCAAGTTCTCATTTAATTCTAATAAATTAAGATCAATTTTTATACTTCTTAACCAAGTCTTTTTTAGGTCTACCTCTATCTTTCTTAACATTGGTCAAATCTATTACATTTACTCTTCTAACTAGTTCATAACAATTGGCATTTTATGTGACTAAATCGTAGGCGACTTTCTCTAATCTTATCTGTCACTCAACCTTATCATGTATATTTCATTTCTCATTTTATTTCTAAATGTAAAGTCACTCATCCAAAGCATTCTTATCCATACAACACTTAGTTTTATGATTCTCTTTTTATCTGAACAATTTAACATAAAATATTGCAAGTCTCACCACCATTATATAAAATTTTTCTTTGAGTCTAAGCTACTTTTATCATAAAAGCGCGATGCACTCCTCCAATTCAACCATTCAACTCAATTCTATTAATAACATCCCAACTATATCATTATCACTATGAACAATAAATTCAAGATATCTAAAATATTCATTCTTTTTTACTTGATCACCCATTGTCACCACTCTGATCTTCTACAACTAAAATTACACGTTGACCTCCATAATTCAAGTTGACAACTAAAATTGTCACCACTCTACTAGATCTTCTACAACTAAAATTACACTTAATGTATTCAATTTTAGATATACTCAAATGAAAGCCTTTAGACTTTAAGGTTGACCTCCATAATTCAAATTTTTCTTGAACTCCTCTCTAGTCTTATCAATAAGAAGAATATCATTAGCAAAAAAAGCAAACACCAAGGTACATCCTCTTGTAAATATCTAATAAGAAATTCTTAACTAAAGCAAAAAAGATATAGGATTAAAGCGATCCTTGATGTAATCCAATTGGAATAAAAAAAATACTGTCAATCCCCTTTGTGTTTGAAAACAAGTAATAGCCCTAGTATACATTTCATAATGTCTTGAATATGTTAACTCACTTATTTTATATAACTCTCCAAAGCACTTCTTTTGAAATTTTATCATATGCTTTCTCAAAATCAACAAATATCATATGTATATCCTCCTTACTCTCTTTGTACTTTTTTTATCTAATCTCTCACCAAACATATAATATCCATAGTAGACTTATTGAATGAAACTAAACTAATTTTGAGAAATTTTTATATCATGTTGTAACCTATTCTAAATCACACTCTCTCATAATTCTAATGTATGCATATTAACTTAATTCCTCTCTAATTTGCATACACTTATGCATCACCTTCATTCTTAAAATTTGGAACCATTGAACTCTTTCTCTACTCATTTAGCATCTTTTAGTCTTTAATAATATTAAAAAATTAGTGAGCTAAGAAATTCTTTAATCTCCAAAACATTTCCACATTTTCTATTAGAAAATCATTAGGTCCTACTACTTTTCACACTTAATTTTTTTAAAGCTTCTCCAACTTCAATTTTACTACTATGATTGTAAAAACAAAAATATATACTTTATTTTAGAATATTAAGGTCACTAAAGTTAATTTTATTCTCTCAACCTTTGTTAGAGTATATCCAAATATCTTATTCATCTATATTAGATATCCTCTTCAAAAAAAGAAAAATATTTTTTATCTTCATCCTTAATATAGTTCACTTGAACTAAATCTTTACTTCTCTCATCTCTTTGGTGGTTAAATTATACATACATATTTTACCTCCTTTAGTATATTTCTATTATATAAATTACTAAATATTGAATTTTTTTGCATCACAGATTTCTTTATTAAAATTCTTATGGACCGCTATATATCTTTCCCAATTCTCTAAGATTTTACATCTAAATCAATTTTATAACAAACCTTTTTTTTTTTATCCTCCAAGCACATTTTTATAATTTGCTTAATCTCACTTGTTATCTTTTCTTATATAGTATTAGCTTCTACATGAATATCTTAAATTCTAAGATGTTGTTGCTTACTCTTTAAAAAAAAATTTATTAGTATTCTCTAAGTACCCTCCATCTAATACAAGAATAATATTTCAATTTATTCTTAATCTTTCAACCTTTCATCTTAAAGTTCAAAACCAATAGTTGAAGGTACTTAAATTTTCACTCAAAATAACTTTACAATCTAAAAGTATGATCCATTTTCTTATAAGAAAATAATTAATTTACATATATTAGATATATTCTTATAAGTGATAATATGCTTATCTCTTTTTAAATAAATTACTAAGAGTTACCAAATTACAAACTAAAGCAAAATTCAATATGGTCCTACATTCTTCATTAGTCACTCCAAACTCATAGCCTTTGAATGCTTTTAAAAGCTTCTATCACTTTACCAACATATTCATTTAAATCTTCTCTTATAAATATTCTTTCCTCAAGAGGTATCATTCAGTATTATAAGCAATTAAGATATTAATAATCTAAGCATCAATAGTAATATTTAAAGATATAATTTTATCTCCAATTCTATTAGTTCATATAATACTATCCTTCAAATTCTTATCTATAATCAGCATACACCATTTCTAGTATGACTCTTACATGAAAACCAAAGTTTAAAACGAACAATCAATCTTTTTAGTCTTCTCCTCAACCCATTTAGTTTATTGAATATATAAGTATTTATCTTTATATGAATCATATGTTAAAAATATATGGGAATGGAATGAATATTATTTTATTTTAATTTTGCACACACACACACACACACACACACACACACACACACATATATATATATATATATATATATATATATATATATATATATATATATATATATATATATATATAAATGAAGCACACAAAGATGCACGAGTTTATAAAAATATATATAAAAATAAAAACCACAATGCTTAGCCTAGTTAAAATAATCATCTATGTAAGTAAATATTGTAAAACTTTGTCTTTCCTTCGATAAAAAAAACATGATTACAAAGTTTTGTGGTGGGAGAGGGTTATGGAGAGTAGGCTTTGCGTAGATGGTGGAGAAAGAGATGCTTCAGATCTTCCACTCAACAAAGTGAAAGAGATAGAGATTAGTTCAACTCAATAAAGTAGAAGCGAAAGTGAGAGATCAATCCCTCGAACAGCTTGCCACCAAGTTCTACCCAAAAGAGTTTTCACTAAATTTTACACACAAAAGCCAAAAGTTCTTCATTAGGTCAGAAATAATATTTAAATAAGTATAATACTCTAAAGGACGATATCCGTTGGGGAGAAAACTACCAAAAATTGAAAAAAAGAAGTCATAACCTTCATTTCAGATCACCGTGTATAGACTAGCACCATGGCACCATAATCAAGCACCGACGTGCCATAGACTAGTACCAAGATGTTAACTTCTATCCCTAAACACTAAAAATTACATAATGCAAAATCAAGGCAGATCGATACTTAGGCAATTTAACGCACAAACTCATATGTTTTCAATCACAACTTTTATACAACACTTAAACAAGAATAAATATATCCATTACTATATAATACAACACATGAAACATAAATTCACATCACAAAGTCTTCTAAAAATTCTTCTGAGTTCAAGCTTTAGTTTGGGAATTTATGATAGGTCCTTTCCTCTTTTGGTGTGTTACATCAAGTCCCTCAAGCTCAAAGAACTCTTCTCCTAAGAGTTAAGATTTTGAAGGTTTTCAAAAATTTTAGGGTGAAACTCTATAGTTCTTCTAAAGTCATTCAAGTATCTAAGAATCTGACCGGTACTATCATCTATGGGTGTCTCCACTATGATGATGTTCTCTATCTCAAAGAATGATGGTTGGATAGGTACCTACAAATAATTTCTATATTTTTCTATAAAAGTATCATCCTATAAATTTGGAGGTTGGGTAACTCCTTTAAAAGATATTAGATCTTCCATATTGAAAATATTGCAAATAAATATGTGAGGGGTAATTTAAAAATATAAGCTTTTGTACCAAATTTTCTAATAATTTTAAATTTCCTAGATGCTCTCACTTGTAATTTTTTTTATTTGATAGAAGAAAATCTCTTAGGAAAAATGCTAACCAATACATAATCACCTACCTCATATTTCTTAAAATTTTATCTTTATTCTTTTGTTCAATATTCTTAGAATTTTGTATTTTCAATTGTTTCTCTATGTTTTCAATGGCTATGAAAATCACATGCAAATGTATATGCTAAATCAAAAAATGTATGAGTAGATGTATTAACTAAGTCAATATGCATTTTAGGGTTATATCCATAAATGATCTTGAAAGGCAATTTATGGGTTGTTCTAAATATGAAACTATTGTATGCAAATTTAAATGTACTAATGTTAAATCCCAATTTCCTAAATTTTCTAGTTATTCATCTTATAATGGGGTAAGTTAGGTATTTATAAACAATAAATCAGATCTATAACATGATGTAAATCCCTTAATAATGGCGCTCATTTGGTAAGTTATTAAGGATTAAATTAGTAAATTTAGATAATAGATTTAAGACCATAGTAGGTATGTGGTGATCCTTAATTAAGATTTCTTGAAGGTACAAGATAAATAGAAGTATGGTCATTGAACTCTTTAGCTAAGCATTTAAATCCTAAGATTATAATTTGAAGTCTAGGAGATTCATGTGTATTAAAATATATATATTAAAAGCATCCTCCTTATTGTTGGATAGTGATATCACTATCAACTAGAGTTTTACATTTCTCCCTTGATTTAGAGTTGTACTTTAAAATTGGGCTTGTGAAGAGGTGTAGGAAGAATTCTATGTGAAGGGGGGTAATTGACCTCTTTTATTAAGCTTTATGGGAAATAATTTGATTATTTTCTCATTATCTTTGAATACTAAGGTGTTTTCATGCCCATAATAGATTACATTCAAATCATAAAGTCTTTCTAATAAGATATGATTTCTTTTATTGGAAGAACATCACACCAAATTTAATCATTATAGCTATTTATTTTGATTGGAACAAGACATCACGTGAGAGGCATAAATGTGTGATTTACCAAACCGACTTGAAATAGTTTTGGGTAAGGTTTAGTTGTAAAATTAGCTCTAGTGATAGCATGAGTTGATATAACATTTATAGCACTCCCATCTATTATTAATTTACACCACTTTTATTACATAGGATATATATTAAGAAAATATTTCTCCTACCAGTCTTCTTTTTTCCTAAGTAATCATACACCTTATAAGATATTACTTAGAACAAGATATATATCATAGTGTATCATCATGTATTTCTTTAATATCCTCATCTTCTTCTAAATCTTTTAGCTCATCTAGGAACATAATTTTGTTATACATTGAGTTTGCATATGATTCTTCTTATGACATTTAAAGCAAATCTCTTCTATAATTTTAGTAGTAGTTTCATTTTGGAGGGGTTGTTCGATGCAAAAGATTATGTTTAACAATAAACTTTTGAGATTGAGATGTATATTTGGAAGATATTTCAGCTTTTATTTTGGATGTAGATGACTTTCTTATGCTTTCTAGAGTAAAGCATAGTGAAAGGCATCCTCTATAGTCTGGGGATTATGAAGCTCTACTTTATTCTTAATATATTCTCTTAAACCAATCAACTTATTAGCTATTTTGCACTCTTTATTAGTGCATTGAGTCTTTATTATGTCTTCAAATGCATTCATATATTCCACACTTGATATAGTTTCTTGTTTAAGAATTATTCGTGGAGCCTTTTATCATGATTCCTAAGATAATATTTAGCCTTTATAATTTCTTTCATTTCTATCATGTAATGGGGTTTCTACCTAATCTCTCTTTTTTAGCTAAAATATTATTTCAATAAAATTTCACATGACCTACTAGTTGCATTTTAACAAATATTGTTTGTTGATAATCATCCATATGATACAAATTGAAAAAATCATACATTTGGGTTAACCAATCTAAAATATATTAGGGTCATGAATACCATCATATTAGGATTCTTCTTAACTTATTTCATAAGTTCATGTAATATTTTATGGACCCTAATATAGTCTTGGCTAAGGGTGTCTTCTTGTGGCTATTTATCTCTAGGAAGTTTAGTGTTTCCCTTATGGATTCTAAGTCATTGGATGTGGGATAGTAGGTGGGGTTTGAAACCAAGTGCTTAAGGCTTGAATTTGTGTGATCGGGTTCATAATGAGGTCTTCTACCCTAATGATTTTCTCTTTCATAAAAATCTCACCCACTCTTCTAATTGAGTCCTCTAGTTAGTCTAAACTAATAGACTTGAGCATGATGTAAATAAAAGGATACAATATGACACTACAAATGAAAATTTTAAATATATGATGAGTTAACTAAACTTGACATAAATGATATGCACAAATTTTAAAAATAACTAGTTTCATTAAACACAAAGTATCTTGTGGATACAACAAAATAATAAGCAAACATAAAAAAAGAAATAAACATAAGATATGATTTTGATTTTTATGTAATATCTAAATATTAAGTTAGGCTATTTAGTGAGCTCTCCCTTACTCAAGTTATCACTCAAGTATAGCTTGTATGTTGGTAAGTATTGACCTCATTTTTGAGAATGAGCTCTCAACCCCTCCATCTTAGACATAGAACTCCTCTAGACTTTAAGAGATCCTTAGTCTTAAGATACATCTAGTAATTAGGTGGACACTTAACCTAGCCTAGAAACTTAGAAAGTTTATCCATAGGAATAGGTTATGTGGGTGTTAGAAAAATTTGCCTACCCTATAACTTGAACCAAATCCTCACTTCTCTTTCAAATCAAACTCCAAATCCAAATTAACTCCAAACTCATATCAACTTCAACTCCAAATCAAACCTTGAATCAATTTCAATGGATTTTTTCAAATCATGAATCAATTCTAAATAATTGAAACCCATGATTGAAATCAAAATTCAAATTCCAAAAATCTTTCCTAAGCCCTTTGATTATATCTTATGGACACTTAGATCAAATCCAAACCAATTCAAATTCAAGAAATTTTCTCATAACCCACTTATATTCTCATTTATATTCACATATATAAATGAAATATAAATTCAAATCAATTAAACTAAATCCAAAACTCAAATTCAAATTCCAAAAAAAAAAAATCTTTCCTAAGCCCTTTGATTCTATCTTATGGACTTAGCTCAAATCAAATCCAAATCAATTCAAATTCAAGAAATTTTCTCATAACCCATTTATATTCTCATTTATATTCAAAATATAAAATGAATTATAAATTCAAATATCCAAACCACCAAATTCAAAATCAAATCCAAATTCAATAAAAAATCCAACCTATGCCTTCAAGTCAAAATCTTGAACTTAGCCAAATCAAATTCAAATCAAGCCAAACCCTTGATTTTTCTTCATGATTCAATCAATCCTATAATCATGAATCCAAATATAAACACATACTTCAATCATCAATCAAAATCAAGCTAACCCAAGTCAAACCCATATTCACCCTTTTGACTTTGAAATTGTCAAATGAATCAAAACCTATTTGACTCCAAATCTCTTGAAAATGGAATTTTATTTAAATGACAAGTCCATATGTGAGTTCAAACAAACTTGAATCAAGCATTGACCAAACCAACTAAACCCAATTGGCTCACTTAACCTAAAGTGGCCAATTTGACCTACATGAATCAAAATCCAATTCAATTCAAATTAAAGTGAGTTAAGCCAATCCAAACTTCATGTCATGTTTGTTGATCATCATAGGTTAATCAATTGTCATGAATTAGGTCAAACTAAGTCAACCTAGCCTATTGACCAAGTCAACCCCTTAACCCATATGAACCCAAACTAGCCAAATTATAACCTGAACAAATTGATTGCAACCAATGACTCAAGTTCACTCCAAATTGATTATTGAACTTGACCAAAGCTCAATTAAATCCAATTTGACCAATTGGCCAACTGGACCTAACCTAGCTCAATTCAACATGAACCCAACTTGACCTAAAAGGTCAAATCAAGCTAAAATCAAACCAAACCAAAATTGATTAAAACCAAAGCTTGCAACATATTTCAAATGATCAACCAAACTCAAACCAAGCCATGATTCAAGCCACTTTGGTCAATTAGGTCAAATTGGTCAACTTAGCCCAAATTCACCTAACGATTCAAATATCCAAAATCTAAATTAAATCAATATTAAACCAATTAATTAAAACCAATTGAATTAATATACTCCAAATAGTCATTTGAACTTGACCCAACTCTTGGTTTGACCTAATTAGATCAATTGATCAACCTAACCTATTTGACCATTAATGGGTCAATTAACCCAAATTAAACCAAATGAACTTCAAATGACATGAAATTTGGTCCAACTTACTTTTGACTCATTTCAAATTGCATAAGTCAAATGCGTTCCCTTGGGTCAAAGGCATCCCATGAGAAAGACACTTTCCCAAGTGGCCATTTCTCTTTCTTGGCCACTTGACACTCATCCATTGGTCCACATATGCACTAAGGACACCGATTTTTTGACCCAAAGAGTGGTTGAGGCCCCATGACTCATGGGAAGGTGAAATCACCTCATCTCTCCCATTAAATACTTAGCATGAAGGACACTCACCTCCCCTTGGCTAGGACACCCATTTGTCCTTCATGACGCCACTTTCCATGTCTTAGCCAACCATAGGGAGCCATCTAGAATGATTCTCTTCCATTCTCAACCATCCCAAGCCAAATGACATGAGTTTGGAGCCAATTTTTTTAAAAAGGTTTATTTTCATTCACTTTTGATTCTAAGGCATTGGCTGAAGAAAACCCTCATTCATCTCATTCTTCTCCTCCTAGAGCTCCCAAAGCCATTAGCAATCACCCTCACTTCATTTTGGAGAGAAATACTTCAAAATTAAGTGGATTTCGTGAGGAAATGACGATCACCAAAGGAAACTTCATTTACATGAAGGAGAAGATCCAAGCTCATTCCAAGGCCTCTTACCCCACTCAATAGTGCATTGAGTCATCACCGTCACCAAAATCATCCCTAGTGAGGTAATCTTCAAAACCATAGTCGGCCTTAGGATCCTTCATTTTCGATGGTTTTTGCACAATTTTTAGAATCTACCCTAGATAATCCCATATTTTTACTTCAAATCATCCTAATTAGAAAATATAATTTTTTTGGTGCAAATCGATGTGAAAATGAGTCAATTTGGATAAGTTTTACTTAGAAACCCTCTTTTTGTAAAAAATCCTGATTTTCGCTTTTTTACCACCCGGCAGCGCCGCCCCTATCCTCGGCGGTTGGATTGACGGCTCGACATTCGCACGATCACCCCTTGATTGCTTGATGCGATCTGACCGTCCATCGCATAATTCGATTGATGGGATGGGATCACGCACCCATCGCGTGATCTTGGCCTCTAGATCGGGCGATCTAATATGGACCATTCGATTTGTGATCGATGGCGAGTGAACCACGGGTCACCATCTAGCCGTGGCTAGTCTTTCTCCGTCCGACGCGGCACCCGCCCAATCACGCGCCGCATTACCACGCCGCGACGTGGTGCGTTGAATGTGCTAAATACAAAATCAGATTTTCGATTTAAAAATTAATTTAAATCACGGAAACTTCAAAATTCAAAGAAATAAAATACTTAGCCAAAATTAAACCAATCGTTGGATTCATCTTCCGGGAGGAATCCAACAAACCAAAATTGCCAAAATTTACTAAATATTTTGAGGTCAATTTGATTTTAGTAAAAATCAAATTTCATTAATTAAGCCAAAAATACATGTGAGATTAAGTTAAAATTTTCAAAGATTAAAATTAATGTTAAAATGCACCTACCATAAAACTTTCAACTCAAAATGACCTTTAGATTAAAAGATATTGTGTTTTGAGTGTCAAATGATTTATTTTGAATAAAATAAATTAACAAAATTCATGAAAATCACTTAAATCAATTTAAAATTCCTAAATTCATAATTAATTTTAGAAAAATCCAAAAAATACAAACTTAGGTTCATTTTAAAGATAATTTAGCGGAGAATCCAATAAAATTATTTTTAATTAAATCTGAATAGTATTTTCCTTAATTAGAGTTTATTTGAAAACTTAATAATTCTAATTACTCCTAATGACTTATTAATTAATTCCAAACTTCTTAGGAATATTTAGTGGGATGACTTCTCCCCTAATTTTCTTGGAATTTATTAATGTATTAATCGGAAAATTAATTAATGAACCCCTAATCACTCTCTTAATATAATTAAGCTTAATTAAGCATTTAAATAGTGGTTTCATTCCTTAATTAATTAATTAAACTTTATTTAAGTGATTAGGAGGTTTATAGAATAATTTTGAGATATTTTCTTAAGCTATTCCCTAAACCCCATTTCTTCCTTAAATCTAAATCTAATTAAGGGTTAATCCACTAATGATCTACTTAATTAATCAAATCAAATTTTGAAAACCAAAATTAATCCGAAACTTAATCATTACTTGGGTAGATGCTTAGGTGTTCAATAACCTAAGTAACTTAAGGAAATCGTATTCCAGCCCATATATGTGTGGGAAGGGTTATGAAAGTACTTAAATTAAACTGCTTAGCTTAATTAATCATTAATTGTAAGCCAATTGTGTTAGGTACCTTTCTTTCCTAAGATGCATTCTGATTTAAATTTCTTATGATTTTATGTCATACATTGGCTCATAATTATTTGATCAAATATGTTAAAGTGGTATAAGTAAGTATAATTAATGAACTTAATCTACACCTTAACCTAACAAAAGCATAAAATTAATCTAATCACCTAAAATTAAACTAAAATAATACACACATGTGGGAATGTGTAAGGACCAAAGAAACCTTCTCACACTTTCCTAATTCAAATCAAACTCAAAACAAAATGAAAGTATCTTTAAGCAACTTTTGATTATCTTTAAAGTATGCTAAACATTCCCATTTATATGTATAGATATGCTTAGGATCCATTCATGTGCATGATACACATGCGAGAAAGAAATAAAATATTATGTGTTTTGTGTAATTCACTTAATCTTAAAATACCTTTCTTTTGAATATGTTTTTTTAGAGAAAATCTAAACATAAGATTAATTTAAAATACATAATAAAACATTCACTAAGCAAAAATTCTTAATGAATCTACCTTACAAATCTCTTAAGGTAGGAGGAAAAAGAAGTTCTCTTCTCTTTCCTCTATTTACAACCTTTAGTAATTAAGTAGGTTCATTCAAACTAAATTAAATCATCAAATAAAATTAACCCATATCAACTAAATAACTTAAGTGAGACCACCCTTCTAAGTTGAACCTTTTCACACTTAAAAATCCTAACCTTAAGCCTAGCTAAGCATACCACATGAACCTTACATGACACACATTTGGCTAAGTCACCACTACAAGTCCTAGTTTAGGCGGCATGATTTTATATTTGCTTTTTTTATGATGTGATATTTTAGTCTAAATTAGGGTGTATGTATGTAGAATGAATGGTAGGACGATTTAGTCTAATCATTATCTTCAGAGGATTGTGCTTAAGGGGAGCTTTAATAAAAATATAACTATTTTTCCTATGTATGTTGCTTATACCCTTAAGCATAATCCAAAATAGGCCGTGGACTTGGTTACCCATGTGGGGTGCTAAGTCCAATTTATTAATATACATGCTCGAGATTTGTATGATTTGTTTAGCAAATATTTATTTTGTGGTGTTAGTTAGATTCAGTTTTTCTTTTCATGTTTTTTTTGCAATTAAGATTTTGGAATGATTGTTATGGGGATTAGGATGATCATTGGTTATAAGGCCATGCCTTATGTATCATGTGAAGCCTTTGGAGCATCCACCTTCTAAGCATCCAAAAGAAGGAACCAAAGAAGAAAGAAGAAAAGAAGAATAAAGAAATGAAGCTTGAAGACCCCATAATAATGAATTTCTTTCTTAATTATACTTAATTCATTTGTAATGGGTTGTATAAGTGTAGAGCTCTACCCAATTTATTTTCGGGTTTGTATGGGTGGTGACCACAAATGACCTTTTATTCTTTGTTAGTTTTATAAAATGTGTGATATTTTATTTAGCTTGTGCATTAAGATAACATGTTTTCCTAGTTTCTTCCTTGCATTGATGTATGGCTGGAAGACGATTAGGCTCTTAGAAAAAATAAATTTACTAGTAAATTAATCAATTCAAAATTAAAATAAATCACTCATAATCTCATTTAAAGCTTAAGTTAAAATCAAGATAAAAGAATTTGCAAACCCTTACTTGGATGAGTATTTCTTTATAACATCATGCACAAAAGTATCTTATTTCACTCTTAATTGGAGGGCTTCCACCATGCTAGAGAACTTGGCTTGTCCTTTGAGATCCATGGTGGAAACACACCTCTCATCTTACTAATTTTGTCCCATAATCTTATTTATCATGCATTAGGCATATGAATCCTATAAGCTGAGTCAAATGATTATCCCAAAATAAAAATAACATGTAATATGATTTGCATTAGATTTAGGTCATTTGAAGCATGCCCTTACATGATCTAGTCTCTTTAGGGAGTGAGTTTAAAGACTTAGTCTCTTTCTAAATAAATAGAATCCAACTATCTTGCATAAAGCATATGACTTGCCTACATAAAATTAAAATCATAAGAGGAGTTAGGTGGCCACCCCGCATTGTAAGTCCAAGCCGTCAGTGATTTGTCCTCTCTGTGGAGTTAAACCATATGCTCATTTTCATCTTAGATTTAGGTCATGCTTTTGGCCCTCACCCAAGCTCCCTAAATTTAGGTTCGAGGTTGCTATTTCCTGGTGGAACATAAATTCTCACCTATTAGGCATTTCCATGACCTTGCACCATGGAATTATAAACCCTAAATTTCTAATAAAAAATCCAACTCAAACAAATAAAATCTTTTCAAATTTAAAAATGTAAAGCCCAACCATAGATAGTTTGGGATGTTTACTATGCTTCCTAATATCCTAAACATCCCCTACTCATCTCCATTTGGCTTCAATAACTCTCTCTCTTGATCAATCCCATTTGATCTTCCAAAATAAACCAATTATTGATAGTCCAACCTTAAAAATCTAGAGACAATGATCATTTACTTTAATCGAGAGTATTCCTAAGGAATCCCTTCCTTAGGATGTAATTTACTATGGGTTCTTGCCTCATAGGGAACTTAACAAACCCGGTTTAAAATAAACCCTACTTTATTTTTTCATGTAAGTAGGGAAGAATCTTTGGTACATATGCAAACCCATTATCCTTAGGAGTCCTTATTGAGGTGATTAGTCCATTGTAGGGTGGTGGCTTCTCCTTCAAGATAGTACACCTCTCCTCAATGCTGTATCACCCTAATAAGAACATCAGATCTACTGGTGTCCCAACCAAAAGGCACATATTTATTTTCATTTATCCTCTTCAAGAGGATAGATGAAGTAAAAGATTTTCACCATGATTTTTCTAATGACTCACTAAAGAAAGTTCCTCTCTTCATCTTTGGTAAATGATCATTATCTTCAAGTATCGATAGTGAATTTGTATTTTATATTAGGAGACTATCTCGCTTTTCCATTGGCACTTAGTTTATTTCATTCTTAAGCTAAGCTAGTCAACATCTTTAGGTTTTAGAACCTCATTCCATGTAGTCTTAAAACCCCTATTGCCCAATAGGTGAAAATAAAAAATTTAATAAAAGAAATAACTAAAGACTTCCCTACTATTTCTATGGTAAGGAAAGGTTCATTCAAAATAAAGAAAGAAGAAATCCTTTTATGAAAAAACATCATCTTTCCAAAAGCACTTTTCAAAATGCACATAATAAAATATTTTCACAAAATTTTGTAAACCAACCTCATCTAACAATCTTCATGATTGTTATATGTAGATTTTATAAAATAAAATAAAAAATAAGATCCCAAATCACTCTTTTCAAAAGCACATATGAATATCTTCATTCAATATACCCAATTTATTGAATGAAAATTTCATTTCAAATAAAATGACATGACTTTGAGATCCCACTTAACATATTCCACAAATGATTAAGTTGGGATTACCTCTTTAAAAAAGCAATAATCACACCAAAATATACATCTTTGGAAAATGAAACATAATTGATTTCCATCTTACATACCCAAATTTATTAAATGGAAATCTCTCTTTCAAAATCAATCTAAAACAAAAATTTCAAAACATGTTTGGAACTTCATTCTAGCATGCCCCATTTGCTAAAGTGAAGTCTCCTTTTCAAAACAAAATTTTAAAACATCCTTGGAATTTCATTTAGCATACTCATATTTGTTAAGTGAAATTTTCACTTCACAAAATTTACAAAAAATACTATTAGAACTTCATTATTTAGCATACCATATTTGCTAAAGTTAAGTCCCCATTTTCAAATTAAAATCAAAACACAATAATTTTGAATGCATCTTTGGAATTCCATTTAGCATACTCAAATTTGCTAAATGAAATTTTCATTTCACAAAATTAAATGAAACTTCATTTTAGCATACCATATTTACTAAATGAAGTCTCCACTTTCAACCAAAAATCAAATCAAAATCAAAGAGAAACACATTAGGATTCAGCATACTTGCTAAGGATCCTACTTTTGAAAATCAAAATTAAAATCAAAGAAGCACATTAGGACTCCTTAGCATACTTAAATTTGCTAAGGATCCTACTTTTCAAAAATAAATAAAAAGAAACACATTAGGATTTCAAGCATACCTAAATTTGCTAAGGATCCTACTTTTCAAAAATCAAAATATCTAAAATAAACTAAACACTTTAGGATTTTCTTAGTATACTCAAATTTGCTAAGAATTCTTTTTAAAAAAATCTTCCAAAATAAAACACACTTGGCACTTAGCATACCTAAATTTGCTAAGTGGGAATTCCAATTTAAAATTACCAATAATTCATAAGATAGAACAACCAAAGAAAAGAAACAATTATTTTCAAACACCTCACTTAGCATGCCCAAATTTGCTAAGTGAGTGAATTCCAAAATACCAATAAAAAACAAAACCAATTGACCCTTACTTTAACATACTCATATTTGTTAAAAGAAAGGGTCCTCAAATCAAAACCTAATTTCAAACATGAACCTATGGATGCATCTTTCTAAAAATATTTGAACCCATTTTCAACATACCCAAATTTGTTAAAATTGGATTCATATTCAAAAATTCATCTTTCCAATCAAATCTCTAAATCTTCTCTAAATCCATTTAAACCCACTTAACACTTCCAAGATGTTGGATGTGAGTTCAAATTTTAAATTCAAATTCAAATTAACAAAATAGAAATCGATCCAAGCTCGTTTCCAACATTACATTCTCAACATCGGTGTAGTTCAAGTTTTAATTTTAGTTGACTATAATGAGTTTCACTAAAGTTTGTGTTTACTTTCCCTCATGGACTTGGCCTTGATAAAGCCAATCTCTCGAAATACACACCCATCTCATCCATTTTGGTAGAGGTTTGGGGTGAGCATCACGTGAGGGTACTCCCCTCACAACTCTTAGCAGACCACGGGTCGCGATCATTCAAATTGATTTGCCATTAAATTTTGACATCCCCTCATTAAAGAGGAAGGCAATGAGCTTTCACGACGGTTTCATCATCATAGCTACAATGTGCCAAATTATTTCCCATGTTGCTGCGTGAAGGGCTAGTACCCACTCATTAGCACCTCAAAAGGTAAGGCTCCTCGATCCTGAGATTTTCTCCCTAGCTTTTGAAGTCTGAGTTCTTACTCCGCCGCCCCACCAAGACTCGGAGGAGGAGAAGAAATCACATGATTAAGCGGTACACACATTAGGAAGATGGAGGTACAGTTATGGAGGAGCCCACCACTCTAATTCCGTTACAACGAACCCATTTCATCCTCTCTCCACCGGCAGAGAGGATGCTAGGATCCATACTTCACCTCCACCTTCAAGATCACCCCAATAAGCTAAAGCAGAGGTCATATGTCAACCCGATCAGTCTATGCAAGGTTGGCGAGCTTATTGATGTTCAAGTTTGAAGCTCAATTTGACTTGAGATTCATCATCCCCGCAGGTGTAGAAACATCTACAGAGGGCGAAAGGCCCGACTCAATGCGATCACTGATGAGAGAGGCAGGTTTGGTGCGCTAGCGACCTCTGCACTCATTAATTTTCTTGATCGATGTGCTACCCGTGTCGATCACAGCATGATCTACAGGATGACCCATCATAGGAAGAGTGTCCGTCCCAAGAGAGTCAATGATATCTCCACAACACCGCCTACCATCCCCATCGCCTGCTCATACATCGATTCGCCAAGGTCATGAGGACCACATCCGGGAGAAGAGGACCCGTTGGTGATCCCCATGGACAATGGATCCCATTCCATCTACACCACTCTAGAGAAAGTTCTCTGCCAACCTTCTGCCTAGTTGTGGTGCAAGGAATGGCACCCCAACCATAGTGGTCATCCCTTCACCAACACTACCAGTGGATGACATAGAGATGGTTGAGGTGCAAGGAGGAGATGATGAGCCCACCATGATAATAGAGCCTGTGGTGTGTCACCCATTTTAGAGTTAGTGACAAGAGAGTGCATTTATTCTAGTGAGTATAGTCCTCATGGATTGATTCTCCAACAGGGGAGGTCCAGCCTCACAAGACATGATGTGGATCCCACCATCAGCCAAAAGCATTTGTGCCAATCTCGATAGATAGTTCTTTAGATGACATAGTAGCTCACTATTTCATGGAAAAGAAGGAGATCTAGGATATGATTGGTCCGATGAGGAGAAGATCAATTTTGATCCTAACGAAGATGATTTGTTGGGAGACTTAGTAGGGTTCACATGGTATACTGGGGATCCTCCTCGTGAGAGCATCGACTATGGAAGGTGAGCCCGAGAAGACAACACACTGACCCAACCCCTCAGACAAATCAAACATAAGGAAATGTTGGAGAAGAGGCTGACTGTTAGCAACTATCTTAGCATTGTAGACCAAATCCCGAGTTCATCTTACCACAGGTGACACAAAGTTGGTGCATGTATTGGACCCAACAAGACTTTAGCTCAAGAAAAGGTAGCACCAAGATGTATAAGAATGTAGTGGATAGTACCTCCATACAAAAAAGATATCAAGTCTATGGTTGAGCAACATGTGAAGGAAGCATTGGCTCAAGCAGGAGGATCATCGCCAAAGGGTAGACCCTACTTGGAGGAATTTGATACCAAGATCCAGGGTTTCGTGCCACCTTTCCTCAAGAGTTTTGATGATAGGGAAACCGAGGCGACATCACGCATTTGAGCTAGTTGTTGTAACGCCGGTGACAATGATGCTTTACTCTTCGCTCTTAGTCAAGAGTTTAATAGGGATAACTTTTGATTGGTATGTTAAACTTCTCAATAGTTCAAGACACTTTGAGTTGGAGAAACTCTTCATCAAGAAGTTTGTTGGAGCTCAAAGGGTCACCGCTATAATCTTGTTGTGGTTCAACAAAACCATGGTGAGTCCCTTATTGATTACATTCTCAAATGGATGTAATTTGAGTATAAAATGCAAATTTTGAACAAGATGCCATCGAGATTATGCTTAAGAATATCCATGGCCCAATCACCATGCTCAAAGGTTTCACCATCAAAACTTTTGAGAAATTAATCAACAAGACAGTTAGTTTGAAATGAGAAGCCAAATAGTTACCTTCTCCATATCTACCAATAAAGCCAAAGCCACGAAGATATATGAGAAGAAGCCCGGGTAGTGATAGCATTAGATAAGGGAAAACAACCACCAGAGCCATTTGAGAGACCTGCTTCCATCAATGCTTCTCTACCACCACAGGCTACCTATTCCAGCCTCCATGACCTCCATGCCTCCTCCTCAACCATATCCATAAAAAGGTACACATACCCACCTCCATGTAGCTACCATCCATCTACTCTTATGGATAAATGAAATAAACCATATTCATTTAAGAGGGAGGTAGTTAGGAAAATCTTAAAGAATCTCTTAAAGAAACCTAACTTTCAACTACCCAAAATTAGAAGGCCTGAGGAAGGGCAAAAGCAAGGATCGCCAAGGTGGACTACAATGTCCTCTCTCTAAGAAAGTTGTCATCTAAGCTAAGCATATACGATGTCATCTTATCTAAAGAGATGAGGGAATTATTAATCAAGGCTCTCCTTGATTCTAAGATATGCTTAGCTCACGACCGCCATTGGTGAAGAGGCACTTTATTCCAAAGAAGCTCGGGATCACTTTCAGATGAATACATTCTGGGGACTTGAAGCACAACCGTTTACTTCATAATTGACATGGGTAGATTCCACTTGCCATAGTATCAGCATCATTGAACATTATGAGTCTAAAGACCCTTGTCTATTTTGAAGACACCTCCACACTCTAAGGAGATTGGATGATATTGAGAGGATTCAATGAACAAGAGATCTTTAGGTTCCATAGTGTTACCTTTAGATAGGTAAGATCAAGTCAAGTTTTACATAATTGATTTGAATACTTTGTTCACCGCTTTGCTTGACAAGCTTTGGATACACATCAATAAGATAATTCCATCCTCCCTCTGCATGAAGTTCGTGAAGGATGGGATTGATATTATGTCAAAGGAGATGAAAAGCCATCTTCGCTAGAGAGGTTGAGAAATATGAGGATGCTACCCTACTATCTTCCTCAAAACACCCTTTCTGAACTTGGATAAACTCAAATTCAAAAGCAAAAGAAAAGAAAATAAAGAAAGAGAAAAGCCAAAAAAAAAAAAGAAAAGAAAATGAAAATCCAAGTGAACAAGAAAGGGAATTGAAGAAGAAATAGATTCTCATATCACATTCCACCCATAGTTCCATCATATGGACATGTGGGTAGGATGACTCAACCTCCACTAGAGGTAAAGATAGAAACAAAGGCAATTCTAGAGGTGGAAGACCATTGGTTGGCCATCACCAACAATGGTTATGTTCAGTTCATGAGTACCCTTATTCATAGACTTGGAATCCAATTTGAAAGATGAGTCTAATGTGATTAGCATACTAACCCCTCTCACGAGTTTCATTGAGGTGACACTTGAGCCACAACGATGAAGACCGGGCCTCTAGACAAAAGCAAAGTATTTGAATCGATATGTGTAAAACTATCGCAACATTTGAGAACCTTAGCTCTAACCTCACTTTCATCTCAAAAGTTGAAAGTTTAGTATTAAGGAAGCCCTAAGTCTTCCAAAGGATATGAAGTCAACATATTCTTTTGGGATCATCATCCTCAAGTCCCGAAGTTGATGTAGAACTTAGGAGGATGCATTTAAAGAATTAATGGAATTACCATTTGACTTTTACTTTGTGTTCATAATCTTATACAAAAAGGTTTGGTCCCTCATACATGGTCCAAGCAATGTTAGTATTTTGAGAAGTTATGAAATAATATATAAAAGAAACACAATCAAGAGCAAGACTAGAATTTGGTGTAGTGGGTTCAATGAGATGATGACGCTAGTTGTTACCAATCATTTGGAGATAGATTATTTTCACAACACCAACTCTTATGAGAATGTGTATTAGAAATCTCGATGATCCGGATGATCTCCAAATCAAAGATGCATTGCCAAAATTTGAAGAAGAATATCCATTCAACAAGTGACAAGCTTAAAGAAATCAACCTCGGATAGAAGAAAATCCATGCCACATACATCGTTCATTGAATGAAGAAGAAACCAATGACTTAGTTAGCTATTGAATGAGTTTAAAGACGCTTTGCAGAGTTATGAAGAGATGCGATTATTTCGATGTAGTCCCACAAATTAGCAATAGATCCATCGCTAACCCTATCAAGCAAGCTCCTAGACGATGCGATTAGAAATTGAATAATAGGTTATTAAAGTAAAGAAATTGATCAATCTGGTTTCATCGGGGAACAAAATACCCCGGTTAACTGTGTCATAGTAAGAAGAAGAAGAAGAATGGTAAAATTCACATTTTCAAGGATTTAAATAAGGCATGTCCTAAGGATGAGTTTTCTCTTCCTATACCGTAATTAATGGTGGACATCGCCTCATCTCATGCAATTTTGTCTTTCATGGATGGGTCATCTAATAACCAAATCAAGATGGCTCGAGAATAGAAACACTACTTTCACCCCGAAAATCTATTATTATAGGTCATGCCTTAAAAATGCTAGTGCTACATACCAATGGGCCATGACTCATCTTCAATGAACTCATCCATTATCGTTGCTATGTTGATGATCTAGTAGTCAAGCAGAGAAAAGGAAGACCATCTTTGACTTGAGAGTAGTTTTCAAATAGTTAAGATAATAATCTCAAAATGAATCAAGTGTTCGTGAGTAGCTTGAGAAATTCCTTGGGTTTGTCCAGAGAATAGAAATAGATCCAAAAGATTTAAGTTATCTTAGAAATGCCACCTCCTAAAAGTTTAACTCAACTCGGATCTTTTAAGGATGGTTGGCATATCTAAGACACTTTATTTCCAACTTATCGAGAGATGCAAGCCATTCTTAGCACTTGTCAAAAGGATGTCAAGTTCAAGTGGGATGATAAGTGCTAGCATGCCTTTGAAGATAAAGCAAGTATTTGATGAAGCCTCCGCCTAGAAGCCATCCCGGGCCACTTATCCTCTATATTGCGCATTGGATTTTCGACACTCTATTGGCCCAAGCCAATAATGAAGGGAAGGAGAGTGCTCTCTACTACCTCGTCTAATTCTCTCAAAAGCAAACTATCCACCTATTAAGAAACATTTCCTAGCTTTGATCTTTACCTCCCAAAAGCTATACTATATGCTTTCATAAGGTAAACTTGATCTCTAGAACCAATCCATAGCACGACACAACATTATCCGGACATTTGGCATGATGGTCCATGATTCTCTTATAGTTTGATATCACATTTGTACCTCATGCGTAAAAGGATAAGCACTAGATTTCTTAGCACATCGACTTCCTCACGACTCTCGCAAGTGAGATCTCCAAACAAACAAATCATGAACTTAGGGAGGTAGACAAGATGGGAGATGTATTTTGATGGTGTAGTTTCTTTCATAAAGGGGAAGCACCATGATCTACTCTTCCAGGAAAGGCGGGGTAGGAATAGTTCTCCTAACTTCATCGTGATGTGATGAGATTCTCATACTATCTTTCCAACCTTGCACCAACAATAAGTATGAGGCTTTGATTATCGATATAGATTTAGCTATCAAAGTGTGTCAAAAGCATCAACATTTTTGGGGATTCTCGTTGGTCATCAATCAGATCCTATAAGGTTCTCAAACCAAGTTTCATCATTATCATGAGTATCCATGAAGTTGGCCCAAATCTCTAAAGTCACCATCTATAAGGTTCCCCAGAGAGAATGTAACAAATTCTTTGGCCAAACTTGCAAAGAATTGGCATGTCCAAAGATGAGTCCATTCCAATAAGGGTCCAAAATATACAAAGTCTATCCCTTATTGATGTTGAACTCATCGAGAGACTCTCTTGAAGGGAAGGTTGCTAGCAAGGACAAGGAGCCGGATTGGAGGCACCATTCATAGACTATTTGAACACCAAAAAAACAACCAAGAAAAGTCACAAGCCCATCAGTGAAACGAGAGCTCTCTCCTATGCTCTCGCTGATGGCACCCTATACGGTCCTTTGACCAAAATGTGATTACATTGTTAAATAAATATGAAGCCCATGGCATTATAACCGAGGTACATTTATATGGAGTGCATCAATCTAGTCTAAAGATGAAGATGAAGATCAAGAGACTAGGATACTTAGGCCTTCGATGATTACACTATGGATATAGCTAAGAGATGCCATCAATGTAGTACACGTGTGGTCCTACATCAACCACCCAACATTCTGCCACCTACACTATCTCATGGATATTTGAGTGTTGGGGTACCAACATTTGGTCCTATCAATCCTCCTTCTTCCAAGGTCATCGGTTCATCTTAGTACCTATTTCTCCAGGAGGCAATCCACTCAGAGAGGTCACATCTCGGCATGCACTTCAATTTTTGAACCATATATATAGGTTTGGGGTGCCTCGATGAATTATATTTGATAATGATGCGCATTCAAAAGCACAAGATCAATAGCTTCACTAGAAGACATGGTATAGATTAGAATACTCGCACCATCTACTACCACGAGAAAATGGCTTAGTAGAAGCATTCAATAAAACTCTCATCCAAATATTAAAGAAGACTCTTGATGATAATAGCGATGATGGAATGAGTAATTGTTGATTCCTTGTGGGCTTACCGCACCACATACTAAACTCCAACTCAATCCCCTTTTCCTTGGTATGAGTGCCGTTCCATCTTTAGAAGTTTAACTCATCTAAGGATAGCATTGGGCGGCAAGATCACTCTGAGCAGAATGCAAGTTGTGGTTAGAGCTCGAAGGTTTGGAGGAGAGTTGCTTTGGCATGCGGAACCTCGAGTTGTAGAAGGTCAAAATGATTCAAGCTCACATAATAGTCCTTCTAAGTCTTTCCAAGTAGGAGAACTTGTAGTCCTAAGGAGATCAATTGTTGCCCATTGAAAGATGGGAGGCAAGTTTAAACCCACTTGGGAATGCCCATGTCATAGAGAAGGCCTACCAAGGAGGATCTTATCGACTTATTGATTGTAAAGGAACACGATGCTTCCAATTAATGGGCTCTATTTGAAAAAATATCACCCATAAAAATCATGTTTGAAAATAATTTTATCAATCACCAAAAAAAATTTCATTCCAATTCATCAAAATCTTCTCTTAGTTCCAAACATTGTTTGCTTGTTTTAAGAATCCATCATGGCATATTTAGGGTAGGTGTAAGAGTCCCCGGTGGCATCTATCCTTCTTCACAATAGAACACTTTCCAAAGTCTTTGCTATAATAGGTGAGAGAACCCAAGAGGCATCTATTTTGATTAACATAATTGAGTTAGGTGTGAGAGAACCCAAGTGACATCATTTCTTGGTGGGAATTCTTGGTTTCCATCTATGGAACCATTTCATCAGAATCCAGCATGTTTTAGGTAGGTGTAAGAGAATAAGTGACATCTATTCCTTTAACATGAACATAAAAAATAAACACATATCTTTTGTCTCGAGCTAATTTGATGTGGAGCAAGCCCCTGTGGCACTCACTCATTAGTTGCTTAGGTCTACATGCTACCTCAGCGTGTCACCCATTTTACTTATTTAGAAGATGTGAGTCCTCACACTTTCTTTCGACTTGACCATTGCAAACTAATGAGCCTTGTTAGTATGTGGGACTTCTTGCCTAGCCCAGCTACCTCATATTGATTTTGTTTAAGAAGATGTAAGTCCGAGCTTTTTTTCTTGAATTAATCATCATGATCTAACTAGGTGAGTATATCAGGTTTAGGATAAGTCCCCAGTCTCTTTTCCTCTTGACTATATTTGAGTTGATATAAGTTCGGTGGCATTCACTCAGGTCTCCCTAGGTCGGATGCGTCGGCGAAGATAGAATATCCCAACAATTAGTTTAGCATAGGATGTGAGTCACGAACTTTCTTCCTAGGCGATTGTTTATCGATGGGCACCTAGGTTGGTTGATGTTGCTATCGCGATAATGACTCACAGGTACACACTCTTGGCATGTGAGTCCCCACTTTCTTCTTAAGTTGGCCAGAATACCAATTGATATATGACTAGCATGTCATCTTCTCCGGGGTTTTGGATTAAGCCCTTAGCGGTCCCTCTCCCTGGGCATTCTGGATCACATCCTTTGCAACCCATTTACTACTCAAGTTACTCTTGGATTGGGATCCCCTTTCTAGTAGTCACCTGGTTGGAGAATTTGTTCTGATCGATTCTCCCTTAGTTGATGCGAGATAGGTCTAGGCGATATAAGCCTTCTCGGTTTGATCCCTGTAAACTAACGGGGTCCATGATATAAAGAAACAAATAAAATTAATTAATTAATTTGCTTGTGGATTAGAATTCAAGCCCCAAAGGGCTCCTTTTCCAAGCGGCATCCTATTTAGAGGCGGTGTCGTGAGAACTCCTATAGGAATTTCGACTACGAGTTGAGATAAATCTCGGTGGTACTCATAGTCACCCTTAGTTTGGGTTCAATCTATTTTGCACGAAGGTTACCCCAGACAATCATTCCACTTTGGAAGATGTAAGATAATGACACATTCTTTTTTAGCATGACTATCACAAGCCGGCATAGGTTGGGTTGATTTGTTGCCCAAAGCAACCAATCACCCTAGTGGTCTTTTGTAGTGGAAGATGTGAGTCCCGAGCTTTCTTCCCTTCAATTGATCATTGCAAATCAAAGGCACTCCTTTGGTTGGATAGTTCTCCCATTAGGAAGCTACTCCCTTTTGATTGATAAATGCGAGATATATGCTAATATAAGCTCCTTCTCGGTGTGATCCATCATAAACTAGCGAATCCATCAAAATAAATAATCTAAAATAAAATTAATCTTTGACTATCTTTGAGTGATTTAAGTCCCCATGGCATTCACTCAATAGTCGACCCTAGGTCGAGTTTGATCTGTTGCCTTGCCCGATCACCATAGTGGTTTTCTTGTTTTAAAGATGTAAGTCCCATGCTTTCTTCTTAGAACTTGACCATTGCACACGAAAGGCATCCCTGGTTGGTTAGTCCTACCTTGTGGTTGGTAGACTATTCCCTTTGGATTGTTACATTTGAGTTAGGCCAAGAGCCCATGGTCCCTGATGCATCATCACAAACTAATGGGACCCATCAAAACAATAAAAATAAAATTAATTTTGACTATCTTTGGTGATTTAAGTCCCCTAGGCATTCACTCAATAGTCATTGGTTAAGTTCAATCTATTGCCTTACCAATGGATCACCCCAACAACGGTCCTACTTTGGAGGATGTAAGTCTATACTTTCTTCTAGTATAGTTATTGCATTCGATTGGTTGTTGGCTAGTCCTACTATGTTTAGTAAACTACCCCTTTGGATTGGTAAATGAGTTAAGTTTAGGTCTCCATGGCTCCTTCTCGGTGATCCATTGCAAACCAAGGTCCATATCAAAATCCAAATTTAAAAATTTGAAACAAATAAAAAAATGAAAATAATCAATCAATAAATCAAATCTTTTCCTTCTCCTCAATGAGATGTAAATCTTTCTAGCTCCCTAGTAGAACTTAACAAATCAAATCAAATTTCTCCCCAGCGAGACACAAATTAAATAAAATTTCTTCCCGGTGAGACTCAAATCAAATCAATCCTCTCATCCTCTCATGGATGATTTGAACTATTTCCCTAGTGAAAGGTTCACATACTCTATCCAGTGATTCCTCCTTCCCTCTCTAATGTCCTTGACATAAGTAGAGCCACATTACTAAGCTCTAGATTCATTCTACACCTCGGGTTAGGAGTAGATTATCTCTATTAGTTCTTGTGATCATTTTGGTCATTTTGATCGTGCGGTGTTTCTTGTCAATCACACCACTATTGGGTGCCTTTGTTGACCTCATTTTTTGGAATGAGCTCTCAACCCTCCATTTTAGACATAGGACTCCTCTTGACTTTAAGAGATCCTTAGTCTTAAGACACATCTAGTGATTAGGTGGACATTTAACCCCCCAGAGACTTAGAAAGTTAGCCATATGAATAGGTTATGCCTTATGGTGTTAGAAAATTTGCCTACCTATAGCTTGAACCAAATCTCACTCTCTTTCAAGTCAAACTCCAAATCAAATCAACTCAAACTCATATCAACTTCAACTACAAATCAAACCTTGAATCAATTTCAATAGATTTTCTCAAATCATGAATCAATTCTAAATAATCAAAACCCATGATTGAAATCCAAATTCAAATTCAAAATCTTTCTAAGCCCTTTGATTCTATCTTATGGACTTAGCTTAAATCAAATCAAATCAATTCAAATTCAAGAAATTTTCTCATAACCATTTATATTCTCATTTATATTCACATATATAAATGAAATATAAATTCAAATCAATCAAACGAATCCAAAACTCAAATTCAAATTCCAAAAAAAAATCTTTCCTAAGCCCTTTGATTCTATCTTATGGACTTAGCTCAAATCAAATCAAATCAATTCAAATTCAAGAAATTTTCTCATAACCCATTTATATTCTCATTTATATTCATAAATAAAATGAGTTATAAATTTAAATATCCAAAACCAAATTCAAAATCAAATCCAAATTCAATAAAATCAACCTAAGCCTTCAAGTCAAATCTTGAACTTAGCCAAATCAAATTCAAATCAAGCCAAACCTTTGATTTTCTTCATGATTCAATCAATCCTACAATCATGAATCCAAATATAAAACAAACTTCAATCATCAAATCAAAATCAAGCTAAAGTAAAACCCATATTCACCCTTTTGACGAAATTGTGAATCAAAACCATTTGACTCCAAATCTCTTGCAAATGGATTTTATTTCAATCACAAGTCCATATGTGAGTTCAACCAAACTTGAATCAAGCCTTGACCAAACAACTAAATCAATTGGCTCACTTAACCAAAGTGGCCAATTTGACCTACATGAATCAAAATCAATTCAATTCAAATCAAAGTGATTAAGCCAATCCAAACTTCATGTCATGTTTGTTGATCATCATAGGTTAATCAATTGTCATGAATTGGGTCAAACCAAGTCAACTTAGTTGACCAAGTCAACTCCTTAACATATGAACCCAAACTAGCCAAATTGCAGCCAAATTGATTGCAATGGCTCAAGTTCACTCCAAATTGATTATTGAACTTGAAAGCCTTAATTAAACTCAATTTGACCAATTGGCCAACTAGACCCAACTTAGCTCAATTGACCATGAACCCAACTTTAAATTTCAAATCAAGCCAAAATCAAACTAAACCAAAATTGATTGAAACCAAAGCTTGCAACATATTCTAAATGATCAAACAAACTCAAACCAATCCATGATTCAAGCCAATTTGATCAATTGGGTCAAATTGGTCAACTTAGCCCAAATTGACCTAAAGATCAAATATCCAAAATCTAAATTAAATCCAAATTAAACCAAATTATTGAAACCAATTGAACCAATATTTCAAATAGTCATTTGAACTTGACCCAACTCTTGGTTTGACCCAATTTGACTAATTGGTCAACCTAACATATTTTGACGATTTGACCCAAATGGGTCAAATTAAATTAAACCAAATGAACTTCAAATGATATGAAATTTGGTCCAACTTACTTTTGACTCATTTCAAATCTGCCCAAATTAAATTTAATGCCAAATGACCACTTCCCTTGGGTCAAGTGCATCCCATGAGAAAAGACACTTTCCCAAGTGGCCATTTCTCTTCCTTGCCACTTGGCACTCATCCATTGGTCCACATAGGCACCAAGGACATGATTTTATGACCCAAGGAGTGGTTGGGGCAAGCCATGACTCATGGGAGGTGAAATCACCTCACCTCTCCATTAGAACACTTGGCATGATGGACACTCACCTCCCCTTGGGACACCCATTTGTCCTTCATGGTAGCCACTTTTCATGCCTTAGCCAACTATGGGAGCCACCTAGGATGATTCTCTTTCATTCTCAACCACCCCAAGCCAAATGACATGAGTTTGGAGCCAAATTTTTTAAAAAAAGTTTATTTTCATTCACTGATTCTAAGGCATTAGTTGAAGAAAACCCTCATTCCTCATTCTCCCTATTCTAGAGCTCCCAAAGCCATCATAATCACACACTTCATTTTGGAGAGAAATACTTCAAAACTAAGTGGATTTCAATGAGGAAATGGCCATCTCTGTAGGAAACTTCCTTTAATGTGAAGGAGAAGATCCAAGCTTATTCCAAGGCCTCTTCCCTCACTCAACGCGAGTCATCACCAAAAATCATCCCGAAGGTATCCTTCAAAACCATAGACCTTAGGATCCTTCATTTTGTGATGATTTTTTGCTTGATTTTAGAATTTACCATAGATACTCTCATTTTTTTACTTTAAATCATCTTAATTAGAAAATAAAATTTTTTGGTGCCAATCAATGAGTCCATTTGGACAAATTTTCAGAAACTCTCTTTTGTAAAATCCCAATTTTACTATTCACCGCTAGCAAGTAGCCACTATCAATCCACGTTGGGATCGACGGCTGGATGGATCATCTAATTAAGCTTGATCGCTGATGCGACCATTTGACGAGTTCATGACGGATCGGGCCCATCAGCTGTTGGCGCTTTTCGCGTTCGAGCTTACGCGGCATCGCAATCCACCGCATTTGCGCCGAGTAAGCCACATCGGACGTGCGTGTGCCGCATTGCCATGTCGAATCGCATAACACTCTAAGCGTTAAATACAAAATCAGATTTTTTTATTTAAAAAATTTAAATCACATGAAACTTCAAAATTCATAAAATATAAAATACTTAACAAAAATGACAAACAATGGCTCGGATTCGCCTTTAGAGGAATCCAAAACCCAAAATCCCCAAATTTTACTAAATATTTTGAGCTTAATTGGAGTTCTAGTAAAATCAAATTTCATTAATTAAGCTAAAAATACATGTCACATTAAGTTAAAATTTTCGGAGATTAAATTTGATGTTAAAAATACTCTTGCTATAAATATTTCAAGTCAATATGACCTTTAGATTAAAATATATTGTACTTTGAGTGTCAAATGATTTATTTTAATAAAATAAATTAATAGAATTCATAAAATTACTTAAATCAATTTAAACTTTCTAAATTCATAACTAATTATAGAAAAATTCAAAAAATACAAACTCGGTTCATTTTAAAGATAATTGAGGAGAATCTAATAAAATTATTCTAATTAAATTTGAATTATAGATTATTCTTAATTAGGGTTTATTTAAAAATTAATAACCTTAATGACTTCATTAATTAATTCCAAACTTCTTAGGCATGTTTAGTGGGATGACTGCCTCCCCTAATTTTCTTGGAATTTATTAATGAGTTAATCAAGGAAATTAATTAATGAACCCCTAATCACTCTCTTAATATAATTAAGCTTAATTAAGCATGTGAATAGTAGTTTAATTCTTTGATTAAGTTAATTAAACTTTATTTAAGTGATTAAGAGGTTTATGAAATAATTTTGGGATATTTTCCTTAAGTATTCCCTAAATCCCCTTTCTTCCTTAAATCTAAATTAAGGTTAATCCACTAATGATCAACTTAATTAATCAAATCAAATTCTCAAAATCAAAATTAATCCAAACTTAATCAATCCTTTTGGGTAGATGCTTTGGTGTTCAATAACCTAAGTAACTTAAGGACATCATACCACCCATATGGGAAGGATATTGAAAGTACTTAAATTAAATCCTTTAGCTTAATTAATCATTAATTGTGAGCCAATTGCATTAGGTACATTTCTTTCCTAAGATGCATTGCTAATTTAAATTCCTTGTGATTTTATGTCATACATTAGCTCATAATTATTTGATTAAATATATTAAAGTGGTAGGTAAGGGGTAATTAATGAACTTAATCCACACTTTAACCTAACCAAAGCCTTAAATTAATCTAATCACCTAAAAATTAAACTAAAACAATACACACATGTGGTAATGTGTATGGACCAGCAAACCTTCTCACACTTTCCTAATTCAAATCAAACTCAAAACAAAATGAAAGTCTCTTTAAATAACTTTTGATTCTCTTTAAATGATCTTACTTCATAAGATTATCTTTAGAAATAAATTAGGAGTGAAGTTACATGCTTACATAACTTTATTTATTTCCTAGCATGCTAAATGTGTATGTCATATGAAAATCATGCATTCATGTCATTTGAAAATAAGATTAAAATTAAAAGTTTCCTTTATATCAAATTGCATGTTTTAGAAAAAATAAGATATGAATAGCTATTATCTCCAAAACTATTTTTAAAACTTATAAACTAAATATTACAAGTGAAAAGTATGCTATCTATGAGTACTTATGAGCTTGCATGTGAGTAGTATAAAATGTGTTATGTGATTTTCCCTCTCTTTCTTAACATAGGATTGCATAGAATTTACAAGGTGTATAATCCATTTGAAAAGGACATGACACTTGTTTCAAATCTATTCTTATACACTCCTATGTCACATTTAAGAGAATTCCACATCACACATATAAATTATGCAACCAAAATCAAACAAACAAGCATAAACTTTTGCATGATTCTCTTTTCATGCATTTATTTTTATACATGCACATGTATTTAAGAAAAGTGGTATATTAGTCTTGACAACCCCTGGGTTTGAGTCTTTAAGTAGCCCTAAGTAGGTCTTGTACCTTACATGGTGCTAATAATGCCACTCACTTATATCTTTTATACTTGTAAATGTGCATATGAAAAATGGATAAAAGAGTCACTCTCTCTAACAAACAAACATAAACTTTATGCATGATTCCCTTTCCATGCATTTCTTTATACATATGCTTGTATTTAAGAAAGTGATATATTAGTCCGAACAACCCAGGGTTATGAGGCTTTTAGCCCTAAGTAGGTCTTGTACCTTACACCCTTGGTTAACAATGGCATCGTACTCACTTATGCCTTTCATACATACATGTGTGCAAAAAATGGATAAGAAAACCTCTTTTCTACTTAATGAAAATCATGCATCTAAAAGCATTCAACTTTTCATAAGTAACTCACTTAGCATTCATCATAAAGTATACTAAACATTACCAATTATATGTATATATATATGCTTAGGATCCATTCATATGCACGATACACATGTGGAAAAGAAATAAAATATTGTGTGTTTTGTGGCACTAATTCACTTTACCTAATCTTAAAATGCATTTCTTTTGAATATATTTCTTTAGAGAAAATCTAAACTTATGATTAATTAAAATACATAACAAAACATTCACTAAACAAAATCCTTAATGAATCTACCTTAAAATCGCTTAAGGTAGGAGGAAAGAGAAGTTCTCTTCTCTTTTCCTTCTTTACAACCTTTAGTAATTAAGTAGATTCATTCAAACTAAATCAAATCATCAAATAAAATTAACCCATATCAACTAAACAACTTAAATGAGACCACCCTTCTAAGTTGAACCTTTTCACACTTAGAAAATCCTAACCTTAAAGCCTATAAAGCATACCTTATATGACACACATACACAATAAGTCACCACTTCTAGTCCTATGTTAGGGCAATGCATGGTTTGATGATTACTTTTATTTTATGAAATGATATTTTAGTCTAGATGTTAGGTGTATGTGTGTAGAATGAATGGTAGGATGATTTAGTCTAATCATTGTCTCTATAGAGGATTGTGCTTAAGGGAGCTTTAATAAAAAATATAACTATTTTGTGTAGGTTGCTTATACCCTTAAGAATAATCCAAAATAGGCCTGGACTTGGTTACCCATGTGTGGGGTGCTAAGTCCAATTTGTTAATATACATGCTTGGGATTTGTATGGTTTGTTTAGCTAATCTTCATTTTAGGTGTTAGTTAGATTCACTTTTCCTTTTCATATTTTGCAATTAGGATTTTGGAATGATTGTTATGGGAATTAGGATGAACATTGGTTATAAGGTCATGCCTTATGTACCATGTGAATCCTTTGAGCATCCACCTTCCAACCATCCAAAAGAAGGAACCAAAGAAGAAAAGAAAAATGAAGAAATGAAGCTGAGGACCCCATAATAATAAATTCCTTGCTTATTTGTACTTAATTCATTTATAATCCAAGTTGTATAAGGGTAGAGCGGCTACCTAATTTGTTTTGGGTTTGTGCGGTGGTGCCCGACCACAAATGGCCTTTTATTCTTTTGCATTAGTTTATAAAATGTGTGATATTTTGTTTAGCTTGTGCATTAAGAAGGCATGTTTTCCTAGTTTCTTTCTTGCTTTGATGTATCTGGATATAGATTAGGCTCTAGGGAAAAATAAATCTTCTACTAAATTAATCAATTCAAAATTAAAATAAACCACTCATAACCTCATTTAAAACCTAAGTTAAAATCAAGATAAAAGAATTAGCAACCCCTTTGGATGAGTATTCCTTTTACAACATCATGCACAAAAGCATCTTATTTCACTCTTGATTGGAGGGCTTCCACCGCTGAGAACTTGGCTTGACTTTTGAGAGCGGTGGGAACACACCTCCCATCTTACTGATTTTGGCTCATAATCTTATTTCTCATACATTGGGCATATGAATCCTATAAGCATGAGTCAATGATTGTCCAAAAAAAAATAACATGTAATATGATTTGCATTAGATTTAGGTCATTTAAAGCATGTCCCTTACATGATCTAGTCTCTTTAGGGAGTGAGTTTAAGAATTTAGTCTCTTTCTAAATAAATAATAGCCTATCTTGTATAAAGCATATAACTTGCTTACATGAATTTAAACCATAAAAGGAGTTATTTGTGGCCACCCCAAAGGGTTGTAAGTCCAAGTGGTGGTTTGTCCTCTCTTATGGAGATAAACCATATGCCCATTTTGCCCTAGATTTAGGTAGTGCTTTTGGCTTTCACCAAAGCTCCCTAGATTTAGATTCTGAGGTTGCTATTTCCCTTTGGAGCCCTAAGCATAAATCCTCACCTCTTAGGCATTTGCATGACCTTACATCATGGAATTATAAGCCCTAAATTTCTAATAAAAATTCAACTCAAACAAATAAACCCTTTTCAAATTTAAAATGTAAAGTCCAACCATAGTTTGAGATGTTTACTAGGCTTCCTAGTATCCTAAACATCCCTACTCACCTCCATTTGGCTTGATAATAACTCTCTCTTTTGATCAATCCCATTTGATCTTCCAAAATAAACCAATTTATTGATAGTCTAACCTTCAAAATCTTTGGAGATAATGATCATTTATCTTAATAGAGAGTATTCTAAAGAATGCCCTTAGGATATAATTAATTATGGGGCTTGCCTAGGGGAACTTAACAAACCGGGTTTAAAATAAACTCGCTTTACTTTTCCATGTAAAATAGAGGAAGAATCTCATATCTGACTCATTAACCTTAAGAGTCCTTATTGAGGTGATTAGGTCCATTGTAGGGTGGTGACTTGGCTTTTGAGATAGTCCTCTCCTCAATGTCATACCGATCACCCTAATAAGAATATCTGGATCTACATGGTGTCCCAACCAAAGGCATATTTATTTTCATTTATCCTCTTCAGGAGATGGGGCGGAAATATTTTCACCATGGTAAGGAAATTTTATACTTTATAAGTGGAGACAACTTGTTAGTAGTAATAAAAATTTTCTAAAATTGCCTACTACATGAATTGAACATGCGTTTTCAAGCAAAATCACTAATCATATAAATAAAATTACACATAATCTAAAATCTGAACTAACATTTCTGATTTGATATGGATTATTTGTAAGCACTTTTCCCACACCTCCAAACATTGGGCTCGATACCAAAATTTGTTGGGGAAGGGTTGCAAAGAGTAGGCTTCATAATAGATGGTAGAAAGAGATGCTCCAGATTTCCCACTTTCTAAAGTGGAAGAGATCTAAGTTACTCACCAAAGTAGAACTAAGTGAGATCACCAAATTTCTTGGATGGCAGCCACCAAGCTCCAAGTAAAAGAATTTTCACTCAATTTTCATACACATAAGCTAAAAGTTCTTTATTAGGTTGAAAATAGTGTTTAAATAAGTATAATACTCCAATATGTATCCCTTGGTGAGAAAATTACCAAAAACTAAAAAAATTTAAAACTTTCATTTTGTATTACCAGGCACCACAGACTAGCACCACGCCATAGTCCAAGCCAGGTGCCATAGACCACCGCCAAAGTGCTAGCTTCCGTTCCCAAGCACTAAATATTTATAGAATGCACGCCTCGGTGTTAGAAAGGCGTCTAGGCACTAGATTGATACATATGCAATTTAACACATGAAATCACATGTTTTCAATTATAATTTTATAAAACACTTAAACATGAATAAATATAGCTATTACTGCATAATATAGTAATAAAATATAAATCCACAATACATAAAGCCTACTAAAAGTCCTCATGAGCTCAAATTTTAGTTTGGGACCTTGTGATTGGTCCTTTCCTCCTTTAATTTGCTACATCATTTGGATTATAGTCATTGTCTCCTATGAGTGTAATGAAAAAGTAATGTAGAAGAAAAAAATTTAATGGATGTTAGTATTGATTAATGGCCTACCAAGATAGTTAGAGGACAAAGGTCATTGTTGTCAATTAATAATAATAGATGGTTATTAGTGGCTACATACATTGTTATTAGTTAAAATAAAATAAAAGATGGCAATCAAACATGATGGTCATATGATAATGAACTAATAAATGGTGGTTGAGCAATGGACAATCAATCAATAATAATAACTAATAGTGATCACCAACTTCGATCACGAATACAACTTAATCTTTTATATCCATGAGCCCTCTCCATTTTTAGGTGCTCTTCGTAAACAATGAAGGTTTATTTATTAATTTATTTAGAATAAAATTTTAGTTATTTATTCTAAAAGTGTCAACTTCATCATACATATTGATCTTCTAAATCATACATAATTCTTTAAACATTTAAGTGTCTACATCAAGATGCTCATTTTGATTATAATTACATAATTTTAGAGATCATCTAATCCCTTAAGTAGTATCAGAAATATTGAGCTATATTTAGAAGGGTTTAGATCCATTTATATCAATTAAAGCACCTTGATGTTTAGAATATTAATTGCATGCAAGAAGAGTGAATTAAAACTATAGGGCCCAAGAAGCTCCGCAAATGGCACCAAAATGGGGTATGTGAGACAAGAACCCTACACTGTTGAGATCCTATCTTGCACACGACATCGAAAGCCATTAGAAACTTTGTGACGGGAACCATGGATTCACTAAAAAGATGAAATAGCTATCATAAAAAAGCATGAATTGAACGCCTCTAATTTTCAAAACTCCTATTTTTCAGAACATGTTGTGATGGAATACATTTTGTTTATCTCAAAGAAATGAGGGGATATCTATCCCAATGCTAAAATGCTTTGCCATATTTAGTAGTTTTTGATGGCTTCTCTTACATTGCTAGGAATAAGTGGTTTTGTTGAAAAATTCTTATCTTTTTTTGGAATAAACTGTAAACCTCAATTAGATTCATGCATAA
The DNA here is from genome assembly GCA_021442155.1 of Cymbidium sinense. Classification (NCBI taxonomy): domain Eukaryota; kingdom Viridiplantae; phylum Streptophyta; class Magnoliopsida; order Asparagales; family Orchidaceae; genus Cymbidium; species Cymbidium sinense. The sequence continues at coordinate 58,039,063 of CM038230.1, read as the reverse complement.
TACATTTTTTGTTGAGTTGATCATACATGATACATTTCTTTGGTGGTGAATCCTTATCAATTCTTGTAAATGATCATAATATCATTTTAAATTGAGTTTGAATGGCCCAAAATTGATTTTGAAAGTTTTTTAATTCCATAATTACATCAAGATTTATGCTTAATGAGTGTGTTTAATTTTTGTGCTATATTAATTGCCACTTATTTTTAGATGTCAAAGTTTTTGAGTCTAAAATAATTCAGGTCATGAAATTTGCAAATGAATTCACAATTTTAAAGAGGTTACAAGGCATGATCACTCATTAATATCAACATGGACCTCCCTCAAAACCATAAACTAAGTATATTTTCTTCAATTATATTCACTCTTGGAGATGCTAAGCTTTGTATATTGATGTTTTGCATATATGAAAATATGTGTTACATAAACTTAATTGTTGTTAAAAAAATTGGGGTCCCTCATTCAGGAGGCTTTGAATCGAGTAAGTTGTTTCAATTATAATTTTACTATTTTTTTTGAAATTGGCAAGTCAAAATAATATTGAAAATTTTTGCTTCAAACATTAAAATTTCTCAAAATTGCTTATAGTGGTTTTATTTCGTGTCAAAAGATCAAAATTGAGTATGAACTATAAAAATAGTCTCAAATGGTCAAAAACATCTGAAAATTTGTAAAATTTTCAAGAACTATATAATTTTTCAATAAAAATGTTTTTAGCTTCTTAGTTAAAAGGTAAAAAATTAAAAATAATTATTAAAAATATTTTAAATTTTGAAAATTCTAATTTTAATAACTGATTTTCCTTCCCGTAACTATAATTAACTCCTAGGGATAAGGAAAAGATACATTAACTCTTCTCTCGAAACATTGATTTTATTTCTCCAAAAATGACTCAACCTTGAGATGGATGGAGACCAACGGAGTGATGGTTGCATGGAGATGGTGATGAAGTGGGTTTCCATATATGTTGGCAATTAGTATGGTACCATGAGATTTTTTTTTCTTTTTTGCTTTTGAGTAAATTTAATAATGTATATTGATTTTATCTTCTTCAATCATGTCATCTTAGCTAGATTTTTTTTCATTATATAATACTTCACATGTTATATTAATTTGATTTTCAAAAGCTTTATTTTCAAAAGTTTGATTTTAAAATTATGATATCTTTTAATTATTTTTTATCAAATAAAATATAAAAGGTTCAAACACCTTTTTTTTTAAATGTTGAGTACCTCACATTCTATTTTGATAATTATTTTTTTAAACATTGTTATTTAATAAGATAAAAAATTAGGAAAAATAACTTTTTTGAATCTATCCATTCACTAATTATGTACTTAAAATTTTCAATGATTTATACTAATTTCCTAAGAGTTTTGAAGATAGTTAACATATTTTGAATATTGTCATAAGTCTTTGTACGTAAAAATAATGCCATTTAATATGGTAGAAAAATTAAGGAACTATGAATTTTTCAAATCTACATGTGCTAATTGCACCCTTTTAAAATTAGCAAAGAAAAAAGCTCTACTTTAATTAATCCTTCAAAAAATTCCAAGAATTTTTATCTAAGTTTTTTTTCTTTAAAAGAAATCTTGAGTGGCTGAATATCAATCATTCTTACACCCTGTCATGTTATTGAGTTGTTAGATTAGTGAATATTTTAATGTTCTCAATGTCATCAAAAAGAGGAGTTGTTGAACTTTATCTTTAAGAAATCCTTTATACACTTATTATATATCTCTATCTTCTTCCTTTAATTTTAATCTAATGTGAAATAAAAATATTTATAGTGATCTCAATTTAGGTTAATTGGCTAGGTTTTGGCCTAACTTGAAGTTGACCTAACCTAAAGATATTTGACTTGAACTCAACCGTCAAAATATTTAATTTAAACTCAACTCAAGCTAGATTATCTAACCCATTTATTATATCAAATTCAGATTTTTTTTAGATTAATTTGATCTAATTAACCAAAATGTAACCCATTTAACCAAATTAATCTAACCAAAACCAACCTAAACAAAACTCAAATAGTAATAGTCAAATTTGGGTTGATTTGGTTGGTTTTATAGGTTAACCAAAACCCAAGTTAGTAATCGGGTTTACATATTTAACCAAAAGTTGGCCCAAATAGTAATTGAGTTAACTTGAACATGATTTTTCGAGTTTTGTCAAGTTTGATCATTTATTGACACTCCTACATGTGTGTATATTTCAAGTACTATCAAAGATGGAGTCTAATGCATAAATAAATACTATATCACATTTAACAAGCAATAAGACTAAGCTGATGTCTAGGCCAATAAATTTAGTTCCTTGTTAAATGTGATTTAGTATTTATTTATAATAGCTCATTTAATTTACTTGTTAAATGTGATTTTAATAGCTATTATGCCTAAATAATCTAACTCAATTGTTGATTTTGATTTGTCCTTTTGAATTAGAACCCTCATTTAAGAAATTTATATGCTAAATGGGGTTCTATTGGAGAGATTTATATGTGAGGAGAGACTTTGCCATAAGATTTTGATTTGAAACCCATACTCAACCAATTTAAGTATGTTGTGGGGTTCAAATATTTGGAGAGACCTTTGAAGATATTTATATTGGATCTAATTGTTTGAAAATTTTGATTTGGAAAAACCTTTACTTAGAAAATTTAGGTATGCTAGAAAGGTTTTGATTATATGTTTTGAAAATTTTATGAAAACATCTTTGCTTGTGATGGTTGTTTGTTAAGTGTGTGATATATGTTGATTTGATGTGAAAGAAGGGATTCTTACTTAACAAATTTAGTATGTTAAATAGAGGCCAAATGTGTTTGATATGTGTTTGAAAATGATACTCTCACTTAACAAATTTGGTATGTTAGGTGGGAGCCAAATGTGATTGATTTGCATTTTGAAAATGAGACTCTCACTTAACAAATTTGGTATGCTAGGTGGAGTCAAATGTGTTTTGATATATGTTTGTTATTTTGGTTTGAAAATGTGACCCTTATTTAGCAAATTTGGTATGCTAAATAGGGTCCAAGTGTGTTTGATATGTGTGTTGATTTGAAAGTGAGACTCTTACTTAACAAATTTGGTATGTTAAGTAGGAGTCAAGTGTATTGTGATTTGAAAATGAGACTCTCACTTAACAAATTTTATATGTTAAATGGAAGTCAAGTGTATTTATGATTTGAAAATGAGTCTCTTACTTAATAAATTTGGTATGTTAAGTAGGTGTCGAGTGATATGATTTGTGTTTTGAAGATGAGACTTCTCACTTAAGAAATTTGATATGTTAAGTGGAAGTCAAAAGTGTGATATGATTTTATTATTATTATTATTTTTTTTGAAAATAAGACTTCTCACATAACAAATTTGTTATGTTAAGTGGAATATATTATGATTTTGAAAGAGGAAATCTATCTTAACAAGTTGGGTATGTTAAATAGAGCTCAATTTATTTTTTGTAAATTTTGGAAATGGGACTCTCATTTGACAAATTTGGGTATGTCAAATGGGGTCCAAAATATGTCTTGATTTTATGTGTGTGATTTCTTACTTTTGAAAAGAGCAAAACTTCAACTCTAGCATATGTGAAATATGTTAAGTTGAGTTTCAATTTTATATCATGATTTTATTTGAAAATAGAATCTTCAATCAACAAATTTGGGTATGTTGAATGAAGATAGCCATTTTCAAAAGTGTGCTTTGAAAGAGGGAAACTCCAACTCAAACCTATGTGAAATATGTTAAGTGGAGTTTCAATTTATATGTTATGATCTTATTTAAAAATAGAATCTTCATTTAAAAAAAATTTGGGCATATTCAATGAAGGGTCAATTTCAAAAGTGTGCTTTTGAAAAGAGAGACTCCAACTCTAACATATGTGAAATATGTTAAGTGGAGTTTCAATTTTATGCTATGAATTTATTTGAAAATAGAATCTTCATTCAACAAATTTGGGTATGTTGAATGAAGGTCAAAAGATATTTTAAAAAATGATTTTGAAAAGAACCTCCATGTAACACTCACATACTAGTTAATATTCTCAAACAAAGATAATTTAGACACATCGTTGTCTTGGTTGGAGACCCTATCCTTATTAATATTTTCTTCTAGTGTTACCTCTATCTTAGTTATTAAATTAGCAAATCAACTAGACTAGACATACCGATCACATATGACTTATCCTCCAAACTAGATTCTAGGTCTATGATCTTTAGAGGGCCTCTAGCATGATAAAAATGTTGATCTCCTCCTCCTCAAATCAACTCGGTGCCTTCCTCATCCTTGTCCTCTAGTAAGTTGGGACAACTCACTTATTAAAAAGGAGAAGTAAGATGTGATGGATGATGTCTACATACCTCCTTCTTTAATTCCTTTTTTCTTTCTTTTTTTTCTTTTTTTCCTTTACTTGTTCTCTTATTGCTATTTCTTTTTTTGCTTGATATTCTTGAACATCTCTAAAATAAATTTCTTACTTTTTTGGTGAGTTAGTAAGTTATAGCTTCAAAAGCTTGGCATCATGGATAGAGAATGATTTCAAGTCCCCTTTAATGCAATACTCCATACTTACAATTATATATTATCTTTAAAGGAGTTAGGGTCTTCCTAAGACATTAAAAGATGTCTGAATTTATGATGTGGAACTTTGCCTAAGCCTTAAAATCTTAAATATGCACTAATAAGGTGATGAAACTTAAGGCCCTCTCACCTTGCTCATTGAATCCTCTCATCTAAACTAAGTATATTGATGTCAATCCTTAAGTAATGGTTTTAGACTTATTATTGATTGCACTTGGGTCAATAAGTACTCTAAAAGACTAAAATTATCCACATTCATACAAATGTGAAGTAGATGATTATAATTTATGGTCCCTAAGAGTAGGTCCAGGTGTTTATTTTTTGGATATGTGTATGAGGGACACCATGCATATCAGGTGGTGAGTATGATAATATGGAATGCACTCACCACCCTATAATGGACCTAATGACTTAATAAGGACTCTAAGATATGATGGGTTATCGAATGGAGATTTTTTCCCTACATTACATGGATGAATAAAGTATGGTTCATATTATTCTAAAGTTCTAGGCAAGCCCTCATAGTTAATCCTAAGGATAGTAAATTCCTTAGGAATACTCTTGATTAAAGTAGACAATTATTGTCTCCAAAGATTTCAAGGGTAAGACTATCATTGATATATTTAGAAAATCAATTAGGATCAAAAGAGAGACTTATTATCGAAGCCAAAGGAGGTGAGTAGGGAATGCTCATTATACTCAAAAACTTAGTGAGCATTTTAATCTACCCTATGGTTGGGCTTTATATGTTTGAAGTTGAGAAGATTTATTTATTTATTTGAGTTAAAATTTTATTAGAAAGATTTATAATCCCACAATACAAGATTGTGGAAATGCCTAAGAGGATTTATGCTTGTAACTTGAAGGAAATAGCCACCTGATCTTAAATCTAGGGAGCTTTAGCAAGGCAAAAGAATGACCTAAATCTAAGTGAAGATGTGCATATGGTTTACCTCCACAAGAGAGGGTGAACCACACTGAACTTATAACCACCTAAATTGCCATTAACTCCTCCTACACTTTAAAATCATGCAAGTCATATAATTTTACAAGATGGTTGGTTTATTATTATTTAGAAAGAGATTAAAGTCCTTAAACTCACCCTAAGAGACTATAACATGAGTGGTTTGAGCAATGACTTAGTAATGTAAATCTTCTCAAATTTTATTTGATTTTGGACTCTTCATTTTGACAAGGCCATAGGATTTTCATATATCTAAATGCATGTTGAAATGAGTTATGGGCTAAATCGAGAGAAAGAGTTTTCCACCACATGGGAGACCCTTAAAGGTCAAGTCTTCCCTATCGTGTAAGGATGGAAACCCTCTTAGCAAGAGTGAAGCAATATGAATGCATGATATTAAACATACAATATTTAAGGGGTTACTAAATCTTTTAATTATCTTGATTTAATGCCTAGGCTTTATGGGAGGTTATGAATTATTTAGAAAATTTAGTTATGAGTTGTAGTTGGGATAAAAAATTTATTTTTTTGGAAAAGCCTAATCGAATCTAGGCCACACATTAAATCATCATTCATAAAGATATTAAAAAAGTATGCCATTTCTATTGCACAATTTAAACATAACATCAAATAATTTTATAAATCTAACACGAAGAATAAAAGGGTCGGTGTCATTGTACAACCCAAAAGAGAAAAATGGGTAGAGCTCTACCCTTATACAACCCGATATATAAAAGAATAATTACAAATTATAAATGATAAATGCTTTGGGGGGGTCTTCTTCTTCATTTTTTTATATCACTTTGATTTCTCCATTTGGATGTGTTCACTAAAGGCATCTGTCCTCCCGGGACAAAGCCTTCTAGCCATCCTAATCTCCCATAACACTAATTCTAATTATATTAAAAATAGGAAAAAGTAAATCTAACTACACCGCAAAATAAGTGTTAGCTAAACACACTATACAACTCAAGCAATTATATGAATAATTTGGACTTAACACACACACATGGGTAACCAATCCCACCTATCTAATTTGGATTATGGTTAGGGGTTAAGCAACTTGCAAAAGAGAGAATTTATATTTATTTTATGCACCCCTTAAGTACAATCCCTTGTAAAAAATATGAACATAAGAAAGAAAGCTTTAAACCATGAGATCAAATGATTTAATCATTTGGACAAATATGAATGCATGCCTTTCTAAGTAGAAAAAAGAATTTTCATTCATTAACTAAGTGCACATACAAAAAAAGTTTTAAGTGGATACTTTGCTATTATTAAACCAGGGGAGAGAAAAAGACCTCCTTGGGGCTACTTAAAGCCTTGCATCCCAGAATGTCCGACTAGATATACCCACTACTAAATACATATACATTAAAGGCAACTACAAGAGTGGAAAACCATGACATTATACTTTTTGAGATATTTGTGTATATGGAACAAAGTCTTATCTAAATTATAGTATTAAAGTATGTAAGAATGAAAATAAATGGAGTGCATACCATTGTTAAACTAGAAGTGAGGTAATCAAATGAACTCCTTGGGCTAACTAAAGCCTTGTATTCTGGGATGTCCAAGTTATATACCCAGTAATATTCTTATTTACATAAAGCAATACATGAATGAAAGAAAAAAACTTCACTTCATACATTTAAGCTATAATCACATACATCTCCTATGCATTTATAACTAGCATTCATAGCATATATAATCATTTATTTATAAGTTTTGAAAGTAGATTTGGATTTAATAATAATAATAATAGCCACATATATTAATTTAAGTCAACACATGCAAGCTTGACATAAAGGATATCATTTAATTTATTTAATTTTGCAAGAGATGAATGTATAAATCAAGTGACATACAACATTTAAATATGAATGGAAAGAAATGAAGGGACATAAGCACATGATTTCATTCAATCCAATTAACTCTTAAGGATAATCATATTGAATAAGCTCATTTAGGATAAATCAAAATTTCTTAGTGTCATTTTTAATTTCATGTTTGATTTGATTTAAGAAATGTGAGAAAGGTTTACTAATCCTAATCCCATTCCATGGGTTAGTTAACTTGATTTATGGAGAATTAATTAGATTGATTTTATGGATATTAGGTTAAGGTGTGAATTAAATCAATTAATTAAACCCTAATTAATTAAATACCTTAAGATAATTAATTAAATGCCAATGAATTGAAAAGTAAATAGAAATTCTATGAAATGAGAGGGCCAAATGCAACTAGCTCACAATCATTAATTAATTAAGCTTAAGGAACTCACTTAATTACTTTTATGGTTTTCTCACACATGTGAGCTAACCATGATTTCATTAACTCTCTTTAGGTTATTGAACATCTAAAGCTCTACCCAAGGATCAATTAAGAAATCATATGCAATTCCCTTTTAATTTGGTTAATCAAGTCATTTAATCCATTAATCCATCTCTCTTTACTTAATATTTTGTTAAGAAAAGAGAAGGAAACTTAGGGGAAAATTAGGGAGGCCCCACAATTCTAAGTGTTCCCACTTCAACAAAGGATTAAGGGGTCCAATTTGTTGATAAATTACTATGCAAATACTTAATTATCACTTAATTAAATTAGTAAATTAAGGCTTAAGCAACCAATTTCCCTAATTATTTAACCAAAAAAATTCTAGGAAAAGTAGGGGAGGTAGAGGTCATTCCCTAAACATTCTCAAAATTTTTGAAATTGATTAGTTAATTAATTATGGAGTAATTAGGCTAATTAAAATTTTAATTAAACTATAATTAAACCAAAATTATTGTTCAAAATTAAATAAGAATAATTTTAATGGATTCTCCTCTAAAATATCTTTAAAATGAGCCATTATTTATATTTTTTGGATGTTCCTATAATTAGTTATGAAAGTTTCAGAAAAATACATTAAATTAGTTTTAATTGCCTAATCCATCATGGGCATTCCATATGGCATCGTAGGATTGGTTATTTAATTTGTCACATCCACATGTTGATTTAGCCGGTGGTGGATTGATTTCCTTTGTCCAATCTGGACGGACGTAGATTGGACATGTGGCATAAAGGGAGAAAATAGATGGATCTAGCGTGATCCGATCGAGCCATCTGTTCCAATCATGCGAATAGACCAATGATTCTCCTTCCTGATGGCGATGTAGACCGCATGGATCGCCGATCCAAGCTCACTCGAGCTGATTCACTCTAAAATCAATCCACACTTTTGTGCAGGGATCCACAAGGATCCAATGGCTAAGATGAGCTCACATGTAAAATCTCTTTGGAAAGCTCTAAATAAAATTTTCTATTTCTATGATTTTAAGAAATTACCTCAGGAGCTCAAGATTGGGATCGACAGAGGTAGCTCGTTTAGTATATATGAGGCCTCCAGCAAGCCAATTCTCCTTCACTTGATGGATCTACTTTCATCACTTTGGAGCTCATTGGGATCAAATTCCTCCTCCGACTTTGGGAGCTTGGGAAATGACTTGGTGGCTTTGATGACATGGGAAGGTGTGTGTAAGAGGAATTTGAAGAATGAAGGACAAAGTTAGGATCAAGATTAGAGTGTCATTCACGGGGATGAGAAGTGTTGAAAGAGGGAGCTTGGAATGGCTCTGGGATTGCAAGGAGGTTCAAATCCACACCGGGAAGCTCTCATGATTTAAATTGATGCATTTCATGTGAATTGAGGGTGTACCCCTCGACGAGGTGGATGGCTTGATGGCCCCATCCAACGCCAAAAGTGGTCGCCATCAAGTCCATGAGCTGCCTAGATTGGGAGAAGTCACGCAGGAGGCTTTAAGGAAGATTTGGCCATATTGTCTTTCCTTGATCCCTTGGGTGCTCGATTTGCATGGGTGGTGAGTTAACTCACCTCCCTTTGGTCCATGGTCAACCTAGCATGGGTTATTTAGGTGGCCTAGGTGATGCCTCATTTGGATGAGGAGGGCAAGGTAAAATGAAGAATGGACTTTGCCATACAGAGGAAGGAATCCAATGTGGGAGAGACGCCAAGGTAAATTAGATGTGTGGCATCAAGCGTGGTGAGATTGGCATGATCCAAGAGGATCTACACCATAGGAGAAGGAGAAAATAAACTTGCTAGGAGCCATAATCACACTGATCAAGGTTGAAAAGACTGACGGTGCTAAAATCATTGCATTTGTTTGAAATATAATTGAGTGGAACCCTTGCTTTAGTAGTTGTCTTCAATCATTCACTTAAAATTTGATTTGGAATTTGAACCCACACTTAACAAATTTAGGTATGCTATTGAATTTTGGAGAGACTTTGGAGATATATATGTTGTATGTCTTGTTTGAAAATTTGATTTGGAAAACCATTACTTAGCAAATTTAGGTATGCTAAAAGGTTTTCAATTATGTGTTCAAAATTTTATGAAAACATCTTTGTTTGTGATGATTGGTTATGTATGTGATATATGTTAATTTGATTTGAAAGTGGGGCTTCTTGTTTAATAAATTTGAAATGTTAAGTAGAGGTCAAATGTGTTTGATATATGTGTTGATTTGAAAATGATGCTCTTACTTAACAAATTTGGTATGTCAAGTAAGAGTCAAGTGTATCTATGATTTAAAAATGAGGTTCTTACTTAACAAATTTGGTATGTTAAGTAGAAGTCAAGTGTATTCACGATTCTAAAATGAGGCTCTTACTTAATAAATTTGGTATGTCAGGAGTTAAGTGTATTATGATTTAAAATGAGGCTCTTACTAAACAAATTTGGCATGTTAGAGTGTAATATGATTTGAAAATTAGGCTCTTACCAAATATGGTATATTAAGTAGGAGTCAAGTGTATTAGGATTTGAAAGAGGCTCTTACTTAACAAATTTGTTAAGTTAAGTAGGAGTCAAGTGTGTTATGATTTATGAAAGAGAGAAATCTTAACAAATTTAGGTATGTTAAATAGAGTTCAATTTATTTTATGAATTTTGAAGAGGGCTCTCATTTGACAAATTTGGGTGTATCAAATGGAGTCCAAATGTGTTTTGATGTTCAAGACTTTAGAAAAGAGGAATTCCATTTGACAAATGTAAGTGTGTTAAAATAAAATTCAATTTTCTTTGAATTTCTAAAAGAAGGAACTCTCATTTGACAAATTTGGGTATGTCAAATGGGGATCAAATATGCCTTGATTTTATGTGTGATTTCTTGCTTTTGAAAAGAGGGAAACTTCAACTCTAGTACATATGAAATATGCTAAGTGGAGTTTCAATTTTATTTCATGATTTTATTTGAAAGTAGAATCTTCATTCAACCAATTTGGGTATGTTGAATGGAGATAGCCATTTTCAAAAATTTTTAAAAGCAATTTTTTTTAAAAAAAATTTTGATTTTAATTTAAAAAAAAAAAACTCCATGTAACAATTATATGAATTGTTAAATGAGGTTTGGTTATGAGAATTTTATGTTTTTAAAAATTCTTGTGAATTTTGTGAAAATCTTTTATTATGTGAATTTTGAAAAAGTGTTTTCAAAAGAAGTGCTATCTTGCAAAGGGATTTATTTTCTTAAATATATGATGAACCTTGCCTCACCAAGCTAGTGGCAAAGAGGTTCTAAATTTTAGTCATCCCTTCCATTAGTTAATTTTATCTTTTACCTATTAGGGGACCAATAGGGGTTTCAAGGCGCAAGGAGTGAGGTCCTAAAACCTGAGGATGTTGGCTAGCTTTTTTGCTTAAAAATAAAATAAGCTACCAATGGAAAGGGAGATAGTCTCAAACTTATGAAATACAAGTCCACTATAGGCGCTTGGAGACAATAATTGTCTACTAAAGATGGAGAGAGGAACCATCCCTAGGTTGCCAAAAAAAATATGTAGTGTTTAATTTTGGATATGTGTATTCAAGACACACCACAGAGTGAACTAATTGAAGTGATCGTGACATTAAGAAATGGTGCACTATCTTGAAAGATAAAATCACCACCCTATAATGGACCTAATGCCTAATAAAGACTCCTAAGATATGATGGGTCTTTGAATGTACTAGAGATTTTTCCTACTTTACATGGATGAATAAAGTAGGGTTATATTAAACTGGGTTCTAAAGTTCCCTATGGGCAAGCCCCATAATTAATTACATCCTAAGAAAAGTGAATTCTTAGAAATACTCGATTAAAGTAGACAATTATTATCTCCAAATATTTTAAGGGTAAGACTATCAATAAATTGGCTATATTTAGAAAATCAATTGGGATAGATCAAAAGGAGAGACTTATAAGCCAAAGGAGATAAGTAGGGAATGCTCGTGATACTAGGAAACCTAATGAGCATTCTAATATACCTTATGGTTGGGCTTTATATGTTTGAAGTTGAGAAGATTTATTTATTTAAGTTAAAATTTTATTAGAAAGCTAGGACTTATAATCTCACAATACAAGATTGTGGAAATGCTTAAGAGAATTTATGCTTGTAGCAAAAAAATAGCCACCTCGAGTCCTAAATCTTGGGAGCTTTAGCAAGGGCTAAAGCATGACCTAAATCTAAGTGAAGATGAGTATATGATTTACCTCTACAAGAGAGGGTAAACCACTCAACCGGCTGGACTTATAACCTAGAGTGTCCTCCAGCTAACTCCTCCTATGCCTTAAAACCATGTAGGCAAGTCATATGAGTTTTCAAGATGGTTTTATTATTTAGAAAGAAATTAAAGTCCTTAAACCCACACCCTAAGAGACAAGAAAGTGGTATGAGCAATGACTTAGTCTAATGTAAATCTTTTCAAATTTTATTTAATTTTGGACTCTTCATTTTGACAAAGGCCATAGAGTTTTCATATGTCTAAATGCATGTTGAAATGAGTTATGGTCTAAATCAGATAGAAAGAGGTATTTTCCACCATAGGGGAGACCCTTAAAGGTCTTTCCCTATCATGCAAGGATGGAAATCCTCTTAGCAAGAGTGAAGCAATATGAATGCATGATATTAAACATACAATATTTAGCTAAGGGGTTACTAAACTTTTAATTATTGATTTAATGCCTAGGCTTTATGTGAGGTTATGAATTACTTAGAAAATTTAGTTATGAGTTATAGTTGAGGTAGAAAATTTATTTTTCCCTAAGAGCCAAATCGGATCAGCCACACATTAAATCACCATTCATAAAGAAACTATGAAAAGGCATAGGGTGTGCATTATTTGGTTTTAACCAAAACCAAAGTTTTGAGTAATTTGGTCGGTTTTGAACTTAGTAATTTGGATTGGTTTTAATTAATGAAAACTTTGTTTTGGTTTTGAATCAATTTGTTAAATAAAATTTTGGATGGAACCAAATAAACCAAAGTAATTATAAGATATATGATATTATTAATTTATATATTATAGGCTTATAGTAAGAATTATAAATGTAAAATACTATTGCTTGTTCATTATATAATAAAATATTATGCAAATAAATTTTAAATGCAATTAAGATTTATCCAAAACTAAACTAAATTAATTGAACCAAATTTTTATTTGGTTTGTTTGGTATTACATTTTATTTGATTTGGTTTAATATATTTAGGAATTCAAAACCAATTGGTTTTAAAATTTATCATCCAATCCATCCAAATCAACCAAACGCACGCTAAAAGGCATGCCATTTCTATTGCACAATTTAAATATAATATCAAATAATTTTATAAATCTAAAAAAGAATAGAAGGTCGGTGTGGTCGTGCACAACAAAAGAGAAAATGGATAAGCTCTACCCTTATATACAACTTGATATATGAAAAATAATTCCAAAATATAAATAATAAACACTATGGGAGGGTCTTCACTTTTCATTCTTCATATCCTTCTTTTTCCATTTGATGTGCTCGCTTCAAAGGCATACACCCTGACAAACCTTCCCATTGCTCATCCAAATCCCCATAACACTAATCCTAATTCCTAATGCAAAATCACATTAAAAATGGAAAAGTAAATCTAACTACTCCTAAAAAATAAGTGTTAGCTAAACACACCATACAACCCAAAGTTATAGAATAATTTGGACTTGGACCGCACATGGGTAACCAAGCCCACTGTCCCTAATTTGGATTATGCTGGATTAAGTTACATTGCAAAGAGAGCATTTATATTTATTTTAAGAACCCCTTAAGCACAATCTATAGAAAATATGATTAGGCTAATCTCCTACCATCCAGCCTACACATCATAAAGCCAAACATACATCACTCCATGCACAACCCTAACATAAGGCTAGAAATGGTGACTTACTTCTAAAATATGTGTATTAAGGCTTGTGTGGTATGCCTTAACTAGACTTTATTATGATTTTCTAAATATAAAAGGATTTAATTATAAGAGATTTTTTTAAGTGGTTTAATTGATTTACAAGTTTTACTTAATGTTTTTTTTTGTTCCATTTGGCTTACACCTAACAACTAAGTGTTATAAAGAGAAGAAAAGAGGATTACTCTTTTATCCCTACCTTAAGTCACTTCTAAAGCATATTAATTAGTTAATTCTCTTTGGTTGATGGATTATTATATGTTTTAATTAATCCTAAGTTTGGGTTCACTTTAAATGATCATATTCAATAAGAGGCATATTAAAATTAATTAGAATTAATTACTATCACATAACACATATTCATTCATTTCTCTCCATCATATTTAACATGCACATGATTAAATCCTAAGCATACCAATACATGCAATATATTTTAGCACACTTAAATGATGGATGTAAGCATATGCATTTGGAATTTAGATGTTTCATTTGATTGAATCATTTTATCATATTAATTTAAAGCTCTATCTAAATTCTTATATAAAAATACATAGGAATGAAATTAAATAGGTAATGCGTGTCATTGTTAAACCAAGGAAGTGAGGTAATCAAATGACCTCCTTGGGGTTAACTAAAGTCTCATGCTCTTAGGATGTCCAAACTATATACCCATTACATTCAAACATATGTAAGCTTATGAAACTAAGAAACAAAGCTTTAAACCATGTGATCATTTGATTCAATCATTTGAACAAATATGAATGTATGTCTTTCTTAGTACAAAAAGGGGATTTTCATTCATTAGCTAAGTGCACATACGATTGTATAAAAGTTTTAAGCGAATACTTTGCCATTGTTAAACCAAGGGAGTGATAAAGACCTCATTAAGGCTACTTAAAGCCTAGCATCCCGAAATGTCGGACTAGATATACCCACTACTCTTAAATACACATGAATGTACAAGTAACTACAAGAGTGGAAAACCATACTAAAGTTATACTTTTGAGATATTTATGCATATGGAACAAAGTCTTATCTAAATTCTAGTATTGAAGTATGTAAGAATGAAATCAAATGGAGCACGTGCCTATTGACCACATTTTTAGAATGAGCTCTCAACCCCTCCATTTTAGACATAGGACTCCTCTTAGGCTTTAAGAGATCCTTAGTCTTAAGACACATCTAGTGATTAGGTGGACACTCAACCTAGACTTAGAAGAGTTAGCCATAGGAATAGGTTATGCCTTAGGGGTGTTAAGAAAATTTGTCCACTAAGCTTGAACCACATTCCTTACTTCCATCCTTCAAGTCAAACTCCAAATCAAATCAACATCAAACCTAAATCAATTCTAGCTTAATTGATTTTATCCAAACTCAAATCAATACTATATAATTGAAATCCATGATTGAAACCCATAATTGAAATTCCAAATTCCAAATCTTTCCTAAGCCCTTTGATTTCCCTTCATGGACTTAGCCAAAATCAACTTCAAATCAATTCAAACTCATGAAATTTTCTCATGACCCATTTATATTCTCATTTATATTCACATATATAAATGAAATATAAATTCAAATCAATCAAACTAAATCCAAAACTCAAGTTTAATTCACAAATCTTTTAATTCCTTAATTTTATCTTAAGGACTTAGATTTAGTCATGATCAAATCACTCCAAATTCATGCAATTTTCTCATAACCATTTATATTCTCATTTATATTCACATATATAAATGAAATATAAATTCAAATAACCAAAACAAATTCCAAAAATCAAACTCAAACTCATTCAAAATCCAACTTAAGCCTTTCATGTCAAAATCTTGAATTTAGCCAAATCAATTTCAAATCAAGCCAAACCCTTGATTTTTCTTCATGATTCAATCAATCCTTCAATCATGAATCCAAATATAAACACAAACCTCAATCACTTAACCAAAACTCAATTCAAATCAAGCCAAAATCCATTTCATGTTCATCATTTGAACTTGAAATTGTCAAATGAATCAAAACCCATTTGACTTCAAATCACTAGCAAATGGATTTATATTTCAATCATAAGTCCATATATAAGTTCAATCAAACTCAAATTAAGCTTTGACCAAGCCATTTGACCTACTTAGGCTCACTTGACCCAAAGTGGCCTAAAGTACCTATGAGCCAAATTCTAATCCTAACCAAATTGGATTGAACTAAACTCACCTAAGCCTCATCATGATCAACAATCATGAGATGATCAATCAATCAAATTGGGTCAAACTAAATCAAACCTAAGGGTTGACCAAGTCAACAAGCCAAAATGAAATATAACATAGCCAAAATCCACCATAGGCCAAATTGATCGAAACCAATGATCTAAGTTCATTCATGATCAATGTTTGAACTTGCCAAGTCAACATTTGAGCCTAACCTAGCCCAATTGGCCACTTGACCCAAGTTGATCCAACTTGACCTAAAAAAAGTCAAAATATGTCAAAACTTGATCTAAGCCAAATTGATTGAAACCAATGGGTCAAGTTCATTCCAAATCACTTGTTGAACTTGACCAAAGCCTCAATTGGCCAACAAAACCTAACTAGCCCAATTGACCTTGAACCCAACTTCACCTAAACGATCATATTGAGCCAAATTCAAACTTAACCAAAATTGATTGAAAATAAAGATACCATTCCATTTCATATGAACCAAACCTAAACCCCATGACCTAGCTCAAATAGGTCAAATAGGTCAAATTGGTCAACTTGACCAATTTGACCTAAATGAAGTCATATGAACCAACTTCAAACCTAAACCAAATTGAATCAAACCAAAGCCACCAAAAACATTTCAAATGGTCATATGAACTTGACCCAACCTAGTTTGGCCCAATTTGACCATTTGGTCAACTTGACCTAAGTTGACCCATTTTGACCTAAATGGGTCAATATGAGCCAAACCATACCAAATGAACTCCAAATACAATGAAACTTGGCCAAACCTATTTTCTCAACATACCAAGCATACCCAAATTCAAAATCAACTAAATGACCATTTTATTCCTTGGCCATAGGGTACATTTTGGCCAATTTCACTTGGAATTTAGTCAAATTCTCTTCATACCAACTTGACACTCTCCTAGTGGATCAAATGAACACTATGGAGGGTGGCACCCAACCCAATGGGTTTGGGTCAGACCCAGCCCAATGGCCAAACTAAGCACATACTTTGAAATGGCCACATGAGAATCTTCCTTACACTCAATTGAAGCACATGGGAGTTCACCATTCCATTCCTAGCCAAAATCAAATTCAAGTACATCCTAAATAGCCTAACAAACTGATGGCATGATGTTTGATAAAAAGTGGCAAAGGAAAGCTAGGTCGTCCTGATTGCCAAAGGGGAGATATACTCCCTAATTCATTTGAATTTTCACTTCCTCTCTATCGATTGAAGCATATAAACTCAAAGCAAGCCTTAGAGAGTCTTTCAAAGCTTCCTAGAGGGAGAGAAATTGCTCTCATTTTCATCATTTGAAAATAAGGGAGCTCAATTGAATTTTCAACTTTCTCCACACCCAAAATCGGTAATCCCTTTGCAAGCTCCATCAATGAGCTCAATCGAAGCACCCATACTCTTTCCAAGCTCCAAAGGCGAGGAGTCACCTAGACCAAAGCTAAGCTCACTTGGAGGAGGAGTTGGTCCATAGGAGAAGTTACTCAACCTCAACCCCTCAAACTTTAAGCAAAGCTTTGTCTCAACCAAATGAAGCTTGTCCATGAGAATCGATCATCACTGATGTTAGCCTTTTCTAAGCTTAAACTCAATGTGGTGTGGAGCTTTGTGAAAGAAATTATCATGGCATAGGATTTTGACCATTAGATGTGATCTAGGATGCATGATGATGGTGTGGGCAAATTCTAGCCCAATCCAGATCAATCGAGCTCGATCATGGCCTAAGATGATCCCTTATATTTATTCCTGATCTGGCTTTAATCTTAGCAATCCTTGATCGGATGGCTAAGGAGAAAGTAATCGCTATCATGGCCACGATGTGATGTTTTAAATATCCAATCGGTGATGCATGTAAAGTGCATGTCACGCATGTGTATGCAGATTAATAATAGGATTAAGGATTTATTTAATTCTAATTAATCACCTAAGATTTTAAAATTTATATCTCAACATAGAAAATTCAAAAAAATATGAAATAAATTGCATTACAAAGATAATTGAACATAGAATATTCTAAAATTAATTTTGAATAGTTCTTTTCTCTCAATTTGGATTTATTGGAAATGTTAATTTAATTACTCAATTAATCCAATTAATTTCAAACTTCTTGGGCATAATTAGAGGGAGGACTTACGCCTCTAATTTTCTTGGGGTTTATTGGTGGCTTAATTAGAGAATTGCTAGTTCATTCTTTAATCACACCCTTAATATAATTAAACTTAATTAAGGATATAATTAGTGATTTAATGCTCTCATTGAGCTAATTAAGTTTTGATTAAGTGTATCTATTAGGGAATAATTTTGGGATATTCTCCTTAAGATATTCCTTAAACCTCCTTTATTCCTTAATATTACCTTAATTAAAGGTTAATTCACTAATTATCCCCTTAATTAATTTTCATAAAATTCTAAAACTTTTTACTCAATTAATTCTTCTTGGGTATATTCTTAGGTGTTCAAGAGCCTAAGTACAATTAAGAAAATCAAAATTCAACTCATGTGAGGGGTGTTTTGAAATTACTTAAGTTAAACCCCTTAGCTTAATTAATCATTAATCATGAGCCAAATTGTATTAGGCCCTTTTTTCCTAGGTGCTGCTAATTTAAATTTCTTGTGTGGTTTTATATCATCTCATTGGCTCATAATTATTTGATTAACTATGCTAAGGTGTGGTGGTAATTAACATGCTTAATTCATACCTTAACCTAATCAAAATATAAAATGAATCTAATCACCTAAAAATTGAACAAAAATATCAAACACATGTGGAAATGGGAACATCAAACTCACCTCACATTTTTCCAAATTAAATCAAACTTAAAATCAAACAAAATCATATTAAATACAATTTGATTTGCTTTTAAACTTTCTTATTTCATAAGATTGTCTTTAGGAATTAATTAATGTGAATGTGTTTACATGCTTTCATTACTTTAGTTCTTTCCCAGATGATAAATATATATGTCATATAAATTTAATGCATTCATTCTTTTCAAAAATTAAAATGAAAGTGAAATGTTTATTTTATGTCAAACTTGCATGTTTTGGCTTAAGTTAGAAATATGAGTGGCTATTATCACTATTAAATCCAAATTATTTTCAAAATATATGAATCAATTACCTAAAACTAAAAGTGTGCTTACTTATACTTTATTTATAAGTTTGCATGTGAATATAAAATGTGTCTTATGTTTGTTTCCTTTCTTTCCTCTTAACATGGATTTGAATAAGATGTGCAAAAGTATAATTCTTTTAAAAGAATATAACACTTGCTTAAAAACTACTCTTATACTCTCCCATATTATAACCTAAGAAGGATCCCTACATTTACACATATAAATTGCATAAGTAAATTAAAAAATATACACACAAAACTTTTTTGCATCTCTTTCTTTTCCATTTATTTCTTTTATACATATGTTTGTATTTAAGGAAAGTGGAATATTAGTCTAAATAACCGGGGTGAGGCTTTAAGTAGCCCTAAGTAGGTCTTGTACCTTACACCCCTGTTAATAATACATACTCACTTATGTCTTTCATACATTCATGTGTGCATGTGAAAATTGGATAAGAAACCCCTTTATACTTAATGAAAATCATGCATTATAAGCATTCAAATTTTCTTAAGTAACTCATTTAGCATTCATCATAAAGTGTGCTAAACATTCCCATTTTATGTATAGATATGCTTAGGATGCATCAATATGCATGTTATACATGTTGGGAAAGAAATAAAGTGATGTGTGTTTTGTGAATTTAGTTCACATTATTTAATCTTAAAATGCCTTTCTTTTTGAATAAGTTTATTTAGAGTTCATCTAAACTTAGGATTAATAAAAACACATAATAAGATATTCACTAAATGAAACTAAGCTTGAACCTACTTTAGAAATTACTTTAAGAAAAGAGAAATTCTCTTCTCTTTCCCTTCTCATTATAACACTTAGTAATTAATTGTAGAATTCACCTAAATCAAATCAAAAATATAAAATAAAATCAACCCAAATCAGTGAAACACTTAAATGAAACCACCCTCTAAGTTGAACATTTTCATACTTAGAAAACACAAACCTTAAAACCATAGGTAAGCATACCACACAAACCTTTTAAAACACACATATTAGTAAAGTCACCACTTCCTTTAGGTTAGAGCGGTGCATGGTTTGATGTTTGCTTTTGTTGTGATATATGTTTTAGTTTGGATGTTAGGGTGAATGTGTGTAGAATGAATGGTAAGATAGTTTAGTCTAATCATTATTTTTTTGGGGGATTATGCTTAAAGGTGTTGTAATAAATAAAAAATATAAATGCTTTTGTTGTGCAAGTGCTTATACCCCTAAGCATAATTCATTAGGCGTGGACTTAGTCACCCATGTGTGGGGTGATAAGTCTATACATGCTTGAGATTATGGTGGTTTCTTTAACTAATCTATGTTTTGTAGGTGTTAGATATTTACTTTTCCTTTTCATGTAATTTTTGTAATTAGGATTTTGGAATGATTGTTATGGGGATTAGAACAAGCATTGGTCATAAGATCTCATCTTATATACCATGTAAAGTCTTTGGATCAACCACCTCCCAACCATCCAAAAGAAGTAACCAAAGAAGAAAAAAGAAAAGAAGAAGAGAGAAGAAAAGAAGAATGAAGAAATGAAGCTTGAAGACCCCATCATCTTGCACTTAATTCATTTGTAATCCGAGTTGTATAAGGGTAGAGCTACCCAATTTATTTTAGGGTTTGCGGTGCCCCACCACAAATGACCTCTTATTATTTTATGTTATCTTTATAAATTGATTGATAATTTGTTTAGCTTGTGCATTAAGATGGCATTCCTTTTCTAGTTTCTTCCCTTGCTTATGTATGGCCACGGCGGATTAGGATCTTAGGGAAAAATAAATCTTCTACTAAATTTAACAATTCAAAATTAAAATAAAGAACTCATAACCTCACCTAAAAGCTTAGGTTAAAATCAAGATAAAAGAATTAGCAACCTCTTAGCTAGATGAGTACTTCTTTTATAATATCATGCCCAAATGATATTATTTTCACTCTTGATTGAGGGCTTCCACCTTTACCGAGAAACTTGGCTTGACCTTTGAGAGCCATGAAGGAAATACACCTCCTCCTTCACTGATTTTGGCCAATAATATTTACTTCTCACGCATTAAGCATATGAATCCTATTAGCTGAGTCAAATTGATTGCCCAAAAATAAAAATAAAATATAATATGAATTGCATTAGATTTAGGTCATTTGAAGCATACCCTTACATGATCTAGTTTTTAGGAAGTGAGTTTAAGGACTTGGTCTCTTTCTAAATAAATAACAACCTAGCTATCTTACAAAAATCATAAGACTTGCCTATATGTATTT
This sequence comes from Cymbidium sinense, assembly GCA_021442155.1. Lineage (NCBI taxonomy): Eukaryota > Viridiplantae > Streptophyta > Magnoliopsida > Asparagales > Orchidaceae > Cymbidium > Cymbidium sinense. The sequence goes on along the minus strand of CM038230.1, from coordinate 58,017,680 downwards.
AAAATCATGAGAGGAGTTAATTGGCAGCCACCCAGGTTGTAAGTCCAAGCATTGGGTGGTTTGTCATCTCTTGTGGAGGCAAACCAAATACCCATTTTTGCTTTAGATTTAGGTTCTACTTTTGGCCTCGCCTAAGCTCCCTAGATTTAGGTTCAGAGGTTGCTTCTCACTTTGTGGGCCTAAGCATAAATCCTCATCTCTTAGTGGAATCATAAGCCCTAAATTTTTAATAAAATGCCAACTCAAACAAATTAAATCAATTTCAAAAGCGTAAGCCCAATCATAGTTTGGGATGCTTATTAGCTTTCTAGTATCTTAAGCATCCCCAACTTATTTTCATTTGGCTTCAATAAGAACTCCCTCCCCTTGATCGATCCCACGATTTTGAAAAATAAACCAATAGATTGATAGTCCTAACCTATTGAAATCTTTGGAGATAATGATCATTTATCTTAAGAGTATTCAGGGATCTCATTCCTATGATTAATTAACTATGGGGAAACTTAATGAACCCAATTTAAAATAAACTTTACTTTACTTTTCCATGTAAAGTAGGGAAGAATCTTTGGTACATCATCTTGCAAACCCATAAGTCTTTATATGTCCTAATTTAGGTGATTAGGTCCATTGCGGGTGGTGACTTCTATCTTTCAAGATAGTACAACTTTCCCTCTGTCGCACGATCACCCTAATAAGTACACTTGATTTTATGTGGTGTCCATCTAAGAAGGAAGTAATCATCATCATATTGAAATTTCTCTCTCTTCCTTTTTTTTCTTTTGTCTTCATCTTTCTTTCCAAGAGGGATGAAGGTAAGAAGGAGAGAATTCAAGGAGGAAAAAGGGATGAGATTGATTGATGATGGTGAATGTAACCTCAAAATGAAAATAAAATTTTCACCCAAAGTGCCATTATTAAACTGGGAAAAGTTAGGTAATCAAATGACCTCCTTGGGGCTAACTAAATCCTCATATTCTTGGGATGTTAAAGCTATATACCCATTAATATTCTTACTTACATAAATCAATACATGAAAGAAAGAAAAGAAACTTCACTTCATACACTTATGCTATAATCACGACATCTCCTATGTATTTATAACTAGCATTCATAGCATATATAATCATAATCATTTATTAGTTTTGGAAAATAGATTTGGATTTAATAATAATAGCCACACATATATTAATTTAAGTGAACACATGTAAGCTTGATATAAAGGAAATCATTTAATTTATTTAATTTTACAAGAGATGAATGTATGAATCAAGTGACATACAACATTTAAATATGATTGGAAAGAAATGAAGGGACATAAGCACATGATTTCATTCAATCCAATTAACTCTTATGGACAATCATATTAAATAAGTTCATTTGGATAAACTAAAATTTCTTAATGTTTTTTTAATTTCATGTTTGATTTGATTTAAGAAATGTGAGAAAGGTTGGCTAATCTAATCCCATTCCATGTGTGAGTTAATTTGACTTAATGAGAAGCAATTAGATTAATTTTATGGATTATTTAAGTTAAGGTGTGAAATAAATCAATTATTTAAACCCTTACATATGTTACCTTAAGATAATTAATTAAATGATTAGGAGCCAATGTAATATGCAAATGAATTCAAAAGTAAATAGCAATTCTCCAATGAAATGAAAGGGGCCTAATGTAATTAGCTCATAATCACTAATTAAATGAGCTTAAGAAACTCACTTAATTACTTTTATAGTTTTCTCACACATGTGAGCTAATAATTTCATTAACTCTCTTAGTTATTGAATAGCTAAAGCTCTACCCATGGATCAATTAAGGGAAATTAGATGCAATTTCCCTTTAATTAGGTTAAACAAGTCATTTAATCCATTAATTCATTTCTCTTTACTTAATGTTTTATTAAGAAAAGAGAAGGAAACTTAGAGGAAAAATTAAGAAGGAGGCCCCAATACAATTCTCCAAGTTCCCACTATTCAACAAAGGATTAAGGGATCCAATTTATTGATAAATTATTGTTCAAATACTTAATTATCACTTAATTATCACTTAATGTTAAAAGAGTAATTAAGGCTAAAGCAATCAATTTCTCCAATTAATCAACTAATAAATTCCGGAAAAATAGGGGAGGGTCATCAATTTAAACATTCTCAAAAAATTTAAATTGATTATTTAACTAATTATGAAGTAATTAGGCTAATAAAATTTTAATTAAATCTTAATTAAGCCAAAATTACTATTCAAAATTACTTCAAAGTAATTTTAATAGATTTCCTTTGAAATACCTTTAAAATGAGTCATTATTTATATTTTTTTTTATATTTTCTACAATTTTATGAATTATGAATGTTTCACCTTAAAACACATTAATTAAATTAGCCTTAATTAAGCCTAATCCCATTGGCACCATGGTGATGCGCACTTTTCATGTGGCACCGTAGATTGGCTATTTAAGTTATCACATACATGCACGAGTCACCATGATAGCAGATTGATTTCCACCATCTAATCTCGGATCATATAGCAGATCAAACCCGCGTGGCATGAGGGAGAAAATAGATGGATCTAGCATGATCTTATCATAGCCGTCTGTACAATCATGTGGAATGGATGGCCTATGATCCCCTTCCCGTGACCAATGAATGATGGAGGCCGCCCTCCAAGGATCGCCGACGAGCTCACCCGAGCTCAATTCATTCCAAAATCTACCCATACTTTTGCACGAGGGATCCATAAGGATCCAATTACTAAGATGGGATCACATGCAAATTATCTTCAAAAGCTCCAACAAAAATTTCCTATTTCTATGATTTTGAGAAATTACCTCAGGAGCTCAAGATCGATGGTGGGATCGACGAGGTAGCTTCTAGTAGAGAAGAGACCATATTGAGTAGCACAAGCCAATTCCCTTGGTTCTCTTGAAAGATCAACTTCCATCACTTTGGAGCTCGGGTGTTCAAGTCCCTCCTCTGTTGGCTTGGGAGCTTGGGAAACAACTTGGTTTGCTTCATGACGTGGGAAGGTGTGTGTAGAAGGAATTTGATTGAGATGGAGTATTGACGGTTAAGATCGAGATTAGAGTGCCCTATTTTGATTTAAGGTGGAGGAGAAATGTGAGAGAGGGAACTTGGGATGGCTGGGATTGCAAGGAGGTTCAATCCACACTAGGAATCTCTCACAATTCAAATTGATGCATTTCCCATGTGAATTGAGGGGTTATACCCTCGGTTTGTGGGATGAACAGGATGGCTTCCCATTTTTTGGTCACCAGACCAAGCATCTGAGTGCCATTATTTAGTCCACATGGCTCGCTTTGGATTGGGAGATGCCATGGCAGGAAGCTCCAAGGTTTATTTGGCCAAATTATCTTTCCTGATCCCTGGGTGCTTATTACATGGGGAGGTGAGTTAACTCACCTCCCTTTTGTCCAATGACCTAGCATGGGTTGTGGGGCCTTAGGTGGCTTAGGTGATGCCTCATTTGGATGAGTGAGGGCTATTAAGTTGAAATGAAGAATGGACTTTGCCATATGAGAAAGGAATCCAATGTGGGAGAGGATCTACGAGGATTTGCATTGGACTTAGCTCCAAATGGGTTTGGCTGATTTTAGGTTGACCAAGATGGGTTTGGGTTTGACCTCCAATGGGTCATGGGTTGGTTTCATGGGTTATGGCTTCATTTGGTCAAATGGGTTAACATGGGTCATGTTGGGTTGGGTTGATCAATTAGTCAAATTGGGTCAAACCAATGCTTAGGTTAGGTTGATGATTTGAAAAGTTTTGGTTCAAGTGGTTTCAATTAATTTGGCCTAGGTTTGATTTTGGCTCATTTGGATTCATATAGGTTAAATGGGCTAACCAATTTGACCAAATTGATTTTAGTTGTGTTGGCTCATGTTCAATTGGTTAATTGAAAATGATTCTAAGATTTGGTTTGATTCAATTTAGATTTAATTTGGATTTTGACCAATTTAACCCTTTAGGTCAATTTGGGCTAGGTTGGGTCAAGTTGACCAATTGGTCAAATTGGGCTCATTATGGCTTTGGTCAAGGTCAATAATCAATTTGGAATGAACTTGAGCAATTGGTTGCAATTTATTTGGGTTAGATTATGATTTGACCCATTTTGACCTTTTAGGCCAATTTGGGTCAACTTTTTCAAATGGCCAATTGGAATTGGTTTGGCTCAATTGAGGGTCAAGTCATGTTCAATCATTGATCATATGTTAGTGTGAATCAATGGTTTCAATCAATTTGTGTAGGGTGAGTTTTGGCTAGTTTATATTTTATTTGGGACAAAGGTTGACTTGGTCAAAGGACCAAGTTGACTTGGTTTGACCCAATTCAAGGTGATTGATCATCCTAGGGTGATTTTGATCATGATATGAGGCTTAGATGGACTTGGTTCAATCCAATTTGGGTTGGATTATAACGACTCAAAAGGTCCTTTAGGCCATGTTGGATCAGTGGACCTAAATGGGTTGATTGACTTAGTTTTGGTTTGATTCAAGTTTAGTTGAACATATTTATGAGCCTATGATTGAAATATAAATCCAACTCAATCAATTTGGAGTCCAATGGATTTTGGCTCTTGAAAATTCAAGTTAAAAGGGCTAACTTAGGCTTGGGTTGACTTGAGTTTGGTTTGATAATTGTAGGTTTCATTTATATTTGAATAGATGATTGAAAGGATTGATTCAAAGAAAATCTATTGGTTTTGGCTTGGTTTAGGTGGATTTTGGTTAAGTCCAAAAAATTGGCTTAAAGGGTATAAATTGGATTTTGGGTTGATTTTGGATTTGGTTTTGGCTATTTGAATTTATATTTCATTTATATTTATGAATATAAATGAAGATATAGATGATTCATGAGAAAATCACTTGAGTTTAGAGCAATTTGGAAACAAATTTGACCAAGCTTAGATGTAGGTCAAAAGGTTAAGAAGGAAATCAATTTAGTTTGATTTATTTTTGGTCATTGAAGGTGAGTTTCATTTATATTTATGAATATAAATGAAGGAATAATTGATTTATTAAGAAATCGATTTATTTTGGGTTGATTTGGGTTAAGATTTGGGTTAAGATTTGGTAACCTCATTGAGGTTGGTCCAAATGGCTTAAGAAGGGTTTTGGCTTGATTTGATTTCATTTTGGTCATTTGAGTATGGATTTCATTTATATTTGTGAATATAAATGAAGGAAAAATTAATTTATAAAGAAATCAATCAGGTTTGGATAACTCAGTGGAGATTTGGCTAAGTTTATGAGAATGGGTCATATGGCTTAACAATGAATTTGAACTTGGAGTTGATTTTGGGATTGAATCATTTGAAGTTGATTTGAATTGGAATTTGATAGTTTGATTGAAGGATTGAATTGATATTTGAGCAAATCAAATGAATTGGAACTAAATTGTATTTGGTTAAGGCTAAGTCCATAAGATGAAATCAAAGAGATTAGAAAGGGTTTTGAATTCAATCATACGGTTCATGGAAAACTTTTGAGCTTGGATTTGATCACGGGATTGATTATGAGTCTTGGAAATTTGGTTTGTATTTGGCATGAATTTTAGGTTCAGTTTGAGAAGGAAAGCATGGATTGGGTTTAGGCTATAGGGGCGACAAGTTTCCCCTAAGTCCCTAAGTGACTTATCTCTATGGCTAACCCTTCTAAGTCTCTACTTAGGTTAAGTGTTCACCTAATCACTACAAGTGTCTTAAGACTAAAAAGCTCTTAGTTTCTATAAGAGTCTTAGATTTCATGAGGAAGTTGAGAACTCACACCAAAAGGAAGTCAATAGTCCTCCTCTTGAAAGATAACTCTTATGATCTCTTTGAAATACACCGACTTCAACTTCAATTATAAATGTAGTTACTAACGTGAAGCATATCTGGATCTAATAAGATTTTGTTAGTGACTCTCTTATCTCCTTGATAAGACAAGGGCATCATAGATGCTAAACCTCATAGGTAACATCTTGAGATGAGATAAAACATTATATAGTCAACTTTGGGCTGATCATTCATTGACATATCTTGTAAGGGAGTATAATGCCGTGGAATTATCTGCTCACCTAAACCAATGACCTATTTTCCCTTACCTTTGGGTTTCATCTTGGTGGTAAGACTAAATTTCTACAAAGATTGACTTATGATTTCTTCTAATAGAGGAATCATAGTGGTGTCTACCTACTTTTGGAGCACTTGAAGCTTCTCCTAAAAGAACTTCTAAATCAAAAGAGTCTAACTCTATCACAGGGCACCCTAAAGATTCAAGATATGGATATTATTGTTAAAGTTCAAGTCATCCTAGAGAGGAAGATTGGAGTCATTTTAGAATTTATCTTGATTATTATGATTGAGAGGGTTTTATTATTGAAATGATCTTTGCATAGAGTTTGATTATTTATATTATTAGAATTGTACTCATTTTACGGAGAAAAGATATATGCAACATTCTTCTTCATTAATTTATTAGTTTATGAGAGAACAAAAGAAAAGTCATGCAAGAATAATTCCCCTTCATTAATTTCTTAGTTTCCATGAAAATAAAATGAAAGTCATACAAAATAAGCAGCATGAGTGGCTTAACACTTCAATCATAGAAATGATTCTCCTCATGCTCATAAATGGTCTAGTTCCTTCATTAAAGCATCCACTGGAGGTTCATGCTTAGCATCCTCCTTCTCTAATTTATCCTTTGAAACTTGTAGACCTACAAGTGGAGTGGAAGTTTGAGCTTATTCAAGCACTTGAAGAGAGTTTCTTAATTTTAAAGATAATCTTTCTAAACATCTTGGATAAAAAATATACCAATCTTCTTCAATCTTTAAATAGTCAAATGATTCCTTAAGGATTAATTTAATGGATCTTATTACAGTTCTAATAAGTATACTTTGGGAAACACTATAGCTCTAGATTTATAGTTTCATTGCATCTAATCCTTGAAAGTTATGCAACCTTCTATAGTGCATAAGTATTCAAAGGAAGGGGCAATAGTTTGGATCATCACTTTTTCCCACTTCAGCTTCTTTGGCCTAAGTAGCTAAAAATCTATCTTCTTTATTAAATGTTTAAAATCTTTTTGATTGCCTCCCTTAAAAGGAATAAGGCTTATTTATTTTATCAATGAGGATGAGATGATATCTACTTGTTAGCTAAAATAAATAATGTGATTGTTGTTACTTTGGGGAGGAGGTGGAAGTAGAGGTTGGTAAGGTCTAGTTCTCTTTAGTTGAACCCTCATAGGTTGCTTCCCCTAATTACTATAGCCATGATTCCAAATCTATTTTCATACACCTTTCAGTCTTGGGCTTACATGATTAATTTAAGAATGATAATTATTTTTTCTATTCATGAAGGTTGATAACCTTACTAATAAGCTTCTTAAACATCTTGATTATGAATCCTTTGAGCATGAATACCATTAGGTAATGAATGTTCTTGAGAAAATCTCAATGGCATGTTGCTTGCTAGGGCTTACACTTCATGCTAAGATTCCTCTATTTAAGGATAGAATAGAATAAAGACTAATTATGATTCTACTTTTCAAACATTAAGTCTCCTAATGTAGCACTTTATTGTGCCCCTACATATCTCTTAGTGAATAATTGCTATAGCTCTGATGGTCTTTTGTTAAGCACTAGGTAGATCAAGATACTAATCAAATGTGACCCCATAAGCTACCAACAAATTACCTAAACAATAATTCATCATTACCCTTGGTGTTGCAGAGGCCTTAAAAGTGTTGTATATTATATTGGGTTCCAACAACTATCAAACACTTTAGAAAATGGTGTGACAAACTCTTTGAGGTATTGAACTGCTTAAAATTACTTTAGGTGGTAAGGTCTATCCTTTGGAACTTATGAGCACCATGGATTTACACAAATTCCTTCTTAACCTAACTATTGTTCTATCAACTACTTAATATCCCATTTTAGTAATATTATACTACATGTACCATTTCTATGCGGTACTAAATCCTCATTTACTAGAGTGATGCACTTATTCCTATCAACTAAATGCACTACCCTTGGCTTGTTTATCTACTAGTGTGATATGTGGTATGAGTGTCTATCCTTATAGAGCCAAAACTGACTTTAGCCCTTCAATTCCCGTCCATATGGTGGTCATCTTATTGTCTCAATTGATGTAGCAATCACTAAGTCAAGTCTTATGTATCACCTTCCTTGATTGCAACATCTTATACATTAGCTCTTTGATGTTTCTCTTTGTGTGATGATGCCCGATATTTATTACATAAATCTCTATAGGCCCATATAACAAATCGTGATCATCGGGTTAAAGTCTATCATCCCAATGTCTTGATCCTAATGGTCATCGCTCTATCACTTTTATTGCCCAATAATCATCTAGAATATCATTAAGGGAATAATCATCTATGCCCTTAAGATCTCGAATATATTTAGGGTGATCACTATCCTTCCTTGAATCTATATATCCATCTTTTCTATTTTTTCTTCTTCTTGTTACCTAGCGGTTTTGACTCTACATACAAAATTTGACCACTTTCTTCTCTTTCTCATAATCTAGTAATTGTAATGGAAACCACACTGGGCCACCACATCTTCTTCTTAATAAAGGTAATAAGAGGCTAAATGGGGTGTTTGGCCTTGGACCATTAATGTGAGAGGAAGGGGTGGCCCTCGTGGCATAGTTTGATCACTAAATAAGGAGTTTTCTTCTTCTTACACTACTTTTGATATTTTGATGTTAAATTTAATCTGGTAATTGTGAATTTTTATTTTTACCACCACGCAAATTTTGGAGGTTCTTATTTAGGTAATCAAATACATTATTAAGGGAAAATAAATTATCTCGAAGATAAACATATTACCCTATAATGGATTCAGTTATTTAATAAAGATTCCTAAAGCTAATAGGTTTTGATGTACTAGAGATTTTTTTCGTTTAAACTACATATTACCCAAGATTCAAACATCTTTATTTAAATTTATTTTGCATGTGCTCATTTGTTTGAACTCAATTTTATTCTTATTAATTTTTCCTCTCATTATTTTCCTCCTCTTCTCCTTTGACTTAGCTAAAATTCTCTAAACTTCAAGCTTATTTAAAGAGGTTGTCACCCAACTTGTTTCTCTCTTGCTTCTCTTCTCTTAGGCCAAACTCTTGCAATTTTCTTTCTTGAAGTAATACTAGTGCAAAATCCATTCTCGATCACCTTGGTGAAAGCCTCTCTTCAAGTTTGCTTGGATTAAAGTGTGAAAAATCTTCTCCTTTGTTCTCCTCTTCAACAAATCTTCAAGTGGATATTATCTTCAACATCCTTTAAGCTTCTCATTTGTAGGTGAAAAGAAATTTTCTAGTCGTATATCTCATTGCATACACATAAAGGACTTGAATAAAAAATTATTTTTATTTATTCTCTTGAATATCTAAGTTCATTCATTTGGTTTGAATGAAAATTTTATGTCTTATTGTTAAAGTATTATCTTAATCTCTTTTTATTCTTCCTTCAAAATATTTGAAAGAATCTTTTCTTAATTTGATTGAATTGAAATTATTTGTTTAAGGCTTTGTATTTTCTTTTCAAGATTATTGTTATTCATCTTGTGTAAGTGTTTTAAGAAAATATTACTTCCTTCTTTCACTTTGTGTTGGAGATATTTTAAAAATTATATCATATCTTCATAAAGTACCAATATAGGGTTGCCCTTCTTTCTTAATTTTTTTAATATTGTTTAGCGATTGAGTGCAAAATTATTTTTAAATTTGAGAGTTAGATATTTTAATTGTATCTTCTTTTCTTATTCTTTTGAACTTGTGTTGGGGTTGTACTTGTCTAGTGTAGGAAAGTACATATTGGGGTTGTACTTGCATGATGAAGGAAAGAACGTGCTAGGATTGTACTTTCCGGTGTAAGAAAATACGAGATTGGTTATAATCATTTTATTTAGTTAATTAAGTAGTTAGGGTGACTAGGCATGACGTAGGCTAATTTTAGATTTGGTTGAATTACATAAAATCTTCTTGTTTTTTGCTTTTACTTTTCTGCATTTTATGTTATTGTGCTTGGTTACTTGGTTGCTCTTTCATTAAAATTTTCTTATCTTTCTTTTGTAATTAATTTTCTATAAAACTCAAGATTAAGTTTTAACATGTAATATTTTTTAAAATACCCAATTCACCCCAATCTTGGGTGTCATAGCCTCTTAACATTGGCACTCAAAATGTCAAAATATGTGTATTATAAAACTCAATATGGTTAATAACTTCTTATTTCAATTGACCTATGTAAATTTTAAGGGCCAAAAATTGATTAACCTAAATAAATTGGTTGGATATTTTGAATAATCTTACCATCCAAAATCCAACTCTAATGACCCTTTATTTATGCCAAGTAAGGTTATTATCCTAAATGTGATTCTTAACTATAAGAAAAGCAAATTGTTCAATAAGAAAAGGTGGATATACTCTTTAAATTAATTTAATTAATTATACATATAGTTTATTTTAGATGATTGGGACATGATTAAATGTGTTAACCCACCCTATTTGGTTGTATGCTTGTATAGATATGTACAAATAAGTCTACGCATTTAAGAGAACCCTTCACTTCTCTAAATATTTAATATAACTAAATGACCAAAAAAATGCCAAACTATTAAGATTGATTATAAACCAACTTTGAAAAATTACTCTAGTTCAAAACAACTTGTGTTAAACCTCTATATAGGTCAAATCTATCAAAATAATTGACACTCGTTGTTTGAGCCTAAATAGCCAAAGTCTAATTCCAAAAGCATAAACCTACAAAATTAAATAAACATTCCAAAAATTTTGATAGTAACTCAAGCTTGAGATGCTTAAAACTTACTTTAATTGGTTTCAAACGATTTAAGCCTTTGAATTTACCACAATTGACCAAATAGATCAATATAATACAATTAGACTAATAAGTGTGGCAATTAAATTTAGCTTATGAAGTGTCACAAACCTTGATCATAACTAATTTGGTTTGATAAATAACACCCAAAACCTAATCAATAAAGTAAGTTTTCCATGTTAACTTCACTTAACATTGATTAAACATGGGCTAAAAGGGTGGTTCAAATAGATAAGGAATAGTACTCTCAACCAATTATATATATTAGAACCCTTTAATCAAATTGATCATGCTAGACTGTTGTTGGAGAGGGAGAAAAATCCATGGCCTTGCACTATATAAGCTTGAGTAAGGGGTGAAGAAAGGAGAAGAGAGGTTAATGATTAGAGAGCATCCTAATAATATTAGTAGTCTCCCTATACCTCAACACCTACTATCCTATTTTAGATAGTTCCAACACTATAGGAATATTATTTATTTATGGTGGATAAATTCATCAATAAAAACGTTTTAATAGATTTTGATGGATATAGGAGCCGATAAACCCTCATTGAAAATGTTTTTCAAGGTTGAAAATCAATGGAAAAAATTTATCATTGGAATTGGCGGTCACGACATTATCATGAAGAACCGATGAATATACCGGTGATAATGATCATCATAATAGTAAACCATCGAAAAATTTATGATTGTTTATTCTTGGCGGTCATCTTGATATTTGACTATCGAAAATGTTCGAGTTAATCCATCAAAAATCATTGGAGACCCACTAGTTGGAAAATATTTGGTGATTTAATCATTTGTTGATGCCTCATATTAAGGTATTCAATTGAAAATATGTAGGCAATCCGCTAGAAACCTGCAAAAAAAAAATCAAAGCTTCACTCATGCTCGATTTTTTACACCAGAAGATTTATAAACAAATAATCACAAAATGCACACATAAGTTAGTATTTCAAAACTATTATAATGAACAATTAGTTTCAAAATAGTTAAATGGAAGTCTAAACATGAAAATCTAAAAACTATTTACATATGCAAATATAATAATCATGAAGCCTACTTCTCATCCCTCTCCTCATCTCCTTCCTCCTCCTCCTCTTAATATGTCTCCACTTAGCTCCCCTTGTGGCTATCCCTACATATCTTCTATATTCTCTCCTCCATCCGCATATATATGCAATCATCTTAACTTTCATCTTCTCGGCCATGGCAATAACTCTCCTTTGAAAAATCATCATCAATCGACTACTTATTCTAGAAGAGAATAGTGTGCATCATATGCTAGTCCCTATTAGCATAGGCCGTGAATTCATCCCTTCTTCTTCCCCAAAACCCCCTTTCATATATCATATTCTGCTCATACTACTCACTAGAACTATTGCACTAGTGGAGCCACGACTACCACTTTCTTCAATCGCATGTAGTCATCTTATGAGCAACTAGAATGTAAGTTAACCATGATAGATTATTAACTTAATTATATTTCAAAAAATTTAATGTTAACTTATGTATGCTCTCTGAATTAATGTCAATCCACTATTGGTTAGTCTAATCGATGTGTTCTACTTTTGCAATTCCGTAGTAGTAGGCTCTTGTCTAAGAACTTTAGCCTACAAATAATAAAATGAAATTCATTAGCTATAATAATAGGTTCAATTAATAAAACTAATAAATGACTTACCATCCTCTCAATACTCTGTGTCATACTAAGCATCCAATATGCGAGAGAGGTGCCCATGCCCCATAATCGAAGTGTGATTCTAGTTCACACTTATAAACATACTATGGGGATGTCCATACTCTATAGAGGTTAGCTCACATATCCTCTCCAATCTATATAAGTCTTCACCCCACTTGCATATATTTGTGAACATATAAGCTGGTGAATATCCCCTATAGACTCAAAGTTTCATTTGATCTTCTAATTGTGCTCGGCAACCAACCTGAAATCCATCTGTAACATCAAACAAACAAATACTAATTAGCAATTATTCAAGATCTACTTTGCATTAAAATATTTTTAAATAGTTTAGGCAATACCTTAAACTCCCTAAACCATATGTCCTAAACCTAAATTGGGACCTTCTTCCATAATACATATGGAGCATCATACTTATTCCTTATTATATCTTTGATTTTATGAATAGCATCTCTAGATTAAGGAAAATTATAATTCATGAAACTTAAAATTATAACTTCATAAAATATGCATTAAAATGCATGTAACTTCCAGAGGGTATAAATGTCTTGGGATGGTTAGAAGTGTATGATGTAACCTAGGTTTGTTAAATCTATGTGGTTGATATGAGTAGAATGAAGTAGTACAAGCTCGAGAGTGGTAGACACTGTGTCAGTCCGAGGTGGAGAAATCATAATAGAGGTCGAGGTAATGATTATAGTGGTAGCTGAATTATGGGTTGGGATACAATCTTCTTTTATGTAAAGATGCTAGAAAATGATCATCATGGAGCATCATCACCATCACCGATCAGTATGTAAGGAACAAAAAATAAAATGATTAGACCAAACATAAAATTGCTTACATGTATAAACAAAAGCATGCATAAACTAAGTACAAAAGTGATTGGTAGTATGGATATATGCAAGTATAGTATATAGAAAAGTATGTAAAAGTGAACAAGTATAGTATATAAGACAAAATTATTTAGCGGTTAAAGTATGTAAAAAAATAGTATGTATCTCTATACTACTATTTTCAAGGTATATCTATAAAAAAAGTGCAAGTTACTTTAACACAAGAGGAGGCCTTTTAATCGATGAATCGGTAAAATTTGATTTTATAGTGTCATTTTCTTTGTCATCCTTATTGCTCTCATCCTCGACTAAATAACTTCCTCACAACATTAGTATCAATCAAGCTCACATGCTTCTACATCAATTAGAAGTTCAAAATCTATCATCTCTTCCTCATGATGAGCAACTTTAATCTTATTATCAACTTGCACTCTTTCTCGGGATCCATTTTAACAACCATAGACTATTCCATTTTCTCTCTTATTCTTTCTAGATATCTTAGGTAATACACTTGTGTTGCTTGATGTGCAAGAATAAATGGGTCATATTTAGCATATTTTCATGACAACTTCACCCCGTAATTCCATATGACTTGTACTTTCTTATTCCTCGATTATGCACATGATTAAACCAATCACAATTAAATAGAACAATGTTCCTCTCATTTAATCTAGGATTTTGTACTTGAATAACTTTTTGAAGAACTCCATAATAGTCAATCTCATCATCTATGTGCATGTTTCCTCAAATATAAACACTAGAGTTATATATTTTCTTTCATTCGGACTAAGAACTTGTGTGAAATTTATAACCATTAACATCATAAATCACATTTATGTATTTATGATTCGGTTTAGACCCCAAGCAAGGTTATGAAAGGTCATAATTCACTCCATTTCTCCAATCATAAACCTATATCATTCAAAATAGTTGATTAAACAAATTATTAACATAAAAAAATATATTAAAGTGTTAGTTATGGTTGCTCGCATGTAATCTAAATCATGTTGAGAACTCATCTTCAACTTTCTTATTAATAGTGGCGTGTCATCCAAGTTTAATGAGTTGAAGAATAACGAACTCAAAAAATAAATTGACATAATTAGATAAGTATTATGTTCAATTAAAATCAAACATTTGATGTGCTTACTCAAGAAAAATATTGAACCTCATCATAGTTTATCAAAATAGTAACTATTGCTATCTTAAGCTCCTTATCATTCGAGATCATGATGTGCTTCTACCCAATGTGTTTCCTAATGGTTGAAAAATAGAAAAGATATTTTATGAAGATCAAAATGTGTGCATATTGAGCCCTTGAGATGTGCTTTATTCTTCACAATCTTTTTTTGTTTATTCTATAATCTCCATAAATTTTATCAAATAATCAATAGTATATTGAATATTAATTTATTTTAGACTATCAATAGATAGGCACCTCTCAAATGGGTACATCCAATGATATTGCACCGAACCTCCCACTCTAGCTTCATATGGTATGTATTGGCGGGTTCTCCATGGAATTAAAAAATGGGGAATATCTTTTTTGAGCTTATAGATAATGACCGGAATATTTATTTCTAGTTGTTTTATAGCTTCCACATTTAATTGACCTGAGGATAGTTTCTTAAGGAACAAATTAAGCTCATTAAAGAATTTAATATTTGCTCTAGTAAAGCGATGTAACTAGAAGTAAGCACTTCAGAAAATGTGGGATGACTCTTCATTCCAAATAATCTTTCGTTATCAAATCAACATATCTACTCAAGTTGGATGCATATTCATATGGTAACTTCAATGACTATTTCCATTCACATATTATTCTTCGTTATTCTAATGCGAGGCAATATATAGCTCTAAACTTTTGAAATATACCTATTATCTCTCTCCTCTAACTCTCTCCAACAATAATATTCCTTCAAGTCCAACCTAGCTTTAACATTATCTTTCATTTTTCACTTAACATCCATCACAAGTTGAAAATATTATCAAAATATTTTTTCTTTATATGCATCATGTCAAGATTATGTCTTATTAGATTAGACTTCCAATGTGGTAGATTCTAGAAAATGCTCTACTTTGTCCAGCTTATATGTTTATACCATAACCCAATATATGACCTTCGACTAATATAGGAGAATCAAATATAGTCAAATAGAACTAAAATCTCATAAATCATCCACTCAATCTTGGAGGTAATTTTGCCTTCTCAACTTGATGAATGCATGCTTATTTTTTTCGAATAGATGATCACTATGGAGGAACATATGATGACAATCAAACCTAAAAATTAATTCAGCCATTTTATGAGTGAATGCCTTTGATAGATTCATGCAATATGGCATGCTAATTTCCCAACTATACTCCACCTTAATGACATTCCATATGCAAAAAAAATCATTGATACATAAGTGTTGCTCTCACTGAAGTTTTGCTTTTCACTATGTTATATGTCGGTACACCAACATCCGATAAGATTTTGAGCTCATCTACCAATGGTTGCGGTATACATCAATCTTTGCCTTAGGATTATGTGGCTTAGGGATGATCAAAGTTAAGATTATATAAGGAGTTGTCATGCACATCTCTAGTGGTAAATTATATGGTGTAACTATCATTGACCAACATGAATAGAGATCTGAGACTAATTGAACGGTGTGAAACCATCAATGCAAAGACCAAGTCTAACATTTTGTGACTCGGTTGCAAAATTTGGGTAAGTCAATTTAAATGCTTCACACTTCTTCAACCGATGGATGGCTCAAGATATGTGATGCACTTGCGTTGTTGTGATACCATCGTTTGTGTTGATGCATGGAAGCATAAAGTCTCTCAAATGTGGAATTAATGGTAAGTAGAACAAACACTTGTGCAAGACATCCTTCTATTTGCATTGTTTCTCTTGTGTGGCTTGAATCTTGGCTCCACAAAATTTACATTTATGGGCTATTTGGTTGTTGCATTTAGAGTGTAAAGTAAACTCAATGCTGTAGAAGTAATGCAATGTATTTGAATAACTTTAACTTATTTGGTTAAAACTCTACAAAAATATGAAATTCTTTTTTTTTGAAAAATAAATATAATGTAAAGTATTTTTAGATTATTTCGGATGGCATCAATGACCAGCGGCGGTGGTCGGCCGACGTGGTGGTGCGCAATCGGTGGCCGGTGGTCGGCAGGCACGATGGCGGTGGTGGCGGCCGGCGCGTTAATCGGTGGTCGGAGGCGTGGGTGGAGGCGGCGATCGGCAGGCGACCAATACTGCCGGCGATGGTTGGCGAAGGTGGTCGATGGCGACGATGGTCGGCGGCGTGCAAATACTTTACACTGGTGTATTTGGAATTTACCAAATCGATGAATTCCAAATACACCCAAAATGATAATTCTAATGCATTTCAAATACACTATGCATTGAAATTTTACTTTGCACCATACCAAACACTCAAAAAATTAAATTCCCTACATTTGGTTTACTTTTCACTCTAAATCTGAGTAACCAAACACTTAGTATTTTATGTATTTTCCTTGTAATAAAGCATGCAATGATTCACATAGATCAATTTTTTTGAGTTCACATAACTTTGACATTAACTTCTTTGTATGTACAGGTCTTAGAAACTAAGTTTTTATATGGATTTATTTAGAAACCCTACAAATTTGTTAAAAAAATTTATGTGGCATATTAATTCAGTTTTAATACTTAGCATTCTTATAGCCATAGATAACTTCGGTGTGGTTCCTACATGCTTCCCAATGGTGTGCTTCCTTTAGTGGTTCATAGAAATTTTGAGCTTCTTTATTAGGTGGCTCCTCCTCTACAAGGTACCTTTTAGCAACATCATAAACCATTTTTCATAAGTTTGGCTATAGTCATATTCACTTGAGGGGCATACATGGCTTGTTAAGGCACCATCGACATCATCAACATGTGGCTCAAACTCACCGGTGAGGTCCTAAAAATTATTTGGTTAAAAATTTCTACGATTCAAGTCTACTTTGACTTCATTTGGTGTTAAAAAAACCTGATTCTTATGCCTTGCACATGAACATCAAAACTTTTCTTCATAAATGTAAGAAGGAAGTTGAGATGCCACATTTATGAAGTGCTCAACACCACTAAAGAATTCATGAGTTAATCCTTTTCTACCTAGAAGCAATCTATTGTACATCCATGACCGCTCACTACGGATATCCATAATCACCCTAAATTAGAAAATGTAGAAATTCAATTAATATTCGTCACATTACATAAATAATATTAATTACATAATAAATGACTAATTTTATGTGACATCCGAAGTGTTTAAGTTATTCTCAATGAAAGAATTTTTCTTACAACTAAGACCATAGTAGTATTTAATCACTAAATCCTAATTTTAAAAAAAAAAAAAACTAAGACTAAGACGTATTGTAAAATTTAAATAAATGCAACAAAAATTTCAAGATCATATAACTTTTTTATTTTACATATTAAATGACTTAAAAGAATAATTAGGACTAAATTTCTAAATCCTAAATTTATCAAAAATAATAAAACTAATATGTGCAACTAAAGATCTACAAATAAAAGACATTTTAAAATAACATTTAACAAATTCAAATTAATTTGGAGAAAATTTAACCTAAAATCTATTACACTACCTTAAAACTTTAAATCCTATTTCTCACAAACCTACATATAAAATTATGAAAAAATTGTAATATAATGAGTAGATAGAGGCATACCTTTGATTCTGAGAAAATGGAGGAAACAGATATGTTTTGGATGAGAATCGGCATGCCCTAGACTTCATTCCATCACCAATCGAGAGAGAGAGAGAGAGAGAGAGAGAGAGAGAAATCGAGGAAATGGCTTGGGTCGGGATGGTCGTATATTAATGATTATAGCGCATTTCGACGAGCAATCTGATGGAACCATTATAATGGCTTAAGTTGTCTACTATTTAGTCAAGTTTAAGTGAACCGAACGACTTATAGCGAGTATTTTGTAGTACAAGTGCCATTAATGACTTAAGTAAGCTCTAGATTGATCTGGTTAAGAATCCCCATAAAGATAGCGTAAATTTCAAGAGGGATTTTTTTAAAAAAATTTTATAATGATTTAATAAATATATTTTAATTAAAAATAATATAATTGATTTAAGAAAAGTCTAGACTTTTTTTGTCAATCTTACCCTAATAATCCTCTTGTAATTAAGCTATAGCATTTAGAATTATAAATTTTATGATATAATTTTCAAAGCCCTAATTTTGTGATTCAAAATCATGGTAATTATGATTTAATTTTAAAAATTCTAAGAAAAGTAAGTTGTGTTTTGGTATATTATCTATTTTGTCAAATTATTTGATAATTTTTAAATGCATCCAATGATCTTCATCAATTTAAAATAATGAGTTTAACAATTTTTGATGTTTCATATCCATCAAAAAATAATTTAAAGTTTTGATAAAATTTAAGGACATTTCTAATACACAAATACATGTCCATAAATCTTTCCAATATTCCATGGGATCATTTAAAAGATATTTTATATTTTTTCTTTAAAATTTCTATTTTAAAATTACCATATTGCTTTTATGTGGACCCAACATTATGAAATAAATTAATATATATATATATATATATAATCTCGTGACAAAGGAAATCTTCTTAAACATTATGCTAGTGTATGTGTCAGACATTGTTCTTATATCTTTCTTCACATGCACAATGCACCTATTTTAGATCTTGTTTGTTGATTAAATTGATTTAAACTTATCTATCTCATTTGAATTTAATGGATTCAATTCCATGCTATTCTTTCTATGCAAATTAATTAGTTTATTAGTGTTGATAACCTAATCAAATGGGGTTAAACTTTGAGGATAATCACAATGAATCTCTAAGACTATTAATCTCCATCTCTTAATTTTTAGTACAATCTTATCATTAGTTGGTATTTGGAATTCGTAAAAGGTGTATATGATCTACTATAATAGGCATCCTTTATTAAGGCTTCTATAATGGTTTATTTATTGTATTATAGCTAAACATACCTTCAAGTATAATATTACTTATTTAATTATACTTTTAATCTTCTAAGTTAACTATTATTCATTGTGAATCTTCAAGACTAGTTTGTTGGATAGGCCATGTCTACTCATTATATTCAAGTTTATTTGATTATGCTACTTGTCCTCTTAACATCTTGACTAGAAAAGCTTTCATACTTTATGAAGTTTCACCTTTTGGATCAAATATATTTTAGTAATTATTCATCAAACATTTTTTAGAACTTTTCTTTTGGATTTCACCTTCAATTCAACCTACTATATTAGGGTGAGTTCTTTCCCAATCATATCAAACAAAATTAATTTGGTTATTTTATTATTTAATTTCTCCTCGAGATTAGATACTATGGTATTGAGTATATAACTATACATAGAAATTTTCCTTGTTCTTTGAATCATTTCCATCTAGACATGCCCCACAAATTAGATATTTAAAAGTTTTCTTAAAATCTAGAAGTTTTCTATTTTTTTAAGCATTAGTACCACTCACAAATACTTAAATATCTTTGCACATGCATATGCATGAAGTTAGTTAACACAATTTAATTGGGGTGATCCCTTTAGGTATAGGACTTTATATTCATGATGAAAATGATTTTTACATTTGTATAATATCATGGGTATATCATACGGCTATATCTTCTTTTGATTTTAGAGCCTTTAGATAATCATATGAATTGATCTCATAACACTAACATATATTTAAATGTTATAATAATTCACAATACTTTAATTATTTAGCATAGGGCTAGGGTGTATTTAAGTTGACATTTTACTTGATCTTTTGTTCATGACGATGACTTTTTTGTGATGGTTAATTGATGTGCATCAATTATGGTTACTTTTATATTAGGATAAAAATATTTTTTAGGTATTAGTGGTACAATCTTTTCTAGTTATATCAGTGGTCATGATTTTTATTTCTAGTATTATTCATTGCCATAATAGATTACATTTACCCTTTTTATGTTATTTGGTAAAGAGAGTTTTTTTTATATGAAAAAGTATAAGGAAAATTTCTTATTAAAGCACATATTGAAGCTTTAGAGCATCCTACTTGTTATTAGTTAAGCAAGTGCATACTCACACCAATGGCAAGGACTACGAGTATAAGAAACTTGAAACTTTTACTTTCGTTCTAATTAGGATTTTCTTGGTGTGTATATGTAGATCTTAGTTTCAGTTTATTATTATTTTCTTATAGCCATCATGATATAAGATTTTGTAGCTCCCATAGCTTCTCTAATATATATTGTGATATCTTCGCTTTATTTTGGTATGCTTGTCTAGGTTATAGATAATATTATGTTTAACTCTTATAATAAAATCTTGTTCTTTGCACTATAATTACTTGATAATGAACACAAAATTAATTTGGAAAAAATAGTTTTAAACTTAAAATAAGGCTCTTTAGGCACCTTTCTTTAATAAATCTTATTCTTTTATATTTCTTAGAAGAGGTATAAAATAGAGTTAACTTGTGAACAAAATCACCAAGTGATAGTACATTAACTTGACATTTCCAAAACTACATGCATATAGAGATAGATATTTTATATTGCATTTCATGATTCCTTAGGCTAAAGTTATTAATATAAGTATAGATATTTAATATGTCTAGGGGTCTTTGTACAGTAGGTAATGGATATCTTAACCCAAATAGAATTGTAAGTCTAGTTAAGCGGTTTTGATTTTGTATAACAAGACTATCTCATTCTATTTCTTTCTAAAACAATCCTTATATAGCTAAAATCACAAGCCCTACATCCTTTCCATGTTTTTCCTCAGATTTTATCTATCTAGGAATTTTTCATATATGTTTTTATTTTTATTTTATTGTAGTTTGGGATCATGAGGCTAACCTTTCATGGTTGTTGACAAAATATTTCATGGTGAGTTATGTTGACTACCTTCACAATAAAGTGGTTTACAAACTTAATAAACTAAAATGAAGGACTAATGAATAAGGTTATTTCTACCTTTTCATATACTTAACATCACACAATACCCTTTTGAGACCACCATATTTTATGGTGTATTTCATGATGATTCAAAGGATGTCAATGCATACACTTTCTATGTAGAGAAATAATATATTGATTTGATTATCATGATTTATTCTCTATCTTGTAGGTTATTGTATTTTAATGCATAGGCGCTTTGCAAGGATAACATCTTCACATCATAAATTTTTATAAGCTAAAATTTAAAATTAAAACATAGTTAATTTATTAAGAGTATCTTTTAAAGTTTGTCCTTGAGTGTAATCTGCTATAGGAAGCTTCATCCTTTAGAAGATTGAATATCCCATATTCCTTAATTTTATCTACCTTGGGAGGTATAACGATATAACTTCATGTAAATAATCCATATAAGGTAAAAAAAAAAAGATTAAATGATTCCATTTCTCTAAATCTCTTTCCTTTCCTATTCTTATAAAGTTGTAGAACATGAAGCATATCCTTATACTATCATTTCCTTTTTTTCTCTCCAAACATTAGGGCTTTAAGAAAAGGAGATCAAGAATTATATGGATTAAGATTTGGTATGTAAGAGAATGTTTAATGTCTTGGGGTAAGGGAAAGATAGGGTTTGTGTAATAGGGGATGAGGATGACAAGTAGCTAGCATCAAAAGGAAGGGTTTTAGAAGAGTGAGGACATGCATGAGTTAATTATAATAAATGCATAAAAGATAAATAGAAACTTTTCAAAACTTTTCAAGATGAAGCCACTAAGCAATCAACTAAAACAACTAAGTGATTTATAGCCCTTATATTGTGGACCATCTAAAAGCATGAATAGCTTGTGGGTGGTATTAGAGTGTGGGAATGAGTTATTGATTTTGGAGAAAAGAATTTGAGGTTATTTTTCTTAAAATTATATTTTAGGTTCTAAGGAGTGATTAAGAATTAGGTAGTTTTAAAACTTTAATATGAGAGTGTGATATACAATTTAATAGTGGATTAAACTTATAGAAAATGAGACAATATAGTTAAGAGTGGATTTGGAGTTGGTGGTGAGAAGATGAGATGGGTGAGAGGTTTTAGAGGTTATGAGGTTAGACTATGTTGTAATTAGAGTTGAGACACGATGAGTTGAATATATAAGCTTATGAAATAGAGATGAAGGCTTAGAAGATAATTACAAATGATGTTAAAGTGTGGAGAAATATAAATTGAGTTATAGTAGGTGTTGGATTTGAAGGAAAAGAAGTGATATTAGATAACTTGCTATTCCACTAAAGAATGTTAAGGATTTAGCCACCAAACTCTAACATCAAGTGATTATACCAAAAATTCATTCTACAAAAGTGCTATTTATAGCCATTATAATAATTTCTAAAAAGAAAAATTAAAATTGGAGTGTAAAGGAAGCGATCATATTAATTAGAGGCATTAAATTGTCTTACTTATATATATATATATATATATATATATATATATATATATATATATATATATATATTCACCCACTTCCCATGTAGACATACATACTTGAATTCAAAATTTAATGTTTTAAAATATATAGGTTCTAAAATAAAATTAAAAATTTTATAATTTATATTTGAAACATAAAATTGGATTCAGGGAAATGAATTTTTTCCTTTCTTGAATTATCTTGAACTTTTGCTTGAGATCTAAATAATCTTTATGAGTTTTTTTGTCTTGTTCAATCTACTTCAGCATCTACTTGGTTGAATTTAATATATAACCCATATAAATTATAATGATCAAGCGCATTATTTTTCTTAGGACCAAATGAACTCTTCTCTAGAGTTAAAGTCAAGATAGTTAATTATAACTTTCGAATTAAGTTTTTTTTTTCAAATCTTCTACTATCGCCAAGTTTCTTCAAATATGGGCTAACATTTTTTTTATTAAAACCTATATTTAGTACATTAATCTATGGGTACCTCATTATGTTATTAAAGACACCACCTCTAAGAATGTGGGTGAGAAAGCACCCATATTTGATAAGTATTGTCTCTTATATAAGTGTTAGGGTACATATCCGGAGATTGATAAACTTCTTTAAATGATACAATATCTTTAATTTTAAATAGACTAATAACTTATTAGGGAAAAATCAAGATAATAAACACTTGTTCTAAGTTTTTTAATTATTATAAATGGATCATAAGCCCTAGCATATAATTTCTTGTATTTAATGAAAGATTATTTTACAATATAAATCCTCAATAACACATAATAATTTATATTATACTCTTAAGTAAATATATTTTGCTTTAGTTATATTTTTTTTAAAATTTTTTCTCTATTCTTTTACTTCAACATGAAGGTTTTAAAAATATTTATTAAAGGAGGTCATGGCATTTAAAATGTATATGATAATTAATCAATAATGATTATAAGCTTTTTTAGGAGTATAACCACAAATTTCCTTATGCACAAGTAAGATAGATCCAACATTATGTTGATATAAGAATTGTTCACTTCCCTAATAGATATTTGAGAAGCTCTCTATTTATAGGAAGAGTTAAAAAGCCTATTTTGAAGACATCTTATCAAAAATCCAAAACATGATCTTACCTTGGGGAGAGATACCTCTCTTTGGGGTAGACTAACTTTAGTCAAGAGCATCCTTAGCTCATTACCTCTTCATGTTTTGTAAGTTATCAACATGCCTCTTGGTACACAAAGAAGAATTGAATCATTCTTCAATACTTTTCTTTGGAATAGTAATCATGAAGGCTTCCATAGAAAAAGCTAGAGGAAACATTACAAACCTAAAGATAATGGTGGATTGGGCTATGAATCCCTTCAAGACCATAACTTATAACTCAATGAAGCTCTAGATCAGATTTAGACAACAAGACACTTATGGAGTAAGTTTATGAAGGAGATATATTGTCTCCATACTCACCCATACCTAATCCAATCAAACAAGTCGGACTCACCTACCTTGAAGAATATGTTCTTGCATAGAGGATAGGCTAAAGCTCTTATCGGATGGCAAATTGAAGAGGGAGACATTAGTTTTGGTATGATACATGGCTCTTCAATGGACCCCTCTCTTCCCATCACCAAGTTTAGAATGAAGAGCTAATGGTCAAGGATGTTATTTCCCACCAAGGCAACTCCACTCATTATAACAAAGAAAGGTTTGTTGAACTACTAATTGATGCAATCATTAAGAATTACATCCGGTTCCTATTGATCAAGAATGTAAGGACTTTCTTACTTTAAACTTGGCTAATACCACCTCAATATCACAAGAGCATGCTATGATTTTTTTCATACCACATAATCCTTACGGGCAATCATCTTTGGCACCAAGCGTAAAACCATCCATTTCATTCTTCAACTAGAGAGTATTCCATAAATTCATCCCCATTGATGACATAATTAAGGACAAATGTATTAACATTGTCTCCAAATGTCCACACTAATAATTTTAAAACCATACAACACCTAGTCATTCACTACACAAATCCCAACAAACTTATAACATCTTGGAGAGCTTATTCAATATAAATATCAATAAATGTGGTTGTACGGACCTATCTAAATATGGAGTGCCAAGCAAAAAAACTTGAAAATAAACTAATTACGCTTGGTTCATTATACCCATTATCCGCTTTTGATATATTTAGATTGATGGGAATGAAACAAACACAATGTCATCAAGAAAGACCCAAGAGACATTTTTCACCAAGTATATAATTATTTAAGGAATGCTTACAATTACAAACATTTCAACACCTCTCATTCTAGTGTTGTAGGAATGTTGAATCACATTGTAACCTTCCTCATTTTCCCACTCAAAAGTTGATACTATTCCATTGGATTAAGCCCAACTTTCCTTGGATCAAGTGCAATCTAAATGGCTTTTTTGTTAGCACCACCAACCTTGTAGGCTCTCAAGGATCTTTAGAGACTAGACGGACAGAAATTATGTAATTTTTTATTAACCATGTCAAGCTATTTCATATACTGTAGGATGGTTTATTATTTGCTCAAGATGGCAATAGCATTCCCCAACACCTGTCTAGTTTGAGATTGACTACCTCTTCTTGGTACATATTTTCACCACAAAGCAACACTAACATAGAAGTTGAACCACATCATCAAAACTATTTGGAGCTTAAGTTCACATCTAACAATACAAGTTATATCTATAAGAAAGGAAATAGAGCGTGAATTATCTTGCAAGGTTTGGACAACAACTTTAATCAACTTTTGTTTTATTTTGTCCTGATCAAAATGTAAGTTTCTTATTTTTTGTGACAATATGAGTCTTCCTCTTGAGAGGCAATATTATGTAATCATTGAACTCTACATCAACGAAATCTAACCTTTAAAAAAACCACAAACTTTCTTAAATAGTATTTTATTATTTTATAGATATAGTAACATAATAGATAAATTCATATGTAGGTGAATACAAATTCTAATTACTTAAACACTTTCCTATTAAATACTTAAGAAGGTTTCTAAGTCACCTATTCACTATTCGCCCTATCTATTAATTTATTAGTGAAAGGCAAAAGAGAATTTTAACTTAGTCTCAAATAGGTTTTGCAAGATTTTCTTAAAGTAAAATACAAACTTTACATTCCTATTAGATGTAATAGTATAAAGCGCCTATATAATCTAATAATATCCTTAAAACAATGGCCTAGAAAATAAACACATCATTGTCTTACTATATGGTATGAAATTGGCCATTTTAATAATCTATCTATCACTATAAATATACTAACATGGCTCTTAATAATTCTATATAAGCCCAAAATGAAGTCCATAGAAATATCCTTCTAAGGTCCATGGGGTTAAAAGTGTAGTGAATGATTTAGGATTTTGCATATTGGTTTTACCTCATCTACATATGTCATATAATGGGTCATTACTCATAAACATCCTTTTTGGAGAAGGCTAATAAAATCCTTTCTCTACTAAGTTAATATTTTAGTAGTTTTATCATTTCCAAAGTGTCTTGCCTTACTTAAATTTATTTCAAAAGTCAAGAACTCTTTCCATAAAAATTTAAGAATACAAAGTTTTTTACCATCATATAGATAGTTATTTATGATCAAAAAATGATTTATCATAGGGGTTATTCACATGCTCTTAAAATTGAAGTGAAAATATGTAAATAATGCCTTCTTAATCCCAATCAATCGAGGGACTTATAATTTAAAAGAACAAATCATTAAAATCACTCTCCATAAGACATCAATTGATTTAGTTTTACTCTAATTTTATGCTTTAATTAAAATGTATAACCCTATAAAATTTAGTCCGCTTTGCAAGTTAATTATGTTGCTTTCTATAAATGCTAATAAAATGCAAGGCATGGTGATCAAAATGAAAAATAAACTATTGATGCTACAAATAGTGCCTTGATATCATAAATACTAAATAATAACATAAAACTCTCTATTATAAGTAAAGTATCACTATTTTTTAGCATCTAATTTTTTTATTAAAGAATGTAATAAAGTAATTCCTTTTGATCAAGTTTTTACTAATTTTAATTTCTAATGCATTACATGTAACCTCAAATATCTTTAAAAAAAATTAGGTGAAGACTACTAAAGATATCATAAAATTTTGATTTAGTCATAGGCCTTTGAAATGAAGTCTAAAATGCCTTTCATTAAGTTAGTAATGGAGACCATCATGGAACTAAAAACTCAAATGAATCTTCTATAAAATATTGTTAATTCATGAAGCTTGGACCTCTACAATGTTCTTAGAGGTAAGACAATATAGTATTACCTTATTTTTTGGATGGGTTGAGCTTTAGTCCTTGGACTAATACTATAAATCCTAAGAAAATCATCTTATATTATATAAAAAAAAATACTTCTTTAATTTGATATGTAACTTCTCCCTTTAAGTGTGTCTTAAAAATTAGCCTC
Source organism: Cymbidium sinense (assembly GCA_021442155.1). Classification (NCBI taxonomy): domain Eukaryota; kingdom Viridiplantae; phylum Streptophyta; class Magnoliopsida; order Asparagales; family Orchidaceae; genus Cymbidium; species Cymbidium sinense. Next base: position 57,990,343 of record CM038230.1, on the reverse strand, counting down.
ATCTACTCTAGGTGCTTCTCAGATAGGAAATTAGTATATCATACCATCCAAAATTTCTAAATATAAGCCTTCAAGATAGTATTCATGAGCCTCATGAATATTTTGAGTACAATTAAAAGACCAAATGACATGATCATTCATTCATAAAATCTATTTGTAGTATGGAAGGTAGGCTTCCACTCATACTTAGTTTTAATTGTAATTTGAACTTAGCCACTTTTGAGATCAATGTTAAGAAGTAATTGACACTCTGATTAATTCTACAATATCATCAATACTAGGTATGTGAAACCTATACTTAATGGTAATATTATTGGCAACTCTACTACCCATACATATTTTTTTATGCACCATCTTTCATGGGAGTTAGTATAATGAGAACTTAATAAGAGCTAGAGTCACATGGATAAACCAATTATTAAGTAGGTCATCTAACTATCTTCTTAGCTGGTATTGTATGGGTTTATTATATAATGAGAAAGATTTGATATAGGTGAATTAAATATAAATTTATGATGTGTTAGATATCCCATAATGATGGTAGGGAATTAGTGATTCATTAGAGGTAAGATTATATTTAGATAAAAGAGGTGAGAGCATTATAAGTATATGAGCCTTAATAAATTATTTTTACATGGAGAATATGAAAAGAGGTGGTTCATAAAATCACTTCCAAATATAACTAAATCCAAATCTCTTAATCCTATTATCAAGGGTGTCTAAAATTGATGTAGAATTTCTATCACTAAGCTCAATTAAGGGATCAATGCTTGTAATATTAAGTAGTCTAATCATAATCAATTAGTTCTTAGAATTCTTAAGGCTATTGACATGTAGCAAGTGTAATCTTATCCATAGGCTTAATCGGTTATAATTTTATATTATAATTAAAGTGCCATGAATGCATTAATTGTCTAAACTATAATAAATTATTATTATGTAATAAAGTTAAGATCAACCTAATAAAATATGTCTTATATATATTGAGAGAATATTACACCAAAATTTATCACGAAAATTATATATTTTCTTTGGATTTATAATACCAATGATAGGTATGAAAATATGGTTCACCTAACTCATGTAAGAACTCTGGATATGATTTTTTGTCTTAAGATTGTATAACAAGTGCGAATGAATATGAAATTCATTATAATACATTTATCTATAATTAATTTACTCTTCTCATTATAACTAACATATAAATATGCTCTTCCTCTCTAATCCTCAATGATTTCTACAAAGAATGGCCAAGCACCTCATGACTTACGGTTGAGTCTTTTCTATGTTGCCAACCTCGTTCTCACATAAGGGGTGTCATTATGAGGTTCCACTATAAAATACTCAATAGGCATCCTTATATAGAAACATGATTTGGGCTCAACACTAGTTTTGGATATGAACATTTTAAAGAAATTAAAAGAAAATAATATCCTTAGTCTTATTAGAGCTCTTTTATATAGGATTCCTATTATTAAGTGCATTATAAGTGAAAGGATTAAGTTTAACCAAAAAAAAAATCTTGGCTAAGGGTATAGAAGTGGTGGGGTTGAAAGCTCTAAATATAAAAATAGATGTTATCATTTTTAATTTTCCACTATAAGAGCATAATACAAAGCATCATCAAAAATTTAGTGTCAAACATCTTAATCTCATTCCTAGTTTTAATCCTATGACAATTAAAAGCTTGTTGGCCAACCTGCAAATTTATGTCACTACAATTAATCATATCAATAGATGCTCAAAGTTATTGAGGTACTCAATCACTTATTGGCTATCTTATCTTAAGATTATTAATTGCTCTTGTAATTTCTTATCATGATGTCAAAGGATAATATTTGGTCCTAAGCATTTCTTTATCTCTACCTAACTAAAATTCACTTTACCTCTTCTCACTTTCTTAGCTAAGATGTCATTATAATAAATTTTAGCATGATTAACTAATATAATCTTAGTAAATGTCATCCATTATCATGGTCATATATAAGAATGATTTTATTATTATATGGTTCACTAACTAAAGGTTAACTGCCTAAGAGGTGGGTTGGAATTTTATTACCCTTTATTACACTTGGGATGCAACTAAGTATTTATATTTAATAAAACTACAATATGTCAATAATATATTAAAAGTATTTTTAAGCCTTATTACTTCAACTTTTGCAATAATTGCCTATAAGAATATTAAAATAAATAGTATTTTAGCAAATCACACTTGATAAATAAAAAAGCATAACTTAGGCATTAAAAGTTGATAAATAATATAGGTAGGAGCTATTTATAGGTGGAGCATACACTCATTTGAAAATTTAAGCAAATAAAAATGTATAAGGATAGATTTACTTAAAGGTAGGTTAAACTTTATAGTATTAGCAAACTAGTTGGAAAGTCATATATATCATAAAATTATTAGTAACATGATAATAACATAAATTTATAAGTTTAGGGTTAATTGATAATGAATTAAGCTTATAAAGAATGAGTTGATGTGGTCAAGGGTAAAACTATAGTTTGTGGTATGCAAGGTTCAATAGTGAAGTAAAGATACTCATGGGTAAAATAAACTTGTAGGAGGCTTATGAAAGAGAGTCTAAAGCTTAGAAGCAATGGCGTAGAATAATGTTGTACATATTTTTTCAAGCCTTTCTAAGTCGTCCAAGTATCTATGAAAGGGGTTTGATTCTTCCATTTAGGTATGAATATTTAAGTGGTGGAGAAGCCATTGCTCTATTTGAAATGGTGTCCTTCAAACTTCTAAAAAATTTAGAAGAACAAGTACTTATAAGAGGGTTAGTCTACCTTCTTAAAATTTTATAATTTTGGGAAAAAAATGAAATATCTCATAACTTAAAACATTATTAATAAATATGTCAAAAGATAATTTAAAATGAATATTTATTTTAATTTTCCTAGAATTTTGAATTGGCCACATGCCATGGAACTTTGAAATTAACAAGATTGGTTTTATTTTTCAAAGTAAAATAAAAATAATAAATAATTATAAAATAAAATAATGTTTTGAAGGTTAAAGTTTTAGACTTCTATCATAATTGTAAAATAGACAAGTACAATATCAAATTTTGGCAACATTATAAAATTGGATTGAAATAAGAGATTTATATGTGTAAATGAGTCAAACCAGCTCTAGTCACCTTAGGGTTGAGTTTGAGCCTGATAAATTAATCAAATTTGAGCTCAAGTTTTAGTTTACGAAGTTGCCTTGCCTCATTTAGTATGAAAGAGAAAAATTATTCTAATTCAAATATTTATTATGATAAAATTGATAGAAAATTAAGAAATTATAAAAAAATATAAGATAATGAGATATAATTTTTAAATATTTTTAATAATTTTATACTTGAATTATTAATTTAATATATATATATATATATATATATGTATTTTAAAATTAATATTTTTTAATTTAGTTGAGTTGCGAGTTAACTAAACAGATAGAAATAATTTAAATTTGACTTGTTAGCTCAACAAATTTAATTTATAAATTATAAAACAAAACTCTGAATTGACTTACAAGTTAATGAGTCATATGACTTCATGAAACATGACAAAAGATAGCATCTTTTAACACGTGGAGAGATTATTATATGTGGAGTCTGGGTGTAGGGAGTAAACAAGTTTGAGCGAACCCTTATTCGTATTCAAATAAATAAATTTCAATGTTCAGATTCGAATTTAATTGTTCAAAATGACTCATCACCGAAATACCGAAATGCAATAATCCACAAGATTTGAAAAAGAGGATTCAAATCCGCTATTATTTTGCATAACAAAACTTTTAACCACTTCCATTTTACAACTATAATATATAAATGTATATATAGAATATATATTTTATTTCGAGCAAAATCCAAACACGATCGAACAAAGATTGTCATATCCTCGCTTATAAATCAGTTTGAAATATTTGTTCATGTTTTAGTTTAACGAGAGTGAATAACAAGCATTTTTTATAGTCCTATCTAGGTATAGAGTTACACATTGATGCACACAATGTGCATACATCAATTTTTCCTTTGTTTTGAATTTAAGAGGTATTTTAAATACTTTAACCCCTGCACATAATATATATACGTAAAATTTTAAGCACAATTAAGCAACGAAAAAACAGCTAAAACTAACTAATTTTTTAGCTTTTAAATTATTTTAATTATACTTAAAATATGTATATAGGCATAAGTTAAAAGTATTTAAAATAATTTCTAAATTCTAAGAAAAAAATTGATGTGCAAATACTAGATAACACTACACAACACTGCACACTACAATATATATACACAGTAAAACTCAGAGGCAGTCAATTAATAATTTCTCTCACACCGACGGAGGCCGTCCGAAACTCCAGAGACAATGGCGAAGCTTGTATTTTTGAGAATGGAAAATTTTTTAAATTAAGCATAATTATAAGTTTAATTAACTAATTTGACATTGAAAAAAAATAAAAACAGTCTAGTCCGGAATGGACTAATAAATCAATGACATCCATCGCCGTCATCGCCCCGTTTCAACTAACGGACATCCACCTTTAATTTTTTTTTAAAAAAAAATTGTATAATTGCGATTGCTTCATATCTATCTCATCCTGCGTCGAATTGAGCGAAATGCAGATTATCTGGAGTATTAAAATTCTCACAACTTTCATGTTGATCAAAAATTAAGATTATGGCCCAATAAAGTAGTAGCTAACGCGGCTAAAAAACGCCAAGACCGACCAAATTTTGAGTACTTTATTCGTTTATATCGACTCTTCCGAGATCGGAATCAAGCGAGCTTAGTATCGTTAGAATCGTAATGAAATTTTCCACAACTTTATGTTGATCATAAATTACGATTGTGGCCCAAAAAATTTAATAATTTAAGGTGTGTTTATAGCGTGTTTAAATTTATCATATTTGGTGGATTACATACTGTGATAATTATGTTTGACGAAAAAAAGTAATTAAAATAAAATATTAAAATTAAATAAAATTTGAATTATTTTATTATTGTTGGTCTGATGAATCTATTATTTTTTTAGAGAATGAGAATATTCTAAAAAAATTAATTATTATTATTATTATTATTATTATTTTTAGTTTTATTGGTTTTATTGATCGAGTTATTTGAAAGTTTGGTTTTGATGACTTTGATTGTTTCGATCTGTAGCTTATATTATTTTATGTGATTAAATATTTATTAAATTCTAATTTTATTTTTTATTAAATTCATTATTATTAGCACTATTTTTAAATAATATTATTCTATTTAAGTATATATTTTTAGTATTATAATTAATTGTATTATTACAAATTTTTTAAAGAATAAAAAATACTCATTCAAGGTTTGAGAGCATATCATATATGTATGTATATGTATCTATATGTATGTATGTATGTATGTATATATATATATATATATATATATATATATATATATATATATATATATATATATATATATATATATATATATATATATATATATATATATATATATATATGTATATATTATGTTTTAATATTATAATAATTGTAATCAGATCTGTCACAATCGTAATTTTGATCACGTGAAAATTGTGAAGAATTTAATTTGATTCCAATGATACCAAGGTTCCTTGATTGACAACGGGATGAGTCCAATATGACAAATAAAGGTGGTTGTTCAAAAATTTGTGTCGGTCTACTGATTCACAAAGCTATTTATCTACCAATCTTAATTTTTGATCAACATGAAAGTGTAGAAAATTTTGTTTATTCTAACGAAAGCTCACTTAATTTCGATACTGAATGAGATAGATATAAGCAAAAAATATTATAGCCTCAAATTTTAAAAAAATTAAGGCGAACGGACGACTGGCTGAATACCAGTCCGTTCAACGGAAGACCAGGGTTATTTTGTAATTTTTTTTTCGGTGCCTAATTTAAAAATTTTCGCTTTTGAGAATTTACATTAGTAAAATGTAAATTGCATTAATATATTCTTACATCCAACCCGTTAAAATTTCTGCAATTCGCCGGTTGACTAGCGGTGAGAGAAGTTTGGCGTGTGAGCTTCAGACCTGAGATTCTAGGGACGGAAAGATGGCTTCGGAGAAGGCAAAGGCGATCGTGTCTTCAGACCAGGTCGTCGTCTTCAGGTCGATCTCTTGTCCGATTGTAGACTTCTTTCATTCAGACTTTCCAGATCTGTTTATTCCCCTTTTAGTAATCTCCGATGATTGGGAATTACTGATTCCATACTTCCGTTCGTTGCCCGGCCAAATAAGTTGGATTTGAAGCCCGTAAATTGTTTAATCGTCTTTCTTATCAAACTTTCATATGATACAAGTTATGATTACTTCGCTTGGATCAAATTTGTGCCCGATGATCAACTTAAGCGATGGCTGGCAACTATGTAAACGTTAATCCTCAAGTTTGCAGTGATGGAAAACTATAATCAATTGAATGAAGAGCAGCACCGAAAATTGCATTATTTCCTTCAATTAGGCTCTTTGTGACATTCCAATTTATGTTGTAAGGAGTTAAGCTTTTAACTGCATAACATTATTTACTTCCCATTATTTCATAGATTTTTCTTTAGCTTGAACTAATAACCTTTATGTCATGAAAGCTTAAAAAAGCAATCGCAGAGTCTGATGAATTATAGAATTTTCATTTGTAGAAAGTTACTTTTATTGTTTTGTTATTAAATTTCACTTATGAACATTATTTAAATGTTTATGTAGATTTTCTAGAACTTTGCATTGAAGTGAAAGGAGAACTTTGTTGGTACAGGGACGTATCTAGTTTTTTTTTGGTGGCATTATAAGAAAATTAGCATAGTTATTGTAAATCCAATCCTCTTAAGATTTTTTTTAATATTAACTTAGATTAAGCTTTAAAGCATTTAATCTCATAATTTTTTTAAGTATTGCAATAAAATGTCTAACATGAGCTACATATAATATACCAAAAATAGCAATTTGGAGTTTTCTTTTATAATTAGCTCCAAATGCTAGAGAGATAAGCATAAGAGGTTTGTGACAATCCACCCTCCTTTGTAAAATTTATAGGATAGGTTTCAGCTCTAGGATTTGTAGTAAGAAAGGTTTCATTTCAAAGAAAAGAAGAAACGATGAGAGAAGAGAAGTGAATGACTTCACCAACCAGTCAATACAACATTGTTAAGTAATTGATTTCTCATTTTATGGTCCTTTTGAAATTTTGACATGATATGTTAACATTGATGATCACTCTCTCTATGTTATAGCTCTTCAAGTCTTATTTTTTGCCCATATTTCAATCCTAATATTAAGTTGTGGAGTTTAATTTTTGGTAGTCATGAGGTTATCACATGGATGGAAGGAAGGTTGCAACCCCTTTCTAGGGATTTTGGTGGTGAAGCCTTCAAATGTCTCTAATACCTTTTATATTTATAATTATTTTATGGTTAAATCTCTAGTTGTACTAACTAGATATAGCCATCAATTTGATGAACCTATATAAAATTTATTTATTATTGTGTACTAATCTTCTTTGAAATGTTTTCTATTTATACTTTTTGTGTTTGCATATGTTTCTTCAATTTTTTAACATTTAAGTTATGGTTGGAGCTACAATCACATAACATGGTTGAGCATACTCGATCCTATAGAAGCATGTGCCCCAAACTATATTTACCCATAGTGATGAGATTGTTGGGCCATCATCCATTGCTATTTATCACCATATAAAGATTATCATGTTTATGCTTGAAAATTCTAACATCATTATTATAGTGTTGTCCAGGATATTTTCTTTTGTTTAGGTAGGTGTACCAATCTAGGGGATAAATTATTCACTACCAACAAGATTACATGGTTCATATTAAATAATTTTCAAGTCTTTGTTATGCATTTTGTTGCATATGCTACTTTTCATATTCAAGTTAAAACTATCATTAAATATTCTAATACTTTATGAGTTCTACTTACCATTTAAAAAAATGATAGGAATAATTATATTTATTTGATATAGAAAATGATATAGTAACACAAATATATATATATATATATATATATATATATATATATATATATTGCTAGATAATTTTTAAATTTTCTATATGTATTTTCTTGAAATTTATTGAGAAAAGACTAAGATAATCCCTTGACTATTAGTAAGTTGCTAATTTAGTTCAAGAGTTTCGTAATGCTCTAATTTAATCCCACAACTATTAAAATTAATTCCCAATTGACCCTAGGCCTAATTTCACAAATAAAGTTAGTGTCAATAATTAAATTTGATGGTATTTTAGGTAGATCAAATATATATGAAATTATATTTTTGATAATGTTCAATTTTACATGTAATAAATTATTTTGACATTTAATTTGTGAGAGACAAATCATAGTTGCAATTTATATTATTTTTTAAACTTATCAACAATTTTAATTGCTAACAAGTTTAAAATATAACAAAATTTCAACTATGCATTGCCTCTCATTAATTATGTCAAAATAATTCATTTCATGTGAAAATAGAGCAATATAAAATATATATAATTTTATACACTTGCACTACCTCAAATACTCTCAAATTTAACCCGTAGTGTTAACTTTTAAAATGAAATTTGGCCTAGAGACCAATCGGATAAATTTTCAATACTTAGGAAACTAAATTGAAGCACTACAAAACTTAGAACTAAATTGGTTACTTACTAATAGTCAGGGGATTATTTTGAGATTTTTCTCTAGATTATCTATCCACATGCATATGTAGTTTTGTATGCATAATAGTGATTTTATTTATGCTTGCATTTATTCAATAGCCTCTATGAATAGGTATATTTGTATTTATTTTCATTCAATTGTTATATTGGAGAAACGCATTTAGGGATAGCGATGAGAAAAATGAGAGCGGCAAAGTCAAAAACATGAAGAGTGAGAGAAATGGAAATGTTTCAAGAGGCATCCCTTCCCTCAGATTTTGCTGTCATTTTAATAATAAGGCCACGAACCTTGATCTGTTGTGAGGAATTTGGTAGATTAACTTTTAGGTTTGGCCACGTGGAGTGATTATAACCCATTTGATTACCTTATCTTGTAGTATGATTCCTCTGAGGAATCTTTAATCACTATTTTAGTCAGCTCCAAACTGGTTTGTTGAGAATTAACTAATTCTTAGAGGGGTAATTATGAACTAGTTAACAATTTAAGTGATTTGTGTATGACATACCAAATCATACTTAAGTTGGGAAGATTTGATAATTAGTGAGATATTGGGAGAAAGAACAATATTTAGCATGTTTGTTATTTTAATTTCATCTTGGATGGCAATGTTATGAAGTTATCGAAGCTTTTGCAAGATTAGTATGGACAGTGAAGTAAATATCAATCATATCTATACCTTTTCTGTTTCATTAGAACTAGTTAGATGGTACAACCGTGAGTGATTAAAGCAGAAATTGTTGTATGACAAGCTTGGGATGAGTTAAAAGGACCTAAGTCTGAGAAGCAACCATATCACAACTCTGTTGAGTTACAATGTAGAACTTTTAATCTTCTTTAGCAAGTACTAGTTCCTTACCAGTTGAAAAGGAAGAGTATGGGGCACCATAAAAAATGACAAGCTTTTTCTAAGTTGGTCATAAATATGAGAAACAACCATATCCTAACTCTGTTGGGTTACAATATAGAACTTTGAAACTTAGGGTTAGAACAGATATGCCTGAAGAGGGAATGGGAAGATCTTGTATGAGCTAAAGCTTCATTCTTCATAAAAATTCATCAGCCTCCTCATAACCTAATGGCACCTCTACTTACAGAAAGCAGCTCAAAGCACTTAATGACTAAAACATTCAAGGAAATCACAAAAGACTAACATATCTTCTATCATGATGAAAGCATAAGCAAAGCAGAAATCCAAGGCATGTGGTTAACCCCCATCACAAATGATCTCGGTCTTTTTGTTTTAATGGCCATCCCTAGCATAAATGAAAAATAAATTGAGGGTTGACATTGGTTTTACAATAATCTTAGAATATAATTGATTATGTAGTGTTAACCGAGCTTAAGTATCTTTTATAGAGATCGTTATGGTGATATGTTATAAGTAGTTTTTCTATATATCAGATCATATCCTTAGTTTTCTTAACTTCAAATTTTGACAACCTTTGATTGTTTTCATGGTATGCTTTGCATTTTCATCATTGATATTGTCATCCTATGATTAAACTTTCTACCATGATACTTTTTATGCAAAGAACATGTCCACATATGGAAAGGAATTTATGAAGTTACTAATTCTTTTATTACTCTGTTCATAAAGCTGATGTGCTGCCTACCCTCCAGTAATTTGATATAAAAATTTGAAGATTGACTTGTAATTGTTGTTATATCATCGTTGTTCCATAAGTGGGCTCTAACTTTGCATGATATCATTGAAATTTAACATCCTTATACTAGTTGAAATATTGATTGATTTCTTTTAGTGACACTTTGGAGAATGTAGTGTCACAATAGTTAATAAATATGATAAAAGGATGATGTAATAATGATCCATTATAATTTTAAGGAGAGAAATGACTTTGTCTCTAGTAAAGGGTGATGTGGCTGTGATCCATAATCGGATAAGGAGAGAAATGATTATCACTGGCATCTTAGTTGTTCATTGGTGCATTCCATTATGAGTTCTCACATTACCTCTTTGGCTCATACGTCATTTTTTTTTATTAATTTCTATATTTTCTATTGAACATCTATTTTGATTCATTTCATTCCGGTTGGTGACAGCAAGACTTACTGCCCATTCTGCACAAGGGTGAAGGACCTGTTCTCCAAGTTGGGGCTAAACACAAAGTGATCGAGTTGGACAAGGAAAGTGAGTGGAGTTTTCTTATTGAATGGTCCAAAGATCTTCAATCTTTATCTGAGTTTAATACTTGCCATTATATACACTCTATTTTAATGGCATCATTACTTTTACTGTAATACTGCAATGAGTTATTTCTTTTAGATTGCTGTTTGATAGTTTTTTGACTTACATAATTTGTCACACAATTTTGGCTCGAGCTAATTTGCTGGTTAGTATTCTTTTTAGTTAATTTACAAACTTCGTTTTTTTTTAAATGTTGAATAATTCTAGCCAAGAGTTAGAACATCAAGTGATATCATTTTTCTTAATCAGTTCAGTTGTGATAGCTAACATGTCTCTTTATAAGAAGTTTGATTTCTACACTGTTTACATTTTGTAGTGGCGTTTATGTGAATATTTCTTCTGTTGTTTTAGCTTGTTAGAAATCTTTTAGAGCTCCAGTGCCAACTAGTAAAAGATTTGAAAGGATAGGAGTATGAGGTTCCTCATAGTTCCTCTTAGGGAAAAGAGAAGCATCCAAACTGTGAGATCTTAAATATCTCCATCTATTTCACCATGAGACGAGGAATATAAAAGGAAAAAAAAAATGAGGGTGAGGAAAACATAGGAAAGACCTGATAACAACCACAACAGAAAATCAGGCCACCACTTCTACTAAAAGACAATAACAAATCACCGCTTCATGTACTGCATTCATCTTCTACACCCTCCAACTGTAACAACATATATCTAAACCATTGGATTCAGAATTTAGCAACAGCTGCAGCACCTGAATACCTCTATTTATACAGCAAATTTATTGTATTAAAGTTGGATGTATGAATTCGGTTATTAAAAGATCACTAGAAGCTCCTTCTGTATTCTAATATCTCAATGATGCTTTTCAGTTCCCAGTTTGTTAACATGGTATCAGAGCCTGCCTCCTTACGGTACCTCTGAAAATCATTATTCCAGCTTTTCTTTCTCCGTATACTTTCAGCTTGCACTCAGAATGTCCGATCAGTCCTCCCATGTATCACCTCAAGAAAGTAATCCCAGTCCAATTAAACTGGGAAATACTAGCATTCCTTCTCAGCTCAAGTTCATCATGAATAGCATCAAAGCTATTGTCAGTACTCAGCTATCCACAGAAAACTATCTTACTTGGAGATCCCAAATATTTAAATAGTTCTTGGCAAACGGATTTGACGGCTACTTGGACAGAACTACACTGAAGCCACCACCATACATCAGTACTCCTGAAGGTTCAATCCAGCAGAACCCCAAATATTCCCTCTGGATGCTGATAGATTATAATCTATCAGCTGCTCTCTACTCCATTTCATCATCCTCTATGTTCTGAATCTCAAACATGCAAAGATATATGGCAAACATTAGAATATCCTCCAATCTACCAACCATTCCGCATCATCCAACTCAAAAGCGAACTCCACTATATCACAATGAAGGATCAAACTATGACCCAATATCTGTCTCAAATCAAAGCTAAGGTCAATGCCATAGCTGCAGCTAGATCAAAACTTGATATCGAAGACATTATCCATTATAGTCTCAGTAGTCTACCATCCTCATTCCAGGCCTTTAAAACTGCCATAAGAACTAACCTGAAACCCCTAAATCTAGATGACTTCTACTCATTACTATGCAGCAAAGAATTGAATTTAGCTGTTGAAGCTCGAAGAGAACTCCATCTAGCCACACAACAAATTCATTCTACGGTGTTAGTCTCTGCACAAGGTCGCAGCTGAGGCAAATATGCAAACAACCGAAGACCCAACCCCAACTTCATGCCTAAACCACAAAACTGAACCCAAAGAGGAGACAAAACTGCTATTGTTACTTGCCAAATCTGCAACAAAGCAAGCAATTCTACAGTTAAATGCTGGCATCAAACCAACCTGTCCTATAGATCTCTAGCTCCACAAACTTTTCTCTCTACTACCAGTCAACCTGCAACAAAATGGCTACTGGATATAGGAGCCACCTCCCACCCAACATCTAATGCGGCATGCCTCCACAACAACCAGCCTTACATGGGAGAACAAGTCACAATTGATAATGGGCAATCTCTTCCCATAGCTCACACTGGGCAGGGAATGCTGCCAACCCATCACGTAAGCTCCATTTAAGCCCTTTACTTCATCTTCCCAACTTAAATTACAACCTTATATTGACCAAAAGCTCACCACTAATAGCCTGTGTTCCTTTCATTTTGATCAATCTGGCTTACCATTATGGACAGCAGAACAAACAAAATTATCCTCCACAGACCATCTCGCAATGGACTCTACCCAGTTCCACCTACTCCCACCTCCACAATTTCCTTAACAGGCCAAGAATCTGTAGCTATAATCTGGCAGAACCGACTCGGACATCCCTAATCATCCACATTGCAGCAACTTAGAGCTCATCCAGACTCGTACATTCAGCTGCCATCTACTTCATGCACTCATTGTAATGCAATAAAACCTCATAAATTACATTTCACTACTTCAACACCTACTAGAACACCACATGTTATATATTTAGAGTTTAGTCAGATTTGAACGCAAGAAATTCAGATAAAGGATTATTTTATAGTTGATTGAGAGTTTTATAAATTCATTTGTTTTTTTTTGTTGAAAAAATATAATGTAATGAAGATTTTGACGTGGGCGGTGGCCGGGCGGCCGGTGGTGGCGGTGGCGGGCGGTGGCGGCGGCGCGGTAGCGTGCGGCGTCGGTGGAGGCGGCGGCCGTACCGCGATCATTTTACATTGGCGGGATTTCCAAATACAAAATCTTTCTAATGTATTTGGAATACATTACATTACACGGAAATTTATTTTACTGCAACCAAAAAAGAAAGTTAAAATCGCGATTTGAAATGCGCACTCAAATGCACACAACCAAACAACTAGATGTAGGGACCTTCCCCAATAGCTTCTAGTTATGGGTATCATTATTACGTAATCTTCGTTGATTTTCATTCACATTTTCTTGGTTGTATCCAATGCATTCAAATCTAAACTACATCTATATTCATTCATTTCAAGAAAATGATAGATACCCAATGGGTCAAACCTATTAAAATTCTTCAAATTGATAACGGTGGTGAATATACCAACAATGCACTTCAATCAAGGTATTATTCACCAATACAGTTGTCCATACACTCCAGAACAAACTGGCATCCAACGCAAACATCGCCATATCCTGGAGGTCACGAGCTCTCATGTTCACAGCCAACTTACCAGCAAATTTTTGGATTGATGTTGTCCTAACTGCAGTCCACATCATCAACATTCTGCCATCTCATACCATAGATAACCTCATCCCATATGAACTCTTTAATAAGCACCATCATATTCTCATTTACGCGTACTTGGATGTCTTTGCTTCACCTAGACACAACCACAGTCCCGTCACAAATTTTCACCAAGATCTGTCCCATGTGTTCATTGGCTATGCACCCAATTATAAAGGATACAAATGCCTTCATCCTCAAACAAATCACACCTACATCTCCAGACATGTTCAAACAAACCTGTCATCCCACGGTAACACGACTCCGAAAAGGGAAACTTAAACTAAAGAAAATCCTCAATCTCACTCATTAATGCACTTCTCTACTGCTGTTACTTCTCCTCAATGGAGATAAGCAATGTCCAAAGAATTTCAAGCTTTTCAATCACAAGAAAATCACATCAAATATAACTCTAATGGGTCTATCGCCCGTTACAAAGCTTGACTTGTAGCCCAAGGCTAACAACAACAGCGGGCATTGATTATGACCAAACCTTTAGTCCCATTGCCAAATACCTTACAATTGGTTCTCTTTGTTGCCACTTACCACAAATGGCCAATCTTTTAGTTTTATGTCTCCTACGCCTTTCTCCATGGCATTCTTTCAGAAGCTGTGTACATGCATCAACCACAGGGTTTTAAAGATTCACTCTCAATTATGTGGCCTATTATAGAAGACAATTTATGGCCTCAAACAATCTCCATGCCAATAATATTCCACCTTCTCCTCTCATCTCCAATCTCTTGGGTTTCACTTCAGCACTGCAGACACCTCCCTAATGCTCTATAACCATAACACCATCCAACTCTACCTCCTCATATACATAGATTACATTCTCCTCACCAGTAACAACACTTCAACCATTCATCACCTCATCACCCAACTCCAACACCTTCCACCTCAAGAACCTCGTCACCATCTCCAATTTAGCATCACTGTCACACATACACCCTAAGGCCTTCACCTCAACCAAACATCCTATGCAAACACCATCCTCTTCCATGGGTAAGTGCACGCAAACCTCTCCAACACCAGCCTCTTGTCACCCTCTCCCACTGCCTTAGATCACCAGTACTACCCTAATCCAACTCTACTGCCACCTTGTAGGATCCCTTCAATATCTAACCAACACCCGACCAGATATTGCATTCACCGTCAATTACCTATGTCAACACCTTCACAAACCCTTAACCCCACTTCGTGCAGCTCAAAGATTGATATGCTGCATTCAAGGCACCATTAACAAAGAAATACATAAGATTAGCACCTCTCCTTCTTCACGCATACTCGGACTCAGACTTGGGCAGGTTACATAACTGATTGCCGATCAACCTCCACAACAAAAAAATCAGGCCACCACTTCCACTAAAAGACAATAACAAATCACCACCTTATGTACTGCATTCATCTACACCCTCCAACCATAACAGCATAAATCTGAACTATTGGATCAGAATTCTTGCAACAGCTGCAGCACCTGAATACCTCTATATATACAGCAAATTCATTGTATTAAAATTGGATGTATGAATTCCATTATTAAAACATCACCAGCTTCTCCTTCTGTTTTCTACTTTCTTCATAATTCTTTTCAGTTCTCAGTTTGTTAACAAGACCATGTTTTTTTTTTTAATAAATAGTTTGTATGCTAAAGAAAGATTAAAAAAAAAAGGAATAGTATTAGTAAATTGGATTTATTACAAGTTTTTAAAGAGCTTGAACGTGAAAATTGCTACTTGTCTCTTGCTTTATTTTTGTGATGCATTAACTCATTGTGGCAAAGTTTTTAATGATTTCTGGCAAACTATTTATTTTCTTGATTTCCCAACCTATTAGATTTCTAACTTTCGTCCATCTAAGGCCTCTTTTGATTTATCTTTCAGTTACAGTTAAAAAAAGTTCACTGATATTTTAGATAACTTCATAGAAAATTTTTTATTAATTTTATCCAGTCTATTTATTATTTAATAATTTAAGTGTTTTATCTATTTATAGACTAATTAAGATATTTAAACAGGTTTGAAAAATTAGATATCTTAATTAGTCTATAATTAGATAAAATATTTAATTTGTTAAACGACTGGCTAAAATTAAATTAAGTTTCTAGGAAACTACCTAAAATATCACTTAACTTAAAAAAAAATGTAGCTGATATATATATATTTAATTTGTTAAACGACTGGCTAAAATAAATTAAGTTTCTCCCAACATGATAATTTTTTTTTTTAAAAAAAAAGCCCTAATAGCTAGTCTAAGTTTCTTATGTTTTCCATTTTAAGGTGATGGCTCTGAGATCCAAGCTGCACTTGCTGAATGGACCGGGCAGCGGACTGTTCCTAATGTGTTCATCTCTGGACAGCACATTGGTGGCTGTGACAGTATGTTATAAATCATTAGCAGTCGGCATACTCTGTTGCTACAGGGCATTTCCTCACTCAATTTTATGCATTTATTTTACTGCAGATGTCATGGAAAAGCACAGTGAGGGTAAGCTCGTGCCCCTGCTGACTGAAGCTGGTGTTCTGATCGTCTCTGCTTCGTCTTGAAGAGCCTGGTGAGTGATGAATAAACAGGCGTGAAACATGTTAAGCTGGGTCTAATGAATGTAGTTTGTCTGAACTTGCTGAACTGCTCATGGATCTAAGTGCACTTGATGCCATTAAATAATATGTTTAAGTAAACGGTTGCTGAAAGCTTGAAACTATTGCATAATTTTGGAAGAATGTGAATTGATCCGTGATACTTGATTGGGTGGTTATTTTTTAAGATCATAAATTTGAGCTATATATTTTATAATTTATTATTCCCAATTCTCAAAAAATAGAAGGAAGGATTTACATGCATAGCATGCAATTCTTATTTATGTATTTAATATATAAAATTTGATATTTATAAATATAATATATTTTATATGTTTGAAAACGTGCATTTTAGTTTAAAAAAAATAAATAATGATGGTGTTATTTTTATTTAATATTTAGTAGGAATTAGTTATTTTAATTCCTATTATTTTTGCTTTTTATTTTTAATTTTAATTAGTAGAAAAAATTTAAACAATTCAGATCTTTATCGTCCTAACTTAAAGTTTTCTTAATAGTTCTATTTCTAAAATAGTAAATTAAACACCATTGAAAATAGTTTATGGTATAATCAAATGAAATTAAATGATAGAGGGAATGAACCATAATATGTATTTTTGGCTTTACATTTACTTTTGCACATGATTCACATAATTTTCATGTCTTTCATGATGATGTAAGTCAGAAAAATTAGAAGAAAGTGATGCTAAATACTCAAATGAAATAATTAGATATAAAATTTATATGGAATATAACATTAGAAATTCTTCATTAATTCATTTTATTGTGAGACATTTTTATTAAATATAGAAAACTATAAGTTAGTGCATATGTATCATTCACAATAATTATAGAGATTCATTCAATCATGATGCACATATTTTTGAATTACCTTTTGATATGTTTGTTAGTATCATATTTTTAATGTAAAAGATATTTTATCATATAAATGAATTATCAAATCTTCAAATTTATCAAAGAACATGATCATCATTTAGAAATGCTTACTCTAGATTTATTCTTTGAGGTAGGACATAATATTATTAATGAAGAAGCCTCATATCATCCTAAAGATCACTTACTTCTAGTAAGACGGCATGACAAACCATTAAGTTAATATGCATGATTTGTTAGGGATGATAGAAGATTGTACTAAACTTATCAAGGGTTATCGTAACTTTAATGTTCTAGAGAATAGTTATTTAAGATCCAAAAAAAAAAGATTTAGTATAAGAAACACAGAGACAAGATTAAACAAACCACAGGAGCTCATTGTAGAAGAAAATTAGATAATCATGGGCTAATCATAAGAGCTCAAATCAGGACATTAGCTTAGTTTTATTTTGTTTATTTATTTATTGTTACTATTATAAATCTAAAGATAAACTATTGTAATATTTATTATATGTTTAAGTTTAAAATTTTGAAAGTTGAAATTTAATATTTAAAATTTAAATTATGGTGAGAAATGCCACATAAATTTAAATATGAGGTAGTTCCATACAAAGTCAACTACTCCATGAATAGTAGCCTTCTACACCCCTTCTTGGAGTTAAAAGATGCTCATCTTCATAAAAGTTGCTAGATCTCCTTCAAGCTATAAACAAAATATGGAGGCTTTGAGATATTGTTGAGCATGCAAAAGATTTCATTCTATTTAAGTTTACTTGCATTGAGGATTTTGAGGTGGTTCTTGAAGGGGATCCCTAGTTTATTATTAGAAAACCTTTCATTTTCAAAAAATAATCTCTTGATTTTATGCTTATGAACGACATCAAAGAAGTTCTCATATGGGTGAAATTCCTAATCTTCTCCTTTGTTGTTAGTCTAAAACTAGTATTTCCAAGATTGAAGTAAATTTGGGTTTCTCTTATTATAGACTCTCTCACAACTAAAGGCACAAGGTTTGGCATTCACTAGGGATTTTATGCCTACAAAATCAGTTATGCTTAACACTATAATTATTTCTTTGAAGAGCAAAATGTTGGTAGCATGTAATTTATGAATGGAGGCCGTCATCTTGCACTTCATATGACACCTTTGCTCATGACCATTTTTTCTACCCTAAATCACCTAACTATAAACCACCTTCTCTACTAGCTCTACACCATGGTAGAAGTCGTTCTCACTTTGAAATAAGGTCCCCTCACTTGAAGGTTAAGTAAGCCTCACAACCATCTCCACTCTCCTCAAAATTTCACAACCATTGCCCTTGATCTCAAATCCCTACACCCGCACTCGCTAATAGTAACTCTCATATAAGTGGCTCTCTTTATTGCTCAAGATGATATCTCTTCTCTTGTTGATGAATTGGTTCCTCCCATACTGCAAAAACTAATTTGAGTAGTCCTTTCCTCTCATCCTAAAGCCCATCTTACTGGATGAACTAAGGAGACCCTCCTCACAATCTTACCTCTCATCTTAAAGCCCATCTTACGATGAACTTAGGAGACCCCCTCTACAATCTTACCTTTTTCACCTCTCACCTTCTAAGCCAAAAAAAAAAATGAGACCAAATGTGGGAAACTTCAATTCTCTTCCACAATAATAGTCATGTTATACCCAAAACCATCTCTTAGAATGGTCAAGGCTTAAATATATGTGTAACACTAATTGTAAAATATTGTCAAAACTCATAACTTGGATGTTCTTTATTTGCTTAAAACCAAATTAAGCTCTTCTTTGGTTTATCACCCTTTTCTCTCTTTCCTAATGAAGCTTCACTCAATAATTTTCATTGTTCCTTGAATAGTTGGATCTAGATCAAATGGAATTTAGCCTATGTTTCTTTTATGCTTTGGTAAGAAATGCAATTTATTCATGAACTGATAATCTTTTCTCTAGTAATAAGTTATTAGTCCCATTTGTTTATGTTGATAATTGTGCCATCGAAGGTGATATTTTTGGAATTTTATTGAGGATTCTGCCCACTTATTAATTAAGCTTGGCTCATTTTGAGAGATTTTAATTATATAGATAGCGAAGAGACAATTAAAGGAGTTCCTCCCATCCTTTATAAATTCTTGGACTTAAACACATGTATTTTCAATTTTTGTATTGATTTGTAGAATATTGATCATTCTTATAATTGGTTTAATCACTAATTTGATAAGTTGATATTTGCTTGATAGAGCTCTTTATAATAATCTGGATAAATCTCTTCTATAATTCTTCTTTTAAAGTTTGTAACCTCTACTTCAAGTTATCATTTTCTCATCTTTATGGGTATCATTTCCAAATGTATATTCATGTACAAGAACTACTAGAGTAAATATGATAATTTTCTTAAAGTTAACTCTTATATTTGAGTACTCATGTGGATGGTGGCCCTATCTTTGCCTTTTGCAACAAGCTCAAGAAAATCAAAATTTCTCTTAAGAATGTCAATTGGTATTTTTCTAAGTTTATCTCTTGCACTTTTACTCAACTCAAAATTGCCAAGTAAATGCTATGTAGAAACTCAAGCTTCCTCCACTTAATAGAGATCTTCTTTCCAATGTTGTCTCCATTTAAGACAAACTTATAGAAGCCACCATTTGTGAAACTAATTGGATCAAACAAAGAGCCAAATATGCTTGGATCACTAAAGGGGAGGATGATATAAAATTCTTATATCAAAGAATAAATGTTATGAATAAGACTAATCATAATAGATAGATTACTTCCAACAATACCGCATTTATTATCAAGTTGAAATGTGGTAAAAAAAGTTGATGCTTATTTTTTTTCTTCTTTACTTAACCGCTTTTGTAGTCCTTTTATCTCCCTTCAAAGGATATGCCTATGGCTCATACTTTCACACCACAAGAATGTACTTCTCTAATTATTGAATTTTCTAATGAAGAAATCAAGAGCACATTCTTTAGAATTGGTTATGATAAAGCTCTTGGTCTAGATGATTTCACTTCTAAATTTGTAAAGATACTTAGGATATCACAAATGCTATGTGTATTGAGACCATTAAATAATTCTTCTCTGCTTCTAAGTTTCCTAATAGGGTTAAACATTCATCATCACTTTGATTCCTAAGAAGCCTCATGCCTAGACACTAAATGATTATAGACTTACATCTCTTTTCAATACCATATATAAGGTCATTTCTATGCTTACTACCAACAAACTTAAAACTATCTTACCCTCTATTATTCATCCAACTTAATTAGCATTCATTTCGGCAAGGATATTATTGATAACATTAAACTTGCTAATGAGTTCCTTCAAGGTTTCAATTTCTCATCTCATTCAAAGATTTTTTTTTTTTGCTCTAAAATAGACCTAATGAAAGCATTTGAAAGAGTTAATCAATAATTTCTCTACAATAGATTGTCTTTAGTGTCAATTTATTAGTTGACTAAACAAGTTCACTTCTTTATAAGTATTAATAATGAATTTTATGGTTTATTCAATTCTTCTTCTAGATTGATGCAAGATTGTCCCCTTTTTCATTCCTTTTCATCATTATCATGGATGCCTTCAACAAGCTTATGGATCACCATTTTATGCTAACAACAATCTTAATAATCATAATAATTACTTATCTTGTTTATGTTGATGATTTATTCTTATTTTGCAATGCTCTAGATAGCATAGTAAATTATTTCTTCCATTAGAAAGTTCTATTAGGTTACTAATCTTTGTTTTAATGTGCACAAATTTGTTATATATTTTTCTAAAATTGTGGATGATCAATCAAAATTATAAATTTATGAAATTTTGGGTTTTCATGCTAAAGCTCTCCTTTGGGAATATCTTGGCAATACTAAAACCTTAACCTAAAAAAATAAAATAAAAATAAAACTAAACTAAAAATAAGCATAAACCTAAACCTAAACCTAAAAAATAAACTAAAATAAAAACCTAAACTAAAATAAATAAACCTAAAATAAATAAATTAAACTAAATAAAAATAAAAAATAAACCTAAATATAAATAAAATTAAAATAAACTAAAACAAATAAAAATATAGTTTTAGATGCCATTTTAGAGGGAGAGAATTCAAAAATAACATATAACAGCTAATCCATTTACCTCATCCACCTAATTTCCATTTTAGGTATCTCATGGTTGTATTTGAAAAATCAATTGAGAAAGTTCTAAACTAAGCAATGAGAGTTGCAATAGTAATACCAAGATAGTCCCAAAGGGGAGTTTTTTTAAACTAAACTAATATTTGTTAGGATCTTGGACAAATTTGTTATATGTTTTCTAAAATTATGGATGATCAATCAAAATTGTAAATTTATGAAATTTTGGGTTTTCATGCTAAAGCTTTCCTTTAGAATATCTTGGTATTACTATTAACTCCTTTCAGCTTAAAGTTATTTATTTCCATAAAATCATTGATAAAATGCACATTAGTTAAGTGGTTGGAAACAAAAACTTCTCTCACATTCACTAGTAGAATTCACTTAATTAAATATATTATATGGAGCTACCTTCATTATTAGTTCAGATCATTTATCATTCTTAAAGGGCTAATAAATGACATCCCTTATTAATAACTTCATCATAATGGCATAGAGAAAAATACACACTATTGCATGGAATACCACTTTCAAGCTTAAAGAGCAAGGTGGCCTTACCTTACCTAATCTTGACACCATCAACCTTTCATGCAAATCTAAAATCATATGGAAATAATATAATGCAATGCTATTCTTTCTACCTAGTGTCATTCCATTTATAGATCTTTGTGGTACAACCTCAAACACAAATTGTTCCCTTTTGGAGAGCATTATTGCAAACTATGGTTAGAATTAGAAGAATTTATCCTTCCAAGTGAACAAAAGATAGCAAACTATCCTTCTTTTTTTGACCTTTGGGTTAATGGCTTCTCCTTTCATGAAATGTTTAGTAATGTTTTTTTTATTGGTTTAGCTATTATATTTATTCCAAAACATTTGATATGATATCTCACAACACTTGAGCTCTTCATTACATTTACGACATATTAGCCAATTGCTCATATCTCATTATTAATATTTCTATTGTGGATTCTACTTGAGATTCTTTATAGTGAGGAAAAACTATTATTCACATGAAATTGTTTTATCGTTTTTCTATGTTGATCATCCAAGAGTCAAATGGAGCACCTACTTTGGTTTAAAGACTATTCTTTTAAATATGATGCTATTGTGTGGAAATTTTTTCTTGTGGACTTAAAACCTAAGATGCCCTTTTACTTAAAGGTATTGATGTTTATCCTATATGCTTCTTTATGGTGGGAAAAATGAAACACATTCTCACTTATTTTTTATATGCCCTTTCTCTCCCAACATTCTTAAAGAGTGCATTCCTTTGGGAAACTTCTTTCACATGGGTTGCTTTAACTCAAATCTTAAACTATGGTGTACCATCAAGGTAAATTACTAAGAAAATTTATCTTCTTATAGCTCATATTATATCTCACTATTTACGGTTAAAAAAAAATAGTAGGATTTTCTCTATAACAACATCACCTCTAGCAATTATAAAGAATTTAAATCCTACTATTGTTGATCTTTACTCTCTTTAATTTGTAGCATATGCTCAAAGTTTCATCTAAGTCATCCAAACACTTGTCTCTATCCCTTTTCTTCTATCATTTTAAAATTTTCTAATTATTAGATCCAAGTGCCACTGATGAGTGCTCCTTTGTTAGATAAGTACTCAAACAAAAAATTTGTGCACTTGTTCAAAATAGAATACCCACTCAACTTGTCACAATGATGAAGTGAAGTCAACTTGGCTTCCCCAACCACCAATTTCTTCTATAATTTGGCTTCCACAATCACGAGCTTCCTCAACTTAGTAATTATTATTCTCAGTTTGTACTTTCTTCAAGAAGAATAACTATACTTTGTAATGAAATAAACTTCGGTTGAAGGAGCAAATGTATGAGGCTCGACTCTCCATGTTCATGATGAGTTAATAAAGGAAGCTCTTCATCATCTCATGGATATCTCGCTTAAGTAAAGTTAGTTGCTTTGATGATTGAAAGAGCTATGGCAGAGGAAGATTCACTCTAAAGAAAAAATTAGAATTATCAAGTCACCACTCAATGGAGCTACTTGGAGATCAACAATAATATAAATCTCTTATATCAAAGTTTCTCTTACATGATGAGAAATAATATCATCAATTGCAAAGCAAGATATCCCTACAAGGCATTTGTTCTAAGACATCATCTTTGGGAAAGGTAGCCATTGATGAAGCAAATGAACTTCATCGTCACTCAATAATGGCTAAACAACTCACCTATTGTGAGATGAATGCTCATCGTAGATTTACCTCCTAAAGGTTTCAAATGAGTGTCTCTAAGAATTGATGATTGGTCATCATCTCCCTCAACAAACTTGTACACTCGATACACTAAGTAGTAATAATAAAATGACCATGTTGTACATAAACAAAAATATCATAAATGGTTAAAATTCATACTACGGTAAGACAATCTTCCACCACCCTTTACTCCTAAGGGTTCTCACAACCTATTTACTAAGACTTTCTTCCATTGAATAAGAGAGAGATCATCTTTACTCTAAACCACCTTTATCTTCTTGAATAAGGGAAGTATCCACCAATTCTAAAGCGGCCCCCCCACCACACCAAAGACACTCACTTCAACGCAAGTCCATGTCATTATCCCTAATGAAGTAGTACTTTCACCGCCATTAACATCAAAGAACTCGCCCCAACAAGAGGCACTTAAACACTCTCTTCAATAGCTTTCTTGAATTTCTTCTTTTTCTTATTTGTGAACTTGACTAAAGTTTAATAGGATCTATATCACTATAAAGTCTTTTGAAGTCCATGGCTAGTGTTCATTGTGTTAGCAAGAGAACTTCGAAGAAAAGATGAGACATATTCCATAAAGATAATGACAATGAAACCATCTCTAGAGATGAGATCCTTTTATTGCCCATGAAGTAGAGAAAATTTCAAAATAATACCCTAGGTTGAAGGTGATATAACTTAAATATCATATAGACTCTTTAGTCAAAATGCTAAAGTTAAAAATTATTAATTAATTTTTGTTTTATTCTTCTATCATTTTTGTGAGTTATTTATAAGGAGTAGAAAAATTAGGGAGCTAAATGTATATCCATGGACTAAGCATGGACCCAACGCATGCTCATAAATAATAAAGGATCACACAAGAGCATCCATCAATAAGAAGTGGAATTAAAACAAGTAATTCAATTGGCCATGAGTGGGCAACTGGTGGAAAGATCTTCCTAACCAAGTGACTTATTTCATATATGAAGCTTTCACGCATACAAGTGACTATGTTGCATCGCATGAGCATAAGATAACTCACCTCACTAGTGCTAGCAACCACACTTGGGAGCTCATCACTTAGAATTTATCATGCCCCAACTCTCCGGATCATGGGTAAGTCATGTCTTATATAATGTACATAGCTAACATACACTTTCTTTATGTAGTCACCTTCTAATATAAAAAAAGGGGAATTCTCAAGGAGGTGGGGACAATTTTTCTAGCTCTTTTAATATATATATATATATATATATATATATATATATATATATATATATATATATATATATATATATATATATATATATATATATATATAGAGAGAGAGAGAGAGAGAGAGAGAGAGAGAGAGAGAGAGAGACATTCTTATACTTTGACCCCTACTTGTACTTTTATCCCTAACATAGTGAATTTTTTTTACTTTCTTACACTTTGTTATTTTATTTTCTATTCACTTTATCCCACTTGATCAAACCCTACTTTCCATGTGCCTAAATAAAGGTTTTGCATCAATGTACGGACAAATTTGGATTCAACAAGTGTTGCATAATAATGCACCATGACTTAAATCTTCGATGAGTTATTACATTATGAAGTGGAATAATATATTGATGGCATTGTGGTAAAAGTAAGAAAAATGAAGATCATGTGAATGACCTTTAGGTCATTCTTCAAAGCTGTGGAGTCATGGATTAAAATGAACTTTATGAAATTTATTTTTGAAGTTCTTTTCAATAAATTTCAAGGATTTATTATATGACATCATGGTATTGAGATAGATACTATAAAAATAAGAGCAATTCTAGAATTGAACCATTAAAAATTCTTAACTAATTAAGATCATTATAAGTAAAGTTAAGTTTTTCATAAGATTTATTTCCAACTTGTCTAGTAGATGTCCATTTATTATATGACTAAAAGAATGCCAATTTCAATTGGGATAAATCTTGTCTAGAGTCTTATTAAGATATTAAAAGTACTTATTAAATCCCTTAATATTGGTTTCTCAAATATTGGGAAAGCCTTTAATTTTATATATAGCTACTTTAGAAGAATTGATGGGCGCAGATTAGCACAAAATAATGAAGAGGATAAAGAGAATGTTCTTTACTATCTTTGCCATTGTTTCATTCCTACAAAAGTAAAATATTCATTTATGAAGAAATATTATCTTGCACTAGTTTTTATAGTACAAAAGTTAAGGCATTATATGTTGTCCCACAAAATCACTTTGATTTCTTAAGTTATCCCTCCAACATTTGATTGTTATGCTCACACTATCTAGAAGATCCACTCTTTGGACAATGATTTCATCATAATTGATATTTCTTATGTTCCTAAAAAAAGTAGTGAAAGGTCAATTATTAGTGGACTTTTGTGCATCCCATTGCCATAGATTCATTATTGAATGATGAACTAGATGAAAAAATCCTACACATGAAAGAAAATAATTGGAATTATACTTTAATAGAGCACTATCTTTCATTGTGAACTAGATACCTTATACAAGGCCAACATTGGCCTAATATTTATAACTCTTGAAGAAGAGATCATGAGGTATTCATATGCTCTTATAGAAATGAAGCGACCACAAAGCCCTTATCATCGTGTAAAAGTAATAATACAAATGGGTATTGAAAAAAAACTAAGATTTAAGGAGACTCTCAAGTAATCATCCGTAAGGTTGGTTCTTATAATATTTTGAAACCAAAATTTCATCTATACCATCATAAAGTCATGTTTCTTCTCAAGAAAATTTCAAATGTAACTTTAAATAGAATTCACCAATCTTAAAATCAAGCAAATGCATTAGTAAAATTAACCAAAAATTATCTAACCTAAATGAAGATATTATTTGAATAACAATCCATAATTTGCATGTCCCTATCTTCAACATGTTTTATAAGGTTTCATGCCATAATCATCTCATGAGCACTTCGACATTACTAGATGATGATTAGCAACAACCATTTATAAGGTATCTTAAAAGTAGATTTCTACGAATGGCCATTCACTAGTAGCCCAAATTCATAAAGACGCCTTTTACATTCTTCAATAATAATTTGTATCTACGTCATTTAATCAAATATGGCCTCACTTTTAGATAAGAAGAAACATGAATGGTTATGATTGAAGTCTATGAAATATGGATCTCATTAATGGTCCAAAAAAAAAAAAAAATTAAAGACTTTCTATTAGTCACCATAAGTCAAGACTATATTTAGTTCGCTAAAATATGCCATAAGTGTCAAAGTCTTGGTTTGATAACTCATATCCCTTTGAATGTTCTACATGTAAACTTCATCTCCATGGATCGATGCGTGAGCGGGGCGTGTGGGTCTCAGTCGGGCATGTAAGCCACTGCCTGGCACAAACCGAATTGATGAGGGATTTTTTTGTCCATTTTGGTCCATTTTGGTCTATATTTCACCCATTTTTGCAATTTTTTTATTTTTTACCTTTTGCCCCTATAAGTGGGTCTATCCCCCCAAGAGAGAAGGCACACACCTCATATGCTCTAGTGTTCCTTCTTAAGAGAAGGTCATTGGAGGTGACCAGTAGTTATGATAACCGTTTTCTCTCAAAAAGAGGCGTCAATGCCTCACCTGGACTGATCAGAGGTGATCAAGGCGTAGTTCATATGGCTAGGCTCCGCTTTTTCTCAAAAAGAGGTCAATCGTCCTGCCCCATCGACCGAGTTTGGAGGTGATCAAGGCACAGCAGCTCAGGCTCAATTTTCCCAGGTGTCGACTATCCTCGCTGCAGGGTTTGGGCGATCAAGGCTCAGTTCATTCAAGAGGGCTCAATTTTCCCTCGAAAGTCGCTGGACGACCGGTTTGGAGGTGATCAAGGCTCATAGTTTTATTCCCTCTAAAGAGGCGCCAATCCCTCACGGACCAGTTTGAGGCGATCAAGGCCCATAATTCAAAGCGAGGCTCCGCTTTTTCCTCGAAAGAGGTGTTAAACTGCCGCCAAGGGTGAGGTGATCAATGATAGTTCATACTTCTTCTTGTGAAAAATTAGATTTCTTGAAACTCCAAATGAATGGTTTAGATGCCAAGATGTATGTGAAACATCAATTAGGAACCATCGTTTGAGCAACTCTAAAAGAAAATTTGTATCATTCTCCATGATGTTATTTGATGTTAACTTGCATGGAAGTAGAATCAAATACGAGAATTTTAACCCATCAGGTTTTTGTCAAAGTGTTACTTGATATTAACTAAATAAGAGGTCAAATATGGGATTTTTGACCCATCCGGTTTGTCAAAGTGTTACTTGATGCGTATGGAAGGGAAGAATTGAATCTGAGGATTTTTGATCCTTGAGGTTGTTTATCGAGTGTTACGATGCGTTAACTATGAAAGAAATTAATTCTTGATTTTTTTTATCCGAGGTTATTTGTCAAAGTATTACCCACAACTGTATGGAAGAATCGAATTGAATCACCGGATTTTTTGACCTATCCGAGGTTGTTTGTGAGTACTGATGCTAACCCGTATGGAAGAGGTCGAATTGAATTTTTTGACTATTTGAGGTTGTTGTCGAGTGTTACTGCGATGCACCTATGGAAGAGGTCGAATTGAATGGTGAGGATTTTGACCTATCTGAGATTGTTTGTGAGTGTTACCGATGGCTAACTTGGAAGAGGTCGAATTGAATCGGGATTTTGACTATCCTTATTGAGTGTCAGTGTTTACCTATGGCTGGTTAGATGTAACTGAAAGAGGTTAAATTGAATAATCGAGGATTTTTGACCTATCAGGTTATTTTTAGAGTATTACCGATAACGTTAACTGTATGGAAGAGGTCCGATCCCCTTGGGATTGATTCATATCCCACCGTGAGATACAATGTGAAGCATTTCTTAAGTAGGAAGAAAGATGAAAAGCTTTATAAAAAAAAAGTGTAAATAATGTTGGTGATACAATATTATCATAAGATAACTTAAATGAATGAGATAAATTTTTAGAAAGTTAACAAAATACAAGGGGTGGAGAGGAAAAGATACATGGGGTAAATTAAAAGCAATATGTATGCACCAAGAATTACATATAACACTTTCGAGACCCTCAATGTTTCAAGTTTTAGGAAAGATTTTTCCGGATCTGGATCTTGACAGCTTTGGTCATCTCGATAATGAAATAGGGAGTAAGTCTTTTACGTGCAAAGCCCTCCTGAGATATTTTTTTATCTCGAACATTAAAATCCTCGTCTTGAAGGTCACCGAAGCGTGGTTGAGCTTGTCTCGAGGTAACACATTGATTGTTATTTGTTGATCTCCACAGATCACTCCAACCAATGGGGGTTTGAAATTTCATCTTAAGATGAGTACCAAGTGACACCAAAGATTGATTGGAGGGTCTTCCAAAGATAGCATTGTATGTTGAATTTGACTTGACCACTATGGATTGAACCGTGAGTGACTTGTTGAAAAATTCTCAGAATAAAGGGTGATTGTCCCCTCCACTGCATACATTATCAAACCCATATGACGGGTTGAAGTTTCTTCTTAACGACCCATGCCAAGAAAGGTAAAAAATAAAACATCAAAACTATCATTATCAATCAAAATTCTCTTAACAACATAACAGGGTCACCCATCTTGCGATGACAAGAGGATCTTGATGTGGGACTTGGACTCCTTCATTTTGAGTCATTTAAAATGATGGGATGATTAATACAAGATTTTTTAACTCTGCTCTTCAAAGGTGGCGATGAAGACTTGATTAGATATTGTGGCCCTCCTGTAATCATTTCAATTTCTCCAACTATTTGGCGACTATTGTGTTGTTTCTATGATGATTATGCCCATACCTTGGAGTTATGTTTGCTTGAGTTGATTGGTTATACAATAACATTATTATCCCGTTGAATGAGCTTCTCGATCTCTTGCTTACATGCCTCTATAGTTTCCATGACGGAAGTGACAATATTGCTCTGATTTGGTTTGGATGTAGCCACTTAATTGTCTCTTCATCCATCAAGATGACCATCAAGATGTTAACATCCTTTTCCAATTATGGTTCACGTTGATGTAGGGGTCATGGAGGGAATCATGTGATCTTGTTTCTTTTGATGAGATTATTGATCGTGTTTTCTAGGGCACTCTTAAGTTTTCCTGTGGATTGTTCAAATTATTTTTGATGGAAAATAATAGCCTTCATCGAAAAAATTTTGTGCTTCCTGATTGAACCAAGTTGGCATACGAAAGAGTGGATGTATCTCGCATTAACAGCCAGAGTAGAAAGCTGCCGGAACCTGGAAAACTCCTCTTAGTAATCTCGTGGTTCACGGTATTTGGAGCCGGGAGAACCTCAGAGTATTATTTAAGTGATTCACCTTCAGGGAGTAAAACCAAGTGCGGGCGACCTTGAGGGTGACTAGAAAAACTTGACAAAGTAGTGTTTTGAGCTCGTCGATATGCATGATGGTTCTAATGATCGATGTGTTCATATGGGTCGATTTCCCCATCATGAATCGATACTCTAAGCTTGAAACTTACGGGAATAGGATGTTGAAGAATAGCAGCCTAAAGGTGAAGACTCCTCATAGCCTTGATGAGGGGAGGATGATTTCTATCTTTAAGGTGAAATTAGTCTTGCATTAAGCTGTAATTCTACGTATAACATGACGTGGGGTCAACGGGACAGAACGTGCCAAGCTACCAACAATAATTGGTGGGTTAGTAGTTGGTTGAGCACATGATGGATGAGTAAGCGGTGTCGAGGAGATCAACATCACGGTCTAGAATCGGAGGAACTTATGTCAAGGAGATTAGCATTTTGACCTCCCATTGCGATCGATCTTGGGGAGATGTATTTGCAGCGTAGTGTTTGTCGTGTTCCTCGTAAAAGTCGATCATCTCATTTTGAGACTCTTTCATTCGACGCATCTGATCTTCTAAAGAGATTCTGTCACACCTTCGACAGTCACGCTATCGAGTATGAGGCTTGGTGTCCTTAGTTGGATTGATTTTAAGAGTGACGAGTTGGAGTGGAGGCTCGTTGTTATGAGTATTTATTGGCCATGATGCAGTGTTCACGTAAATTATGATTGATGTGTTTTCTTCTCCCAGATGGTGTCAAACTTGCTAGAAAATCGATTCTGGTAGAATAAAAAATTGCGAGCTTTGTTGTGGAATCCGACACACATGTTTGAGAATTAATAAGAAAATTCCATTTTACTTAAAAAAACCATGGGCTTAGATAAAATCTTCCACTATGTATCATTTTAGTATAAAAGTTTCCGATGGATTACAATTATATAGAAGGGATAATGGGAATCTCGAATCGAACAACAACTATATAGTCATATTTAGGTTTATATGATTCTTGTAGTAGTAGATGATGATGAAACGGCGAAATTGGCCAGAAGTCATCGTGGTGATGACCGAAGATTGGCGATGGTGGCAGCGGTGCAAACGATAGTTGACGGTGACCAATCGGTGGGTATGATATGGTTAGCGATGGTGGCGGATAGTGGTCGGCGATAACGACTGATGGAGATTGACGATGAGGATCAGCAATGGCCAGCGCGGCGTGGTGGTTGGCAAATGGGTAGTCGGTGGCCGTGGTGGCACGATTATGCTTGGAGGATTTTCAAACTTTAGAGCTCTCTCCTCTCTTTTGCTGCTCCCCTCATGTGAAGAATGAGTATTTATATATTAGAGTGGCATTTATAAATATATGCAAAACCGAACTCCACTCCATCGGACGGCTCAAAATGATTTCTTTGATCATTTGATATTTTTAACTATTTGAATGCTCAAACGAAGTCGAATTATGAGATCTTAGGCTTGTTAGATGCGACTCGTCAAGGCTCGATTTGACTATAAACACTCTATGTTTAAGAGCTATTTAGGGATTTAAGCGATATCCCAAAGTTTTAATGATATTTTAAGTGCTTGATCTCGACTTTCAACATAGGATCAACTTGTTTTGACATCAAGATTCTTTGTAGTAGTATTTTAAGTGTCATATTAGGTATGCTTTGGAGTAAGGCTAAACTACATGGGTATAGTGATTCACCCTCTACTTGTAGTGGATAATCTCAAGATGATTGTATATCCACATCGATGGTTTAATAGTCAAAAATAACTTTAAATCTATAGTTTCTCACTATTTACGAATAGAATCATGCACTAGATTAGTCTTTGTCCTCAACTTTTCCAAACAAGCAAAATCAAGGAGGTTCAAGCAACAATTTCTATTATCTTCTAATAATGAGGTATGAGTTAAAACTATATTTAAGAAATTACTTTCCAAATAAAGACATTAACTATTGGAAAGTCAATCTTCAAGTTTGATTAAAACCCATGTGCTTAAAGATAATCATATAAGTGTGATTGACTATAGTCGTAAAAGTTTTGGACTGAGATTGTAGCTCAAACATGGAGAATACCCTTAGAATGATAATATGGTGAGATTATCTCTAGTCTGAGTCCAAGAAATAATATCATGCACTTGCCAAAAGGCCTTATTAAAAAGAGAGTAATAACAGTCCCCATGTGACAACATATCCTATGGGTAAGGCTCCTTCATGGTATGTAAGTCTATTAAGTACATTACCAAGAGAAACACATCTGGTATGTAAGTCATTGCCTTGTCATGATTATAATTTTTTATATTGTATCAAAGGTAAAACCAAAAGTTCAAGTTTGCCTTTCCTTATACTAGGAAAGTACCAATTGGACTACTCCTCCTTGATTTGCTTGATAGGTAAAATTGGTGATAGGTAACTAGCCTCGGTTTGGCATGGTAATTAGAAGATCTTTTGATTCAATACACTGTAGATATTATTTAGAGGATCTAGTGGTTAAGGCCCACTTAATGGATTCATCTTTCCTATAAGGTGAAAAGCAAATTTCCTATAAGATGGGAACTAGAGACCAGCCATTAGGCTAAATGACCATAGGATATGCATAATCTTATTAAAATGATTGTTTAATTATTTTATCTACTAGTTGCCAAAAGATTATAATAATCCCATGAGCCTTCACATGGATTCTAACTTTTGATGATCAAAAATATTTTTGGTAGAATAGTTCTTTTACTAATCAATTGGATATGCATGTTGTGGTAAGCTTTTAATGCAGATACTACAAATAATCAACCCAATAAAGATTGACTAAGAGACAACAAATAGTGGCTATTTTTAAGAGTTAGATTAAGTAAGAGCTTATGAAGATTATAAATGAGAGCAGATGATTCCAAAAGACTCAAATAGAGCCCAAAGTTGTATTATTATTCTAATATTAATATTTTATTTTGTTTTCATATAATTGGCCTGTGAATGATAAAAAATAACCAAGTGCATACACACTTAAGAGAATATTAAATAAACATTTTATTTAAAAATTTAACTTTTAGAAATTATGTTGTATGATTCATATCATACTCAATAATTATTCATTTTATTAAATAATTTCACCATAATTAAGTTGATTAGCTCCAAAATTACTAAAATTGAACTAATCGTAATGTATATTATCGTATTGTATGATTGTTCATTTTTTAATTAATTTCATCCACAAGGATTAAGTTGGTCAATTACAATTTTGCTTAATTTGATTAATCGTATAGTACGATCTACATAATACTAAGCCTTAGTCATATAATATGATTATAGTGGTTATTAAGATAATCATATCATTTAATTTTGGTAAACAAAAGAAAATTTTAGTGATCATATAGTATGATTTGAATTTTTTATTGCAAATTTCTTATTAAGCATCCTCCTTATAAATATACCACATTATATAGCCTAACCTATGAACTTGAATGTAAGATAGGTTAAGGGAGGCATAAGGAAGGGTGTTCTTTCAGAGAAAAGTTGGGAGAATTCTTTCCTTCTCTTTTCCCTTTAGAGATCTTTTCTTTGGTGATGTTGCACTTTATTTTAGTTATTTGTTTATTCACCTTGTCGAGTGTTGAGATGTAACTTGATAGATTGTTCTTGTAATGAATTTGTGTGATAATTTTGTTGAGAGAAGTTTCTTTGTACTTTGAGAGGGAATGGCTCCTTCTTGCCTTGAAAGAGAAGGGAAGTGGTGTAGGATTTCTTCATTACCTATTATAAGAGGTTTCTTTGTCTTGTCTTCTTGTGCCACAAGAGGTTTCTTTGTCTTTCTTTTCTTTCTTTTATTTTTTTTATTATTCTTATCTTTTATGTCGCTTTGTTGGTTTTAAGTTATCTCTTTAGTTGAACTTTAAAGGTTTGATTTAATTTTTTTAATAATAAATTTTTTAAAGCACACCAATTCAACCCCACCCTCCCTTTTTGGGTATGCCATTCTTATCTTTTGTGTCATTTTGTTGGTTTTAAGTTATCTCTCTAGTTGAACTTTAAATATTTGATTTTTTTAAAAAATATTTTTGTAAAGCACGCCTCAACCCCACCCTCCCTTTTTTGGCCATGCAATTCTTATATATTCTTGGTTAAGAATCACTTAAAAGAGTCTAAGACTAAAGAAGCTCTTTGACTAACTAGAGGGTTCTTAATCAAGGACTCGTTAGTTCAGTCCATCCATTAAACTCACAAAATAAATGAAGCTTTTTCCAACATTTATAGCAAATATAACATATATACCATAAATGGGATCCTTTGTTGACATAAAAAAATGTTAATGTAGGTAAAGTAAAAAATCTTTCTAAAAATTAACATAGAAAACCTAATCATCCCAATAGGTTAACTTTAATATGCCTTAGGAGGACCCCATGTAAGAGAACCTTATGTTAAATATTTCTTACAACTTAGGTCTAACTCTAGTTGATCCCCATAGACTTCTTTCATTGCTTGGGTTTGACCTTTCCTTTGAATATAAGAGATGAATCTAAGCAATCAACTCCATCATCATGATATAATTACTCTTGCAATTAATCATGAAATTATGAGGTCTAGCTTGCCCAACCACAAAAAATATATAGGGATTTGAGGGTGGAGTCAAAGAAAACTTTTTTGCTTTTTCCCTATGTTCAAACTCATAGGAAGGTCTCTTCATGTATCAACCCATCAATCCTAATGATCAATCTTAATTATAAAATATATCTCTTGGATGATTAAAATTAATGATTATAAACTTTAGTTAGCCATAAATTTTAAAGTCAACTTTAAACCATATTTTGGTCAAACCCAAGTCAAACTTCTACTTAGTAACACTTAATCTTAAGATTTTTACCAAATCATTTGAAAAGGTCATTCATTTGTAAAATGGATACTTTCCATAGGCTTGTTGTTCGGTTCAATTTCATCATATCAAATATATTAACTCTCTTGACCAAATTTGACCCAATTGAGTTGATAACATTGAAAAGTCAAATGCCATTTTAATAGACCTAGATTTGAGAATAAAATCATTGGCCCAAGCTCAATAAATCATGAGAATGACTTTAACCCATTAACATCCACATGTCACTTAAGGTCTTAATTAAACCATCATAACCTTTATAATAAATTAAGATTTTGGACATTATAGCCAAGCGTGTCCTAAATAATCGTCTAGTTGAACCCAAGGTGATTTGGCCACTTTACATGGGTTAATTAACTCATATGTGTCATAGTATCCAAATGGAATTCAAATGAGCATAATCTCATTTTGAGATTGAAATTGACAATAAAAATGTTCAAATCTCTTTGTAAAATTTAGCATAAAGTTAGAAGAAAATGTCAATAACAAACTTCTAGTTCAACTCAACATGGTTTGACCAACTTATGTTGGTCAAACTAATAACAAAATGAGTCTTAATAGGCCAAAACCAAACTTTTAAACAAAATTCTATAGAATAAGTTGGTCAAACCAAATAGCTCAAATGAATGAGTCTTAATGGGTAGAAACCAAACCATTAAATAAAACTCCATATAATTCTCTACTCAAATTTACCAAACAACCAAATTTCTTTTTTGGTTTTAACCCAAATAGGTTCAAACCCATTTCACATTAAGTCCGGATAGATTAGAGAGTCATTTAAGTTACTTTTAGGATGGTTAATGATGGCGGTAAGCACCTCAAATGGCAACAACTTAGGGCCACTAGTTTTGTCCTTATCCTTTTCATAGAACCTCCATTACCTCCTTTAGTTTATCCAACTATAACCTATCATCAATAATAAACTGACCTTAACCATTGGTTGAGCTCAGATTTAGTAAGGCCTATAAATAGCACCACAATTTAACCAATTTAGAGGTTGTACACCATCTCACGAGCTCCACAAGCTAAACTAAATCACTTTGCTTCCTTCTTAGCCATTCAATTGATCTTGAGCCAACCTATGACCACAACTCATTGAAATTTGGTTCTCGGACAAACCAAAGGGAAGTAAAAAAAAAAAAAACTTATTGGCAAGTTCATCTCAATTCCATGAAGCTTCCTAAATCAATTCCAAGCTCAATTTAATTTCCCAATATGAGAATTACATCCCTTCCTCTTGTCTATTCTCGACCATGGATGACTAATCACTTTAGGCCATCCATGGCTTAGTGAGCCAAATTGTATATCATTAGCTAACACATCATGGAAGGAGAATTTTGCATAAGTAAAGTCTTATATCAAGTTGACTGGACTAACTATCTATCTAGTTGCCTATCTCCACAAAGGAGATGATGGTGGAGCTACTACATCAGTTATTTAAATCCAATGACTTAGATTATTCCTAGCTTAAATCTTATGATCTTTGGACTTTTGCTTTAGACAATCTAGTATGTATCAAGGTTTGAAATTTTAGAGTAGGCACTTTACTAAACATAAAACCTAGAAAAAAAAATCCAAAACCTCATATAATTTGCCTAAATCTAACTTTACAAGTGTATTTGATCTTTGTTTAAGTTGTTTAAAATATTTAGGTATTTTAAAATTTCATAAAACTTGTACTTAAAGTGTAAAACAATGATATGAACATCTTATAAAAGTTTTAAATTAAATGAAATTAAAATTAGAAAGATATAAATATTTAAAGCCATTATTTTATTATTTAAAAATTATAAAAAATTAAATATTTAATGGAAACTATAAAAAATTAAAAAAGATGTTTAAAAATTAGTCCAAGCAAATGGAAATCAATTTCATACTTTTTTTGAACAAAATAAATAAGCTATGTAATTTTATCACATCAAATAATTATGAAAATCTAAATAAATTTAAATTTTTTGAAAATTTAATGATATATTTAAAATGATTATCTAAACTTTTAAAAAAATCTTAAAATTATTGACTTAAAATAAATTAAACATAAATTTTAGTAAATTAACTATTTAAAAAGACAAAAATTAAACAAAATTAAAATGTATTGAAAAAAATTACAAAAAAATTTGTTAGAGTTAAATTCTAAACTTATAAAATATTTTTCATAATTTTGAAATATTAAATTAATTAATTGGAAAAATTTAAGTAAATAAACTATTTTTAAAATAAAAAAAATTAAGGAAAATTAGAAATATATTAA
Source organism: Cymbidium sinense (assembly GCA_021442155.1). Classification (NCBI taxonomy): domain Eukaryota; kingdom Viridiplantae; phylum Streptophyta; class Magnoliopsida; order Asparagales; family Orchidaceae; genus Cymbidium; species Cymbidium sinense. Next base: position 57,952,951 of record CM038230.1, on the reverse strand, counting down.
AGAAATTTATGAAATTTTAGAAAGTGCTTGAGATATTAATCTAAGGCTTTTGTAAAACTTTATACTTTTTAAATCTAAAATGGACATTTTATAAATTCTCAAAGCTATTTAAACAACATTAAAATTAATAAAACAAAAAAATTAAATTGAAATAAAAAATTATAAATTATTTACTAAATTTATAATTTGATAATCCAAATATTGAATACTAATTTCACAAATTGTTTTGATATTTAAGAATGATTTTATTTTTGTCTTGGAGTTAACTACTTAATGACTAAATAAATAATTAATAATTATCAAAATTAAAGAAACTTCATAGATAATTAAAATAATAACCTATGTTCATCATAAAATTAAAATAAAATTTTATTTCATGAATTAATCCCGAAACAGTATGTTCAAACTCATAATTTATATCATTTCAAGTTATGAACATCTTAGATAATTTAAAGCAAGTATTTTGGCACACTTGCGTATGTCACAATTTCCTTGTACAAACATTTACATTGGAGTAGGCATCTACCATATATAGATACTAAAACATTAGTTTTGAGTCATTAATTTGATTTCAACTTAATTATTTTTCTAAGTTTGATTATATTAATTAACCCCATTTATCTGCTTAATGTGCACGTAAGATGGTTATCTCATTAATATATACCTACCTATTAATGAATCACATAAATTAGAAATACCCGCATATGTTTGATTAGTCTTTGAACTAAATTGATATATAACTACATCATAGCATGCATTATCCCTCCTAATACCTTGCAACCTTTATTTGCTAACTTTTCTCACACTTACCCAATCCTTTGGATAAAGTGAAATCCTTCCATACATAAAATATACATTTTAGTCAACATTCTTGATATCCATCTCAATCATATTTCTATGATTTAGAAATTTTCATGAGTTGGTCATGCATATGTGACCAATTCATTCTCTACATGATTTGTTTTCATGCAATCTTGTTAAATCTACTTAACAAACTTGATCATTCTTTTACACCGGGTTCAATTATGATTGACCAACCACTATTGGATAGTCTTTACTTGAATCAATCATACATATGACTAACTCATTCCTTAGTTAAGTAGTCACTAAGGTCAAACAACTTCAAGAATTAAGTATACACTTATGCTTAGTCTATTCTTTTTCTTTTTTTAATGGATGATCTCAATTCATTTCACCCTTAGCACCTAAACATTTTGATCTTTGCATCATTTATTTAGGATATTTGGTCAGTCTTTGCTTGAATATCAATTTTTTATTCACTAGTTGATTGTGTCAACTACAATTTATTATATTGATGTACATGCATGATGGTTAGTACTTTCGCTAGATTATGATCTATTAGAGCTTAGACTTGATGGTTAAGGTAAATAATTTTATTATTAGATAGAAATTCATCCAATAATATTTTTTTTAATCATGATTTAAATGAACCATAGATGATACTTGGCAACCTAAAACTATCACTTTATTTTTGATAAATTTTATAAAAGTGATAAGCTTTAGGATGATTAACTCAACTTGGCTTGGTGAGTCAAGATCATATAGGATTATCATTAAGAATACACCAACTCTTTTTTATTTGTGCTTCCCTTTTGGATATTCAAGACAAGGTTGTAAGAGCATGATTGTATTTTTTTAATTAACGTGCCACTTTAATGTTCTATTGTTATTAGAGTAGAGATATATTTTTTTTAGCTTATATAGATGATCAATCTTTTTTACTTTACTTTGCAAGGGAACTTATATCAAAAAATAATTATATGATATTATGTTTATTCATGTGATGTGCTACTTTACTTCAATTATATTGTGATGGCTTCATTTAGATTTAGAGTTTTTCTTTATTTATGACACTTCTTACTCTTTTTTTATGTAAAATAAATTATAAACTAAAATTTCAGACATTGTTCCTAGAGACATTAAACCCTATAGAAGAAATACACATTCTAAGCTAGATAAAGAATTATGAGTATAGGAAACTTAATTTACATTTCATTTATCAAAATTCTCGAGTTTGTATTTATGGGTATAGCTTAGTCACCCTTATGTACTTTTCTTTTAATTGAATATGTATCGTGAGCTACTCAGTCACATCGGCATATTTATCATTATTCTTTTATAACAATCAATGCATAGTATTTGTCTACTACATTGTTTTCTTTGCTTTAGTCTTTTTTTTCTTTATTATAATATAAATGTCTAATATCTTTATGCTATGATAGACTCTCAAGATAAAATCTATAGTTTTTTATCAACTTTAATAAACAATATTAAAATAGTTAGGATAATATTTTAAAATATTAAAATAAATACCCTCTAGATAACTTTTTTAAATTAAAACCCTTAGCTCTTTATATATCTCGTAGAAGAGGTATAAAGTTTAGCCTTCCCAACATTTGTTGGCACCCATAATAACATAACCCTAACCTAAACATGCATTAAAATCCCTTAAGGACAAATGCATATCATGCATAACATTCTTAGGATAGAGCTTTAGATAGACATATTTTATAATGACATCTATGAAAGTCTTAGTACAATAGGTAATGATAGCCCCAAATAAGTTTGCAAGTTAGGTCACGATAATTTAGTCATATGACTATGTTATCACCAATTCTTTCTTTTGTAGGAAAGCCTTTACCTATGTTAAGACCATAAACCTTGGACTATTCCAATCTTTCTTATATAAAAAAACCCTATTTTAAGATTCTTTATTTTTATTCCTTGGTTTTGGCCATGATATCAACTCTAGATGATGTAACTCACAATTGTTGATAGAGCATCTCATAGTTGTGTTGAGTTCACTATCTTTTCATGCTAAATGACTATAAACTTGATAGCTTAGTGATGGAGGCATGCATTCTTTCTTTTGGTGAGATTGAGTGAACTTGAGTATTGGAGGTGGGGAAAGAAGATGTGTTGGATAACTAGCGTTCCCACCAAGGATTGCCAAGATTTTGGCACCAAGCTCTCAAACCACAAAAATAACTCAAATAATTTATAATTTTCAAAAGATCTCCTTTTATTCTAGCAAGGGGCTATTTATAGCTATTACAAACAACTTTCAAAAGAAAAGAATCCAAAATATGGAAATGAGTGGCCACATTAATGTGAAGCATTAAGTTGCCTTATTATTTTATGTCATCCACTCATTTCACATGCTATTATCTTATGTGGATTCAATTACCTCACATATCATACTTTGAATTTTTAAATTCAAAATTCCAAACTTAGAGTTTTAGAAGAAAATTAAAAATTACATAAATAAAGAAAACATGAAATCATAAAATGGGCCTTAGTAGGCTAATGGGCTAAGCCTTCTTCTTTCTTGAATTTTCTTGGGCTTTAGCTTGAGATCTTGTAAATGGACCTTGAGTTCTAATTTATGGATCCCATGATGTTCTACATCAACTCCCACGGGCTCAATTAAACTCGCTCCATAGAGTTGAAATTTAAGAAGTCTTCTACTAATTGTGGGGTAAGAGTCTCCAAATCAATATAAGTCAATCATGTGTCTTCAAGGTGGCTTATTCTTCCAATGAATTAGAAAATGATGTTGAAGCTAGATTAAAGAGTGCTTCCTCCGGTGATAATATAGTCAACTTCAAAGAAAGAGGGCTTTTGCAAGTACAATGTTATATCTCCTACTAAAGAGTTAGACTACATAGGTGGAAGTTTGCTAATTTCTTCATATGATAGAATATCTTCAATATTAATAACGAATGAATGAGCATATCGGCAAATCAAGTGATAAGCATTAGTTTTAATTTTCTTAAGAATTTTAAATGGACCAGCTCGTGCATGTAATTTCTTATATTTAGTGCTTTGATAATGCTCAGTTGAATGTGAATCAATACATAATCACCATCTTTATATTCTTTCATTGGACAATTATGATTTTCCTTAGAAGCATAGTTTTCATTACTTATGGTAATTTTCTTTCTTGTATCTTCATGGAGGCTTTGAAAATCTTTTTTGCAAATGAGAATGCATCGGAAAATATATGAGATGATAGGTTTTCTACATCTATTGGTCTTTGTGGGTTTTGACCATAGACTATCTCAAATGGTGATTTTTTTGTAGTTCTAGAAACAATACTATTATAGGAAAATTGAGGTTGGTAAATGTAAATCTCAATTTCTTAAATTTTACCTACCAAGCATCTTACCAAATTTCCTATGGTGTAATTGACTACTTCAATTTGTCCATCGGTTTGTGGGTGAAAGACGAAGAAAATTTTAATTTAGTACCTAATAATTTTCATAATATTTTTCAAAAATATGAGACAAACTTAACATCTTTGTCATAAATAATGGATAAAGGGAGACCATGGAGTTACTATTTCCTTAAAAATAATTTGGCTATATAAGAAGCATCATTTATTTTGAACAAAGCAAAAAATAAGCCATTTTAAAAACCTATCCACTACAACAAAAATGATATCATGTCTCGAGCTATCCTAGGTAATCCTAGAATAAAATCCATTGATAGGTCTTCCCAAGGCTTATAAAGCAGGTAAGAGTGTATTAAACTTTTGTTTGTTTTAGTCGTTTATAAATTAAGCATTGAGCCACTAATTTTTGAACATCTCATTTTAATGAAGGCCATAAAATCTATTTTCTAATAAACATATGGTCTTATCCTTTCCAAAATGACTAGCTACACCTCCAACATGTAGCTCGGTGATAAGAAATTCTCTAAAATAAGATCGAAGAATGCATAGTTTTTTCTTTTATATAAATATTCATTTGTTATCAAGAATATTCCTTGTAAAGTTATTGGTTTATCTAGGTGTTCAAGATAAATTAGATAAAAGTCAAGGCACACAATATAATCATCTTTAATTCTATCAAATCTTGAGATTTTCAATTCTAAAGAGAAAATCATTAGTTTACCATGGATAGAGCATTAATAGGTTTATTCTTAATTCAGCTTATGCTTTAGAACAAAAGAGTAGTCTTGTAAAAATTCAACTCATTTTGCATGCCTATGACTTAATTTTATTGAGTATTAATGAATTTTAAGGCATGATGATCGAACTAAGTATAAATTTTCTATGTTAGAGATAGTATATGCCTTAAGGGTTGAATTACATAAAACTTCTTATCATAAGTGGAATATCGTTGTTTGGCTTCATTTAACTTTTCACTAAAGAATGTTATTGGATGATTCTCTTGACTTAAAATTCCACCTATCCCAATTCCTAAAAAATATGCATATCACTTCAAAGGCTTTAGAAAAATAGAAAGCCTAAGGATTGGTTCATAAGTGATAATAACTTTAATTTGTTCTAGGGACCTTTATGCAATAGAAGTCCAACAAAATTTATCTAATTTTAGTATATCAATTATCAAAGTAACAACGTACTAAAATTCTTGATAAATCTCGATAAAAGTGGCTAAACCATGAAAGCTTCTAACTTCAATAAAACTTTTAGGTGGTAATCTAAGATTGCTTTCACTAGAAGGATGGGGTTTAAGTTTAGCATAGATATAATAAAGCCTAAAAGATTACCTACTTGTAAAAAAATATTTTTTTAAAATTTAATATATAACTTCTCTTATCTAAGTATTTCAAAACTTGTTGTAGGTATTATAGATGCTCATTTTCACTCAAACTAAAATCAAAATATCATCAAAATACACCACCAAAAATTTACTTATATATGGTTTAAGAATAGTTATCATTAATCTCATAAATGTGCTAGGATCATTTGAAAGTCCAAAGGGCATGACAAGCCATTCATAATGTCTATCAAAGGTCTTAAAAGCCGTCTTCCACTCATCTCGATCTAACCCGAATTTGATGATATCCACTTTTAGATCAATCTTTAAAAAATATATTATTCACGAGATTAAATCTAACATGTCATCTAATGGGGAATAGGAAACTTATACTTGATAGTAATTTTCTTTGTTGCCCTACTATCAACACACATTTGTTATGTTCATCTTTCTTTAGAGTTAATAAAGGCAGGACCCTAGGCTAAGACTCTTTTTTAATAATTCCTCAACTTATCTTTTAATCTCAACATGCTCGGTAGAGTTCATCTTATAATGTGAAAGATTAGGAAGTTGAGAACCGTAAGAACTCAATAGCATGTTGAATGTCTCTTAGAGGAGGTAGCTCATTATGAAGCTCATTGGGTGCAATATCTTTAAAATCGAAAAGAAGAGAAGAGACCACGTGAGTATGTGAGTCTCATTAGAATCTGGTATGACTTCTTTTACATGTAATAAGTGAAGGAAAAATGAATCGAGAAAATTCTTTTCATATGGCTACAAAACCTATTGTTTCTATCTTTGGGGTCAAAGAAGAAAGAATAATATTTTAAAGCAAGAATAAAAATGGTAGTATTAACCATAATAGTAGGATTTTTTATGATAATTAATTAAAGTTTAGCATTTTTCTTCAATAAAGGTTTAGGTTGCAAGTTAGAAGTTATTTTGTGTGGTGCTATGGAGGATTTTTCTTGGTTTTATTGGTAAGAGTTTAATTATCATATTATTATGTTTAAAATATAAGTATTTTCCCACCATAGTGAATAACATTCATATCATACAACCAATGTCATCCTAAGAGAATATGAGCAATATCCATAGGAGAACATCACACTAAATTTGATCCTTATGGCTTCCTATTTTAATTAGAACTAAACATCGATTGATGATGAGAGAAGATGTATGATTCACCAAGCTAACATGAAATGGTTTAGGGTGAGGTTTAGATTTGAGGTTAGCTCGAGTTAAAGTATGTGTTGAAATGACATTCATAGCACTTCCTCCATCTATAACTAAACTACATCTCTTTTCATTACGCAAAACATACATGCTAAAAATATTCTTTCTCCTTCAATCTTACGCCTCATTTTTAATTACGATATATCATCACATTAACTTGAGGGTCATCAGTTAATTCTAATTCTTCATCGAGATAATGGGGTGTCATCATAAACTTCTTATAGATTATCATCTATTGGTTTTTAACTTCTTCCAAAAATAAGATTTGAGCTTTACATTGATTTTGCATATGACCCTTTTATGACATTTAAAACATATTACTTTCTAATGCTCTTAGCTCCCTTCAAAGTTTTAGGCATAGGAGTTGAGCCATTTGGATGGGTGGGTCTAACAATAGACCTTTGAGATGAAATGGAAGGTACTTGACTTTTAGTTTTAGAGATGGAAGTATATTCCTTTTGTTGTTCAACCAATAAGAAATAATGAAATGCTTTCTCCAAAGATTGTGAGTCGATAATTCAACTTCATTTCTAATGTCTGTCCCAAGTCCAATAAAAATTTATTGACTAATTTCCAATCATTATCGGTACAATGGGTTCTAAAACTAGATATTCAAAAGTATTCAAGTATTCAATTATAAGATGATTACCTTATCTCAAAGTTAATAATTGACTATGTAGCTTAGCTTATCATGATGCCTAGGATAATACTTTGCTCTTAATATTTCTTTCATTTCTATTTAAGTGAGGTTTGTCCTTCCTAATCTTTGTTCTTTAACTAAAGTATTTGTCTAATAAATTTTAGCATGTCCTATCAATTTCATTTTAGCAAAAGTAACCCTTTGATAATCATCCATTTTATACCAATCAAAGAAGTCATCCATTTAAACTAACCAATCAAGAAATTTATTTGGGTAATGTATACCATCATAAGTTGGGGCTTCTACTTTAACTCTTGAAATGGATCATTAGAGTTTTAGTCTTAAAATATTTTTTTCCCTTTCACATTTCTAGCAATTGGTGATCTCTAAGTGGTTGGTTTTCTCTATGGTTTGGATATGAATCTTCTTCATCTATCTATAGGTACTGAGCATGTATTGGAGGAGGAGTTGGTACTCTATTATTTTGTAGATGAGCTATAAGTGTTTGCATTTATTCTTTAAGTTCTTGCATTTTAATCTCACTTTATTCTAATATTTGTTGAGTTTTTAATTCATTGTTTTGGATCCTAAGATCTAAGGCATTAACTAATCTAGTCAAATTTTCAACTTAATCATGAGAGATAGATTTGATGCCATGAGATTTTTTTAAATGAAAAAATAGAGATATGAAAAGAGATAAAAAATTAAAATAAAATAAATAAGTATAATATAATTGTGCAATCAAAGTGAAATTTTACACTAAGAGAACTTCCGGGTGAGGAGGGAAGTACAAGACCACTTAAATCCCAAGCTCTCCTTAGACAATCTAGGTCTTTTGACAAAATTCTATTTAGCTTTCAAAATCACCAAGTTTAACACACTTATATTATTATGCATGCAATTTTTTTATTTTTAATGCAATGAAAAAAATGCTCAAATTTATCAACCTCTTTTTTTTTTTTAAAGAAAGCATTTTATCATAAGTTAATCAAAGAAACTTCTAAAATTAATCATAAACATTAACAAAGATAATAAAATAGACAATTATATTTTAATTTGTACTAATGGCTAGGTTATTTTAGGGTGAAACACTACCTCACTAAAGTGTTTTCATGGAGGGAAAGTGGGGCAAGTTCACAAAAATGACTAAATTATATAATTGAGCTTACTAATTGGAATGTTATGCTATCACCATAAACTTGCAAGTAATATATATATTTTCAAGCTACTAATATGTATTTATACTATCATATAAAAGAAAATTAATTAACCTCACAAGTCTAAGAAAACTCATATGTTTGAAGACATATCCACCACATGAGATGCTCTCTTTGTTGAAGCAAACTTTTGATCAATTTACTTCTTCTAGGCTTCTTTGATACCAAATTTGATGGAGGTGGGGCGTTCTTTCTTTTGGTGAGATTGAGAGAACTTGAGTATTGGAGATGGGGAAGGAAGATATGTTGGATAATTATCGTTTACCAAGGATTGCCAAAGTTTGGCCCTCTCAAACCACAAAAATAACTCAAATAATTTGTAATTGCCAAAAGATCTTCTTTCATTCTAGCAAGGGGCTATTTATATCCATTACAATATCTTTCAAAAGAAAAGAATTCAAAACATGGAGGGAAAGGTGGGTGGCTATATTAATGTGAAGCATTAAGTTGTCTTATTATTTTGACATCCACCCATTTTATATGATATTATTTTATGTGGATTCAACCACCTCACATGTCATACTTTGAATTTTAATTTAAAATTTTAAACAGGTTTCTAAAGAAAATTAAAATTACATAAATAAAGAAAATATGAAATCATAAAATAGCCTTAGCTAATGGGCTAAACCTTCTTCTTTCTTGAATTTTCTTGGGCTTTAGCTTGAGATCTTATAAATGGACCTTGAGTTCTAATTTATTGATTCACATGATGTTCTACATCACTTAGGATGATGGATCTACAAGATCAAGATTGATTGTAATTTTATCTTTCATTAATGTTTTCCTTTACCTATAACCCCTTGAATCCCATCATATTTTTGTAGAGACTTTGGCAATTTAGCAATGATTAGTATGTAGATATTTCATAAATCAGATAATCATCATGCTTGGCTATGATAATTCACCCTTTTCCTTGTAGACTAACATTCGATATATAGAATGTATTATTATGATAATATTTACTAAACTAGGACCCTTATCTTTGAGAATCTCAACAAAATTTATGCCTAATCGATAATTTCTTGTTGAGGTGTTAATAAGTGTAATTAACCAAGGTAGATTTGTCTCATTGAGAGAATGGACAATCAACAATCCTTTTCCTCAATTAACTTAATAAATACATATAAATAGGTATCCCTCACAAGTTTAAATAAGAAATGTAATCTACTTTTGATTTTGTCTTTCATCTCTTTCTTATGAAACAACTTATTTATAAATTATATCATTTAATTGATACATTTACCACCCTAATAAGTATGATTATGAATAATAATTATACTACATATGTTATAAAATGTGTTCATACAATAAATGTTGGTGATTATGATTTAAGTTGAGAGAGACATGATATCTTTTGTAGGTAGGTGTGTTGATGAGATTTTATTTAAATTTAAGTTAGTGATGTGAACTCAATTTAAGATGATTGGGACATAATATGATTTAGGTATTGATGGGCAAGAAGTGACGACTTCTATGTATTGTGCCATCTAACTATTTTTACTTATAGGATATGATATTATACTTAATTTGTTATTATTGGTATGGAAAAAAGCACTAAATAGTAGTATATATATATATATATATATACTCTACATATATATTGTTATTAATATAATAATATTTGAGTAAATATTATTTTTTATGCATAAAATATACTTATAGGTTTCACACAATCTAAACGAGTTGTTTGCTCATTCCTGCATCATATATTTTAAAGAAGGGTACCGTTCTATTGGAGTGAGATTGATATTTCTATTGATAGATGTACCTTTTTTGTTATTTTGAGTTAAACTTTTTGTAATCTTAGGATAAATATATTTTATTTAATTTATTAAAGCATTATGATTATTATATACAAATATTTTTGATAAAAGAATTTCAGTAAATATAAAAAATAACTTCTACTTCTTGAATTAGTGCTAATATCATAGTAAAAATAATACTATCCCTCTTACAATTGAGTAGTAGATCACCAATAACAAAATATAGGTCAAATTTTTGCACATCTTATTTAGTAGTATGTTCGATGAAAGCAATGCAAAATTTATATTCTTAAAGTTATTGTTATGAATTAAGTAATTATTTATAAGCCTTGTGCTTGTCATCATCCTCTTAAACTTCTAATTAATAGGAAATTCACCATAACCCAATATAATAATATAACAAATTTAAAGATTTTTTTATACTCTTACTTACAAGAATGAACATAGTAGAATAACAATCATTATCTACATCATTAACTTTCCTTTGGATAAATTGATGTGATAAGGCTCTAGAAAACTACAAGTTAAGAGCATTGAAGAACTACTTGAAGGAAAGTTGTTTAACAATCTTAAAAGACCATACCTTTCAAATAGCTTATAATTTCAACAAATCACTAGCTTTATATGTGATTCGAGTAATTTAATGCCTTTGTATAAGAATTATTAGTAAGAATACTTATAGTAATACTTGTTGCGTGCTAGAAAACCACGGTCATAGAGTGAAAGTTTACTTAGCCTTGTGAAGTCCAAAGCACACAATTAATTAAAGAGCTAAGACACTCAGAATTTTAAAGTGAAAAATCTCGAAAGAGGGGAAAAACCGGCTCGATAAAAGCTTCCACTATGTATCTTTGAGAATAAGTCTTCCGATAATGGGATTACGAGTGCATATGAGAGAGGAATAACAAGCGTGTAACAATGATCGGGTTGTAATTCTTCGATGGTGGAGATGCGGGGTAACTTGGTGGGAATGCAGGTACAATTAGTGGCGGTGGGTGGCGGTGGTTGTTGGCCGGCGAAGTGCGATCTTGCTTGGGGTGCGATCTTGCTTGGAGGATCTTCAAGCTTAGCTCTCTCTTCCTCCTCCCTTGGCTTTTCCTCTTCTTCCTCTTCGGACTCTTTCTTTTCTTCCTTGCTTGGGTTCCTCCTCTTCTTCTTTGCTTGACTCTTCCTCTTCTTCCTTGCTTGGACTCTTCCTCTTCTTCCTTGCTGGGCTCTTCCTCTTCTTCCTTGCTTGGACTCTTCCTCTTCTTCCTTGCTTCCTCTTCTTTACTTGTTTGACTCCTCTTCTTCTTCCTTGATCATTTGATGTATTTTGAGAATTTGGATGCCCAAATGAAGTGAATTATAAGATCTTAGGCTCGTTTGATCCGGCTCGTCGAGCCTTCGATTTGACTATAAACATTCTATATTTGAGAGTTGTTTTGGGATTTAATTGATGTCCCAAAGATTCAATGATATTTTAAATGCTTGATCTCGATCGGTTTGACTCAAAATCATCGCTTTCGACATCAAGATTTGTGCTTTGACTAGTGGTATTTTGAGAGCCATATCGTTGTCCCTATTTTTGGATTACATTAGCTTAATCATCCAAAACGTATGTGTCAAATGCTCGAAAATAACAAATTGGAAGTTTTGGCGTTTTAGGAGACCGGGCGCCGTCGCCGTCGGCGTCTATTGGCGGCCTTGAGACGCTCGCGCGTGGATCTTGCATAGCGGCGATGACCCGGCCCCAGGTCAAATCTGGTGGCGGCGATGAGCGCAGCGGCGGTGGACAGCCTTGGCGGGTGGACGCCGCCGAACGTAGCTGGCATCAGCGTCACACTGCGCATCGCGGTATTCTCATCAACGGTGGGTCATGGCCGTCCGTGTGACGATTCGGGTAACCGACAGTTGATTCGTGGCAGTTGTCGTCACGGCCAGTTCGAGTCGCAGCCAGTTCCGTCGTCGGGTTATGCGGCGTCCCATGTGATTCCATCGTGGCAGTTCTGAGCGTCCATGTAATGATTGGTCAGCGGGTTTGGGTCGCTGACGGCAGTTGCATGCAGTGAAACGAGCGGGCGAATATGGCCGGAGAGCCCTTCAGTCTGCTGTCTTGTAGCGTCCAAGTCTAGCAGCGCCCGCTGTAAGCGGCGCCCGCGGGCAGCGTGCCAGCGTGGCGTGTAGCGCCATGGGCGGAATTTGAAGGGTTTTGAGCCATTTTTGAGGGGTTTATCCTTTTGCCCTTGTGAGCTATAAATATCCCCTGGGGTGAGAGGAGAGCATTTCCCTCTCCCTTTCATCTTGAGTGAGGGTCCTTTGGGCAATATCGAAGCGTCAAGAGCATTCAGGAGCGTCTAGGAAGCGTCAAGGAAGCGTCAAGGCCCACGGTACATCGTCGTGGTTCGGTTTCCGACCTCGTCGGTTCTTGCGTCGAGCCGTCTGGTTGGGAGAAGCGATCAAGCGGTACATCGTTGGTTGGTTTACCCTCGTCGGGCCGTGGGTTAGGAAGCGATCAAGGCCCACGGTACATCGTCGTGGTTCCGGTTTTACCGCCTCGTCACCGTCGGGTTAGGAGGCAATCAAACGCCACATCGTCGTGGTTCCGGTCTGCCTCGTCGGACCGTCCGGGTTAGGAAGCGATCAAGCTCTGATACATCGTCGTGGTTCGGTTCTGCGGCCTCGTCGGGCCGTCAGTTAGGAGGAGATCAAGGCCCACGGTACATCGTTGTGGTTCCGGTTCGGCCTCGTCGGGCCGTCGGGTTAGAGGCGTCAAGGCCACCATAAGTCGTGGTTCCGGTTTATCGACCTCGTCGGATCGTCAGTTAGGGCGATCAGGCCACATACATCGTTGTGGTTTGGTTCCGCCTCGTCCGTTCTTGGCCTCGTCGGACCATCCCGGGTTGGGGGATCAGCCAGTACATCGATGTGGTTCAGTTACACCTCGTCGGTTGCAGGTTAGGGCGATCAAGGCCCACGATCATCGTCGTGGTTGTTCTACTCGTCGGACCGTCCGGGTTAGAAGCGATCAAGACCCTACATCGTCGTGGTTGGTTTACCTCGTCGGACCGTCCGTTAGGACGATCAAGGCCCAGTACATCGTCGTGGTTCCGGTTCTGACCTCGACCGTCCGGGTTAGGGCGATCGAAGCACATACGTGGATGGTTCGATTCACCTCCTCGGACCGTCCGGGTTAAGAAGCGATCAAGGCCCGTAACGCGTCGTGGTTCAGTTTCTGACCTCGTTGGACCGTCGGGTTAGGAGGCGATCAAGGCTGGTACATCGTCGTGGTTAGTTCTGGCCTTGACCTTCCGGTTAGGGGCGATCAAGGCCCGACATCGTGATTATCTGCGACTGTAGACCGTCGGGTTAGGGCGATCAATTCGGTACATACATCGTGGTTACGGTTCTGACCTCATCGGACCGTCCGGGTTAGGAGGCGATCAAGGCCCACGATACATATGTGTTCCGGTTCACGACCGTCGGTTGTCCAGGGTTAGAGGCGATCAAGGCCTGCACATACGTGTTCCGGTTTCCGCCTCGTCATTCTGCTTGTCGGGCCGTCAGGTTAGGAGGTGATCAAGGGAATCAGGAGGTGACAGCTGCGGTACAGTGCGGGCGTCAGGCCCGATGCATTCAGCGATCACCGTGATAGATCGTCGTGGTTCCGGTTCTGACCTCATCAACCGTCCGTTAGGTATCAAGGCCGATACATCGTCAAACTCGGTTTCCCTCGAAGAGGTGTCAGCAACGCCGTCGATGGCCCAGGTTTGGAAGCGATCAAGACCGTAGTATCATCTGCAGGCTCCGATTTTCCTCGAAAATAGGTATTCGCGACCTTCGGACCGGCCGGGTTTGGAAGCGATCCGAGGCAGGGTTGCGAAGATGCTCAGCGATAGAGCGGCGACGCTCGGTGATGATGGTGACCTGCGAGGGTGGTGGATAACCGGCGATGGTGGTGATCAGCGGAGATCGCCCGATGGTCAGCAGCGATATGGATGTCGAGTGGTGACCTCGCAGGTAAGCGGTCCCGGAGGTCAGCGGCATCAATTGAGACGGTAATCAGCGGTGCGCAGCGTCGGTCGTCGAGATACCACAGCGATAGTGGTAGCAAGATTCGGAGATAATGCGAAAGATTATCAGCAATAGTCGCAACGATGGCCGGACGGCAGAGGGGCCATACTCGCGGTTGGCCGGCAAGGTGGTCAGCGGCGACAAGCAGCGGCGATGAATCAGTAGTAATATAGTGGATGGAATACCGGCAATTGGCGGTAGCGATGGTCAGCCAGCGCCATTAGCGGTGGTGATTTTGACCTATCGAGGTTGTTTGTCGAGTGTTCGATGGCGTTAACTATGGAAGAGGTTGAATTAGAATCCGGCGAAATTTTGACCTATCCGAGGTTGTTTGTCGAGTGTGACTCGATAACGTTAAATGAAGAAGTTAGGTGAATCGGCGAGATTTTGACCTATCAGGTTGTTTGTCGAGTGTTGATGGCGTTAACATATGGAAGAGGTTGTGTGAAGTCCACCAATGACCTTTTGACCTATCCGAGGTTGTTTGTCGAGGTGTTACGATAACGTTAATGTGGAAGAGGTTGAAAATCCGAGGATTTTGACCCATCCGAGGTTGTTTGTCGAGTGTTACATGGCGTTAACACACATGGAAGAGGTCGAATTATCCGTTGAGGATTTTGACCTATCGAGGTTGTTTGTCGAGGTGTTACAGATGGCGTTAACATGGAAGAGGTTGAATTGAATTGAGATTTTGACCCATCCTAGGTTGTTTGTCGAGTGTTACCGATGGCGTTAACACATATGGAAGAGGTCGAATTGAATCCGTTGAGGATTTTGACCTATCAGGTTGTTTGTCGAGTGTTACGATGTGTTAACCTATGGAAGAGGTTGAATTGAATCCGTTGAGAATTTTGACCCATCCAGGTTGTTTGTCGAGTGTGACTTCGATGGCGTTAACATGTGGAAGAGGTTGAATTGAATCCGGAGGATTTCGACCCATCGAGGTTGCTTGTCGAGTGTTACCGATGGCGTTAACGTATGGAAAGGTCGAATTGAATCCGTGAGATTTTGACCCATCAGATTGTTTGTCGAGTGTTACCCAATAACGTTAACACGTATGGAAGAGGTCGAATTGAATCCGTTGAGGATTATCCAGGTTGTTTGTCGAGTGTGACTCGTTAACAACATGGAAGAGGTTGCATTGAATCGTGAGGATCTTGACCCATCCGAGTTGTTTGTTAGAGTGTTACCCGATGGCGTTAACAGTATGGAAGAGGTCGAATTGAATCCGTTGAGGATTTTTTGACCCATCCAGGTTGTTTGTCGAGTGTTACCGATGTTAACTATGTGGAAGAGGTTGAATTGAATCGAGGATTTTGACCCATCCGAGTTTGTTTGTCGAGTGTTAGATGGCGTTAACTATAGAAGAGGTGTAGGAAGTCCACCAAGGACCTTTTGACCATCTTAGGTTGTTTGTCGAGTGTTTGCTCGATGGCGTTAACACGTGGAAGAGGGTGTAGGAAGTCCACCGGACCTTTGACTATCTGTTGTTTGTCGAGTGTTGCAGATGATATTAACTATGAAAGAGGTCGAATTAAAACATCTGTTTGTGGTTGTAGCCAAAGTTGCTCCTTAACCTTGGTCTCGTTTTTCATGAGTATGAGTAAAAAACATAATTTGCAAAGCTATATCTCTTCTCAATGTTGAAATATCCTTCAACTTTGACTTGTTTCTTGGGATGGAAATCGATTAGATGCTTAACATGGGTGATCTTCGAGATTAGAGTTGCCCCGTTCATAGAATCAAGGAACAAAGTTTGATGAATCTTCATTCTTCACGCTCTTTAAAAGCTTGAAATGCTCCACCTCGATGGTGGTTTTGATCTTGTTGGAAAACTTGGTCATCTGAGATGAAATAATGGGAATCGTGTCCCACGATGCCAAAGCTTGCGTGCTAGAAAACCGGTCAGAGAGTGAAAGTTTTAGCCTTGTTGTGAAGTCCACACACGTAATTAAAGAGCGAACATGAGACACTCAGGAATTTTAAAGTGAAAAATCTTGAAAAGAGGGAAAAACACGGGGCTAGCCCGATAAAAGCTTCCACTATGTATCTTTGAATACAAAGTCTTCGATAATGGGATTACAGAATTGCATATGAGAGGAATAACAAGCGTGTAACAATGATCGGTTGTAATTACTCTTGATGGTGGAGATGCGGGGTAACCACTGGGAATCACACAATTAGTGGCGGCGGTGGCGGTGGCGTGGTTGTTTGGCGAGTCGATCTTGCTTGGGTGCGATCTTGCTTGGAGGATCTTCAAGCTTGAGCTCTCTCTTCCTCCTCCCTTGGGCTTTTCCTCTTCTTCTCGCTCGGACTCTTTCTTTTCTTCCTTGCTTGGGTTCCTCCTCTTCTTCTTTGCTTGGACTCTTCCTCTTCTTCCTTGCTTGGACTCTTCCTCTTCTTCCTTCGGGCTCTTCCTCTTCTTCCTTGCTTGGACTCTTCCTCTTCTTCCTTGCTGCACCTCCTCTTCTTTACTTGTTTGACTCTCTTCTTCTTCCTTGATCATTTGATGTATTTTGAGAATTTGGATGCCCAAATGAAGTCGAATTATAAGATCTTAGGCTCGTTTGATCCGGCCGTCGATTTGACTATAAACATTCTATATTTGAGAGGCTTTGGGATTTAATTGATGTCCCAAAGATTCCAATGATATTTTAAATGCTTGATCTCGATCGGTTTTGACTCAAAATCATATAAACTTTCGACATCAAGATTTGTGCTTTGACTTGTGGTATTTTGAGAGCCATATCAATACTAAAATAACTTAAGCGAATCAATTCCATGCAAGATAATGAAGAATTATAATATTTGATTTTCTTGCTAGAACCTCGTTGATCCCATCTTCAAACATTAAATTTGAAGTAATATTTAAATGTTTCAACTCAGGTTCCAAAATATGATTGAACTATTCAAATAAGTTTTGAACTTCATATTATATGTTCGAGCCTAGTTTGAACTAAGTTTCAAAACTTACGGTTGAATCGCTAGTTCAAAACTTGAACTAAGTTCAAATAAGGTTGAAATCATTGATATATGGTTCAAACCTTATTCAAATTTAATTTGACTCTACTTTAAAACAATTATTCAAAATTAATGATTGAAACCTAGGCTTGAAATGTGAGTTGAATAGAACAAACATAAACATAAAAATCTGATTTTTGAACTTATTTGAACCTATTTGAGTTTGCTTTCGAAACACGAGTTAATTTGGTTTTGAACATATTTAGAAGACTTGAACATCATGTTATCTATTTAAGCCATATTTAAATCTAACTTAAAATTTATTTTTGAGCATTATATTATGCGTTAATATGTTTTGAACTTTTTTAAACCTTGTTTTAGAATCTAGTTCAAATCTCATGTTTAAACACATTTTAGTTATTTATAATAATGGGTGGCAATATGAGACTATTGGCATTAGAAAGGACATTGAATGCTTTACAACTTGAATAAATAAAACAATTAACATTCATCTTTCCTATCAACCTTGGAGGGATTACTAAAGATTTAGAGCTACAAGAAGTTATAATGAAATGGACAATAGTCTGATCAATCAAAGAGATGACATGAGAAAAGTTCTTAAAGAGAGAAATTTTAAGTTGTGATATGTTTAATTGCTAAATATAATTATCCCTCATATTTTCATTTAAGAATATTTTCATCTAAACATTATTTTAAAGTGTATTTAAATAAATAAAATAGATAATATATATTAAATTTAATAAATGTGTGTGAGACATAAGTCAAATTTCCCTTATTAATTTGACCACATGAATATTTTAATGACATGAGTTAGGTTTGAGTTGAAGTGAATTTCCCATCATTGCTTTTAAATCTTTGCCATACTTTTGTTTAGAGGGTGTTTGAGATCAATTTTGTTTTATACCTTTTATTTTTATTTTTATGATATTTTAAATATATATTTATTTGATATATTTTTATGTATTTTATTTTTTTATTTTCAAATATAAATAATATTAAAAATATTCAAATATCTAAAATTTATTTTGATTGTTTTGAAGGTTAACAATTACAACCAACTATGTTTTACTTTAAGACAATATATATATGATATGACACTTAAAATACCACTTATGCATCTTGATGTCAAGCAAGTTGATCTAAGTTGAAGGTGAGATCAATCTTTAAATATCATTGGAAACTTTGGGATATCAATTAAATCTATAAATAATTAAATATGGTGTTTATAGTCAATTGAGCGTCTCGAGGCCGGATCTAACAAGCCCAAGATCTCATAATTCTAACTTCATTTAAGCATTCAAATTCTTAAAATACATTAAATGATCAAAGGAATCATTTTGAGTTCGATAGAGTGGAGTGGTTGGATTTTGCATCTATTTACGAAGCGCACAATCTATAAATAGCTCATTCTTCATATGAGGGGCTAAAGAGAGAGAGCTCAAACCATGAAATTCTCCAAGCATAATCGTGCCATACTCGGCGGTCACCCCGTCGGTCATACCGCCATTGCCGTGCGCTATTGCCACGTCATCGCCGACTACCGGCGTCCATTTCCGTCACTCATGCGCCCGATTGCCGGTTGCCACCACCGTTCTACCTATCGGCCACCATTGTCGCCGGGCATTCACCGTCAACGTCTCGGTCATCCCCATCTGAATATCGCCGGTCACCACCACCGATGATCGTCATCGTATGGCCCGACCCGTTGCTCATCTACTACTTGCTATTCTAACCATGACTATATGTGTTGTTCTTTCTTCCGGATTTCATTATCGCCTTTCATACAATTGTAATCCGTTATTGGGAAAATTTTGTACTCGAAATAGAAACATAGTGGAAGATTTTTCGGTAGGTCTGATTTTTTTTCACTTTTGAGATTTTTTTATAAAATTCAGGTTTTATGTTAATTCTTGACATCTATATGTGTCTTGGACTCCGAAATTTAATCGTAAACTTTTCTTTCTGTTTTTTACATTCTTTCTAAATCTCAGCGTAACAATATATATATATATATATATATATATATATATATATATATATATATATATATATATATATATAATATCTAAAAAAAAAAAGTGATCCCAAAAGCTCCTTAGCTTTTGCTTTCTTACCATTTTAAAAGTTTTTGAGTAGTTATTGTTTATAATCAAATATAGTATGAAAGTTAAGAAAATTTATTAACATTTTTTAAAAATAATTATTATAGTAGTTCTTTAAAAGATTATTTTTTTTAGAAAATTTATAAATCAATCATCTAATATATATGTATTTATAATTTAATTACTATTTCTATTTTTTGAAGTATCAAATTCATGTATTTCCATATGTCAAGATCAACTCTTTGAAAATTTTATAAAAATAAAAAATATATGTTAAACTTTTATTATAAATTTCAATATTTTAAAATTAATTTAAAATTAAAATTAATTTAAAAAATTTAAATTAATAATAATTAATTTATAAATATAAAAAAAAATAAAATGACCGTAAAACCCCTACTTTTTTTCACTCAAATTTTAGAGCCATCTAAATGATACTTATGTCGCCCTGTGGTTTGCCCTATTCACTGCGATTCCCTTTTCCCAGCAGCCACGCTGATACGCCGACCGACGAAAGCCTCCTCGGTTGTTTCGTTTCTGATCGCCGGCCGGCTGTAATGGAGGGCGTCTCATACCAGAGATTTCCTAAGATCAAAATACGTGAGATGAAGGATGACTACATGAAGTTTGAACTCCAGGAAACTGACGCGAGCATGGCTAACGCCCTCCGGCGCGTAATGATTGCCGAGGTACCCACGATTGCGATCGATTTAGTGGAGATTGAGGCCAACTCATCTGTGCTAAACGACGAGTTCATTGCTCATCGCCTCGGCCTCATCCCCTTGTGAGTGATGACGCCATGGGGATGCGCTTCTCTCGAGATTGCGATGCGTGCGACGGTGACGGCCAGTGTGAGTATTGTTCTGTTGAGTTCCATCTTAACGTCCGGTGCGACTCGGACCAGACCCTTGATGTAACAAGCAACGACCTACGCAGCACCAGGCCCAGGGTCATTCCGTCGACGTTGCCGCCCGCGCCTTTGCCTCTGAAACTGGCGACTATGATTCTCAGGACCAGAGGTTGGATTTGACTATTATGTCTGATTTCTTTGCTTGTTTTCCTTTTTAGCAGAATGCAGTTAATCTGAAACCTCTAGATGCAAAACGTGACAATGCATGGCGCCACCTAATACGGGTTTGGGAGCTGTTGATATTAAAATTTATGCTTGTATTGTGAGAGTGTTTCTATAATTTTAGCACGTGACTTCAGATTACAATCAGAGGGAAACATAATCATTGCTTAAGCCTCCTTTTAACCCAATAATATTTTCATAATGATTCCCAATTCAATTGTTCTAGTAGAAGGCTTACAGTTTCTCGTGGTAAATGCCACTTTTGGATTTCTTTTGCGACTTTTCTGACTTGCTAGCAGCACTTAACGCGCAATGAGGTCTTTATTTTGGCCAATAGGAGAGGAATTTTATTTCGTGGAACGTGTTTTGTGGAAGAAGAAATTGCTCTACTCTAATTTCAAATCGTATTTTGCTTGATTTGAGTTGTGGTATATAGTCAGACTTTTTCCCTCATGGTTTGTTTTGACATTATTTTCACAGGTTTATTGTCCAGATAGCTGCCACTGTTTTATTTGACTATAGCTTTCTGGTTGTTTTCAAAGTTTTTTTGGTTGAGAAGCAATTTTTTACAACTAGATTTATTAAAATGTGGTAGCTATAAGAATGTTACTTTTGATATATTTTTTTTAAGTGAAAAATTTATAATACTCATAAAGCTTACAAAATGTCTGCTTTTCCAACAAAAGCTCAATAATTATTTGCTATAATCACTTACAACCTTCCTAAATAGATACTTAATTTATGTATTCCTTACTAGTTCATAAAGTGCTTTGTGAATGTTCCAAAAGTGGTTCTTTATAGTTTGTTGCTTGGAATTGATTGTTTTAGGATCGGGTTTTAATTGCTGATTTGGAATTTGTTGTGCAGAAGGCTTATTAAAGTGGTAGAAATTCAGAATTTAAGGTTCTATGTTGGAGTTATGAAAATTGTGGGATGCAGGTGAAGAGTATCTATGAAAGCTTTGGGTAGGTTTAAGGCTTTTCATTGTGCAATAATCTTGAGAATATGAAGAGCTAATTAGTCCAAAAGTTGTAGGTCATTGAGTTAGGTGAACTAGAGTTTAAATTAATCGATTGATTTTGATAATTAATGAGAAAGATGTGTTTAAAATAGAATGAGGTGGTTATGGGTATTTTTGGTGACAACCTGTGAAAAGAGAATAATTTGGCTTTGGTGAGAGAATTAAAGTGGATTGCTTCTAACTTAAAAAATAACGTCTAATTTCTTTTATTTGTTGTAATATAGAAGCCAAATTCAAATTTAAATAAATTTAAATTAAATCATAATCTAATTATACCTAAGGATTTTTGCCTAAATATCTTAACAACCTCTCATTTAAACATTCAACTTATCCTTCTTACATGGTGTAGATGACTGGTGGATTAAAAGGGGTTTTGAATACTTATGTTGCCTTCTAATTATCATATTTATTTCCTAAATGTTCTTGGAAGCTTTTGAATTTTCCATAGCCTTCTTGATTCTTTTAGAAATTCTACATTATAAACATTTGTATACAACAACAATAACAACAAACATTTATCCCACTATGTGGGGTTAGCTATGTGAATCATTCTTTCCATTGTGTCCTAGTAAGTGTTAAATTCTCATTTAATTCTAATAAAATAAGATCATTTTTATTACTACCTAACTAAGTCTTTTAGGTCTTTTCCTCTATTTTTTCTTAACATAGTCAAATCTAATACATCTATTCTCCTGCTAGGTTATCGGATGACATTTTATGTGACCAAATCATCTAAGGCACTCTCTTTGAATCTTATCTATAGTTGGAGCTACTCCAACCTTTTCACACACACACACACATATATATATATATATATATATATATATATATATATATATATATATATATATATATATATATATATATATATATATATATATATATACTTCTCATTTTGTCTCTAAGTGTAAATTCACTCATCCATTTGAGCATACTCATCTCGCAACATTTAATTTTATGCTTCTCTTTTATTGGCCAATATTCTGCATCTTATAAAATTTTATCACACAACATTTCTATCACACAACGGAGGCATTCCTCCACTTCAACCATCCAACTTGAATTCTACTAACAATATTCCCATTTATTTGCCATCATTTTCAACAATCATGAGATATCTAAAAGCGTTCACTCTTTTTAATAACTTGATCCCCCTCACAAGACAACTAAATATTTTACAATTAAAATTACACTATATATTCGCTTTAGATCTACTTTAACGAAAGCCTTTAGATTCTAAGGTTGACCTCTATAATTCAAGTTTCTCTTGAACTTCCTCTCTAGTCTTATCAACAAGAAGAATATCAATAGCAAAAGCATACACCAAGATATATCCTCTTGTAAATGTCTAGTTAGAATATCCATAACTAAAACAAAAGATACGGGCTTAAAGTCGATCATTGATGTAATCCAACCGAATAGGAAAATACGTGGTCAATCCTCCTTGTGTTTGGACACATGTAACATCTCCAGTGTACATATCCTTAATGACTTGAATATAAGCGGTATTAACTCTTTTTTTTTAGAATTCTTCAAAGCACTTTTCTTGTAACTTTATCATATGCTTTCTAAATCAACAAATATCATATATAGATCGTCTTTCCTCTCTACACTTCTCCATCAAACCTCTCAATAAATGTATGGCATCTATAATAGACCTCGAATCATTATGGCACCCAAGGGGTGAATTGAGTGTCTTTAAAAATTTTAAGGTGAAGCTTAAATTTTTGACTTTTAGTAGAAAATTAATTTTTGATTTAATAATGATAAGTTATAATTCACAATGCAAAAGTAAAGTCGAAAAGTAAAGAGAGGCGACATGTACATAATTTTACGTGGTTTAATCCTCAAAATACATTCCGCAACTAGAAATCCACTAAACATAAAATAGCTTACAAACCATCTTATAACCGGGTGAGTACAACCTTTTCAATAATACTATTCTCTTACAAAGGATCGAGTGCAACCTTAATAAAATTTTTAATGCACAAAAGAAAAATACATTGTAAGAAATTTAGATACAATATATTTTTTACAAATCTACCAAACAATCCAAATCAAAATGTGATATCACAATTTATAAATGATCACATACAACTTATTATAGTTTTTCAAACAAGTTTGATAAGATAGAATGCTCACTTATGATAAGAAATGATAAAATAAAATTCTTAGAAATGATCTTACCAAAATGTTTATCTTAATGCAATTTATAGACATTTTCAAACAAGTTTGATAAGATAAAATGCTCACTTATGATAAAAAAATAATAAAATAAATTTCTTAAAATGACCTTACCTAAATGTTTATCTTAATGCAATTTATAGATCAATGTAAAATAATTTTTAAATTAAATTCACAATTGTCTATTGCACAATAAAATAAATTTCAGCAAATAACAATTTTAACTTTAAGAGGAATTATTGTATATAACAAAGTAAAATGATTAACTCTTTACTAAAAAATCTTTTTCTTTAATTATTATAAAATAAAAAAATAACAGGCTTTAATAATTTTTAGCAAGATGAAAAATTATTTATGTAAAGTATATTAGTTGCAATGAAATGATAAGTGCAGAATTAAATAATTCAATCTTTTATAAACTATATTTTGATACTAAAATTTGAAATATAATAATTCTAGCAAATAATCAAAAGTTTAGCAAATAATTACTTTTATTTTCAACAAAATGATACTTAATGTAAAAGATCACAAAATACTTAAATTTAATAGGTAAGGATAGATTCAAGAAAACTAGGCATGTGGAGGTGTTTGAGGTTTAAGGATTTGAGGTTTCCAGATGGGATGATTATCTGGAGTAAGTTGGATGTTGAGAATGTTTCTCATATTTATATAAGAAATTTATGCTGTGGAGGTATTGTTGGGACTCCGTAGTGGTTGGGGAATGTCCTTGTGCCGGTGGAGGAGGATGATGAATCCATTATGTAATGAATCTGAACTTGAATATGGCCGTGAGGTTGAGCAGCTTTGATCCCATGTAATGAATTCAGCTACAGTAAATACATGTGACTGAATAGTAGGAGAAGAGTAGAAGTTGTAGAACCTGGTTGGTATGTATTATCTTATGTACAATTTTATTATGGAGTGACAGAGTCAGTTAGAGATCAATGGTTTGGATGAAGCAAGGACAACACAGCCACATGGTGAGGAATATTCTGGACACTGGCTGGTAGCAGTAAGAAGAAGCATTATTTACTATGGATGTTCTACTATGAAAGTACATTCATTAGCCAACATGGCCAAAAGAGATATTTTGCATTACTAAGATAAATGTTTGTTAATAAGCAAAAGTAAATGGTACACCACAGATAGATAGTTTTCATGGGAGTAAAATCCTCTAAAATGTTGACCCCCCATGACATGGATTGTATCTTGTTGGCGATCAAGCAAATTGCATTTGCTCATAATTTAGGCATTAAATCATGAAAAGATATGAGAGATCATGTGCATGAAAGTTTCAACAATATAAATTTTTTTGAAAATTATCAATATTAGTGATTCTAAAATTATTTAAATAAGATCAAAGATGATGTCGCTAGAAGTACATATGCATGGTCATATCATCAATTGGGTTTCATATAAGGAGATTAATCAAATATAGTAGGATATCAATCAAAATACATTTGCTTGCGATTTAGGAAATATAGCATTTGAAAGATCAAAGTGATTATGTGCATAATAAATTCAACATTTTGATTTTTTAAAGAAAATTGTTGACACTAGTGATTCTTAGGGAACACTATTGAGATCAAAGATGATTTTATGATTAAATTGTCAATTAAGTATATCATATAATGGAGATTAGACTTTTGAAGTTGGACTGTTGTTGGATCCAATTTCCGGTTGCAACTAGATAAGTGAAAAATTTTATTTTATTTGGATAATGGATATTTAAATTTAAATTTATTTTAGATTATTCTTAAAAGAATTATCATTTAGTTTGAACTTAGGTTTGTTAGTATGGTAAGGTTCCTTTTTAAGTTTATTTGGTTTGGATAAGACTTTTTCATGCTTATTGTCTATTTATAGGCTGCAAGTCTTCAAAAAATGTAATTAGAAATTTGGAATTATTCCCATGTTTATTTCCTTTTTTTATTACCTCAAGCTAGCTTTTAGTTTTCAATTCCGTAGCTAAATCCCTTGGGTTATGGGATCAAATCTTGTAGAAACAATCAATAGTTTAGGAGTGCTCTGTCTTAGCTTGAAATCATTTTTGTTGTTACCAGGTTTGTCCATCATCATCAAGATTGGTTGTGATGTGTTTGAAGGATATAAATAGGAAGCTTGATTGTTGGAAACACAAATACATGCAGGAAGAATCAGTGAATGTTGGCTCTTTGGTGAGAAACCTAAGAACAACTTGTTATGAATAACAAGCAGGAAGTTTAAATTTAGTGAAAAGAAAGTTCCTCAACACCAAAGACAACTAAACTAAGGGAATTTTAGATCAGATGGTGTTGGTGGTCCACTTTAGCAGCAAGGGTTTCAAAAGTAGCTATCACTGTGGTCATCTAATCATACATTTGCTTAGCTATTTGGTTTTTTCAGGATGGTGAGATACTCTTTAACTGTTTCTAAATCTACTTGTAATTGTTGATCTCATGTTCAATAGAATTACCAATGGTATCTTTTCAATTCTCAAATCTCATAATGATGAAATTTTCTTATAGGTTGGGTTTACACTCTGATACCAACTAATTTAGAATTAGTGCTGTGGAAGGTTTATAGAAATGGTAGAAAATTACAATTTAATCTTTTGGAGTTACACTAAAACTAGGATCAAGAATGAAGAATTTCTATGAAAGGCTCTTGTAAGTTGTAGGTTGTGCAATGATCTTGGGTCAATGACGACTAAATTAGATGAAGTGACCCACAATAGAGTTATAGGAAATCAAATTAAAAAATCGAGCTTTAAATCACTGGGTTCTTATCAAGTAGTCATCGAACTTTAGAAGGAATAATTTGGCTATGGAAAAGAATTGATGAGGAGTAATTTTGAAAGCTTGAAATTTGAAAATATTATCTGAAAGATGCCTTATTTATAAGAATCATTGAGCCAAATTGAAATATAAACAAATTCAAATTCAATGATAATTAAAAAACCGAGCTTTAAATCACCGGGTTCTTATCAAGTAGTCATCGGAACTTTAGAAGGAATAATTTGGCTATGGAACAGAATTGATGAGGAAGAATTTTGAAAGCTTGAAATTTGAAAATATTATCTGAAAGATGCCTTATTTATAAGAATATGTGGGCCAAATTGAAATATAAACAAATTCAAATTCAATGATAATTAATTGCATCAACATAAGAATTTATTGTTAATATCAAAACAACCTTTCATTTAAACATTCAAAAACTTTCCCATTATTCTTCTTACATGTTGACAACCAAGGGATTAGGAGAGTTTTTAATCCTTATTTTGACTTTTAGTTAACATCTTCATCTCATGAAAGTTCCTAGTGAATTTTGAAAGGTTCAACAACATTCTGGAAGAAACTTGTAAATTACCAAAATAACATACATTTTGGAAAAATAACCCATCTTAAATTTGCTTGGTTTTCAATGTTTGGATCAAGAACAGCTATCTAAATTTTACTAGGCTTTGCTTGACTGAAAGTGACTTCAACATTTGTCTTAATATTGAAATTTAACGATCTATTCTTTTGGTCAGCTTTCAATGTTGATTTTGCTTAGCCTACATCACCCTATCATACTTCAATGTTTGTTTGAATTTAAAGTCCTGTGCTCCTATGTTTCTGTTTTGAACGCTTCATTATGATGAATGCTGACTGTAGGGGCATCATAATTGTGAAGTTGCGGCGTGGACAAGAACTGAGATTAAGGGCAATGTAAGAAAGGGAATTGGTAAGGATCATGCAAAGTGGTCACCTGCTGCTACTGTAACCTTTATGTATGAACCAGAGATTCATATTAATGAAGAATTGATGGAAACCTTAACTCTTGATGAGAAAAGAACTTGGATTGAAAGCAGCCCCACCAAAGTTTTTGACATTGATCCTAATACATATCAGGTCAGTTCCGTTTACTTCAGAACATTGTCATCTTAGGCAAGAATTCACCCTCATCACATGTAATCAGCTCGTTTGGTAGAAGCTATTTTTTAAATATGGCACAATGCATGTATGCTCAAACATTACTTTGTTGTCTTACTAGAAATAACGTGCAATTTAAAATTTTGTTGATATTTTCTTTTCAGGTTTTATTCCTGAAGATTGAGTATGACAGTTATTGCATTGGACAACTTGGGATTTGCTTACATATTTTTTTTTTCATGTTTCATCTCTCGTAGGTTTTGATGTATAAACTGGCCAATCGAACCAATTATAAAAATTTATCACTAGATTGATTATAAAGCTTTAATGTCCCTGCCTATCAACTTGGCTCCACATGTCTCAATCTTAGGCTACCCTTGAATTTATTAGGTTAGATATATTTTTTTACAAGATTTTTGTACAAATTAATGATTAATATGCCTAGATAAATGTGCAAAAACAATTGTGAACGATAAATTAAGGAATGAATATATTAAAGAATTTATTGGTGTGATATCTATTTAAGATAAGGTAATTAAAAGTAGATTTAGATGATTTGAATGTCTACAATAAAAGATAGTAAATGCATTAACTAGGTAGGTAGGCAAATTTAGTATTTGAGGATTAAGCAGAAGTGTTAGGCCTAAGGTAAATTGTGTAAAGTTCAAACTAATTTTAGAAGAACAATTTTAATATCTCAAGTAGCATTCAATATGAATGAATGGAAAATGAAAATTCATAAAGCTGACACTAAATAAATATTTGGGATAAAGCTAGTTATGATGATGATTTTCCTATATAGATGTGATTGATGCGTGAGCTTCATTTTTTCTGCTGATAATTAGAATTAAGAAATTTAGGTGTGATGGAATATGCTCTTTTCTTACTTCGAAGGGGAATTAAAATAAAGGTTTTAAAGGTTTCTGTTAGTATCACAATTGGTTGTGCTTATCATAACTGTCTGTGCTTTTGAATCTTTCTTTGATTCATTTTGGTAGATTTTGAATCTTTTATCATCTTTTCACATGAAATCTACCAAATTTTTGTTATTCCATGCTCATCTTGCTGCAGGCAACACCTTATTTTGTGTCAACTTTATAAACGCTTCTGTATTCTTAACGGATGCATTTTCTGTCGAATGCTATGCTAGATAAATAAACCGATCTATCTGTATTTGGATGTGCATGTAATGAATTATTTTTAGAGCCTCTTTTACTTGCAGATCGGTTCCTTTGTCATTTATGACATGCATACTATTTCAACTGTTGTGCGTACTATTTCAACTGGTATTTGATATTTGTTTGTCCGTTGATATATTGAATGTCCATCTATCTCCGGAATGGAAGTTGTGCGGATGTGTTACCAAGCTCATTATTACATTGTTTAAGGTTTACATTGTTCGATTCCAAAATTGATTGAGGTGAATCGAGTTTCAGAAGTTCAAAAAAAAATCAAATCATTTGACTATGAAACAGAACCTTTTGAATTAGTTTGTTTTGTTTATGTACAAATTTAGTAGAATATCCTACTATGATTTGGTTTGTTTTCAGTTGATTTTGGTTTTGTATGTTCCATTTTGGATTTTATTATCTATTGTCAGTTTGTCAAGTAACTTGAAATGATGTTAACAGGACATTTAAGGTTGAGATTTTCATGTTTATTTAATGAATTGTTGAGATCAAGGTTTTAATTCGGTTATGGTTTCAGTTTCAGTATTTACTTTAAGTCTGTAAAATTTCTACTTGATAATTTCAATGATTTTGCTTTTTTAGTGTTTATTTCAATTGTTTTTCCATGAAAACGTATTATCTTCAAAATAATTTTTAATGAAAATTTTATGTTAAAATTAATTTTAAAATTTGAATAACTTTTATAAACCTCTATTAGATTGTTTACGAGTCCCAATATTGTTAATTTTGTGTTATGTGCATCAGCCTCTACCATATGGTCTATATAACCAGAACCACCATAGTACCCAATATGTATTTTTTTAATGATTGGGCTTTTAAATATGCTATATTTTTATATACTTTAATTTACAAAAAATCAAATAAGTTTTTTAATTAACCTAATTTTTTACCCTATTTTTGACAAATAATTTTGAATGATAGAAAATAATCATATATTCAAAATTTTAGCTTCTGTCCTAGAGGACCATGTAGCATATAAGTCATAATATTAAATTTTCATAATCTATTTCAATTACATTAATGAAGTTTACTACAATATTAAATTTTAATTGTTCTATTTAAAAATTCAGATTAAAATTGAATGCGAGAAAACTATAAATCTAATAATTGCATGGACTTTACTTTAGATGGAAATTTTGGATACCTTTATTTGTTAAAAGTGTTGACTTGCACTAGTGGAAATTTCCATTCATTCGTTTGTTATTTTACAAAAAACAGCTCAAATCTAAATTTGAGAACATTTCAACCATAAACAAAACTATCATGATCAATATGAAGCTAAATAGTTTTATGAATAATTTGATTTTTCAGAACAATTTATTTTCTCACAGCTCCAAATTCTATTAATCTTTGTCTATAACAAGTAGAGCTTATAAAACTATCCATTTCATCAGAAGTGATTTGCATGTAATATTGGGAAACAAACTGAGATTTTAGTGGTTATCATGTTCAGAGTTTTGGGCCTTTTATCTGTCATTGTAGAAATGCTGGTAAGGTTGGTGAATATATAATTTTTTTGGTTAGATGTGAAATTTACTGGTCATAGTTTTTTTAAAATTTTTTTGTAATTTGACAAAACTCACACCAACACCACAGAAAAATAATCCGTTTGGTGAAAATTATAAATCTTGACAGAAACAACATAAACTGAGCTGTGAACCAAAACAATCAAATTTTGCAAGCAGGCTCAACTTTTTAATTCAGTTGGTTCTTTGCCCACCTCAGTCCATGTGATCAGCATTGATCTGCACGATATTTACAAGTCAGTTGAATGGCTTTCTTCTTATCATAATGCGAGTGTTATGCCTTCCAAGTACTGGAAAGATTGATGATATGTGGGTTTTGGTGTGGAATGAAATTGATTTGTTATAGTATCTATTGGTGGATTTGTTTTGGTTAGATGTGAAATTTACTAGTCATAGTTTTGTTTTGTATATGGACAGTATTGTTTCTTTTTTTTATATAAAATTTTTCAGTTTTGATGAGATTCTTCAGTAAAAGTTGAATCATTTCTCGATTTATGCCTATCATCCTTGCACAAGAGTCGCTAATCTTTTCTGTATTCCAATTTTATTGGATGTCTCCGAGACTTGGACAGTTTTGTTCATGCTTGAAATATTTCCCAAATTTAGGTTTGAGCTTTTTCTTAAAAAAAAAAAATGAGTGGAAATTTCCACTGAACCAACTCACCACATTTAACAGATTAAGATGTCTTAAATTTCCGTGTAAAGTAAACTCGATGCAATGACACTAATTAAAGTTTCAAAATATTAGGTTTAATGTTTTCTCTCGTTCAAATTTTAATTTGAATTTTAAAATGGAACAATTATAATTTAATATTATATAACGCTTCATTAATGTAATTAAACTATTCTCATGAAAATTTTAAGTGCCATGATTTACCAGTTCCAATTCAATTTACTTGACTAGATTATTCTCTTTTATTTTTTTAGAAAGAGCGCAAGCTTTATTGAAGCACTGACCATTATTTTGATTTCATTGTTATGAAAAATTGCCGTTAGTAACTTTTGAACATATTTTCCGTTAACCAAAATGTATTTTGGATCGAATTTTTTACTCCCTGTTCCTGAGAACCTCCCACAGCTTAGCTTGCCTGAAATTTCCCCATGCGTATACTATTTTTTAATATTTCATTGATTTTCGTTGCATCTCTATAACATTTAAATTATTTGAATTTGCAAATGTTCCTTGATTGCACACATTAAGGAATCAAATTCACCAAACACAACATTATTTTGTATATATGTGAATTGAATAGCAATCTAGTCAGATTTTCTTCTAAAATAACATCTCCAGTAAATCCTTCTTATTGCATACTCCTGGCTGGATTAACATGATTTCAATTGTCTAATAGAACATTTAAAATGTTTTCATCAGGTTAGGGTGGTTGATCCTGAAGCATACACTTACGATGAAGAAGTGATAAAAAAAGCAGAGGCGATGGGAAAGCCAGGACTGGTTGAAATCAATGCCAAAGAAGATAGCTTCATCTTCACAGTAGAGTCTACTGGTGCGATCAAATCTTATCAGATGGCTTTCAACGCAATTGAAATCCTCAAGCAGAAGCTTGATGCGGTTCGCCTGCAAGATACGGAGGAGGCTGATATTGGAGAACTGACTCAACATCTTGGCCGAGGGATTTGATCTCTCTTAGGTTCGTATTATATTTATGTATCGTTAGATGTTCTTGCTGACTCCAGCAAATTTAGTTAGCCTGTATGTTGTAGATTTTATTTTGGGATATTGTTAAGATTAGTTTTGAACCTTTTCTAAATTTAGTTTTTTTTTGGTTTTGAATTGTTTTACCTTTATTTATATTAATGTTGTTTTTATTTTTTTATTTATTTTTAATCTATTGACTTTTAAAAGAGATGAAATGATATTGTTAGTTAGGTATAAGTTTAAATACAATAATTTGGAAGTGTTGTAGACTAAATAATTGATAGCTATATTATGTGGCCTTCAAACATTTGTGCTTGCCTCTCGATGAAACAGTGTAGATTTATACAGTAAAATTTTTAAAAGGCTGAATTTATTTTATTTATGGATGAAGCATTACTCAGATTTTACCCTCTTTTATGAGGATTTTAGATGTGATTTCAGATTTTTTTATAGGCAAGTATTCATAGTTTATTATCACGTCTCAAGAATGAGCGAAATTTTCAATTAAGGTTAGTCATTATATCTAATAATTTAGCGTGTAATACTAGTAAGGAGAGTTTTGATAATTTTTAATTTCATCATTTATTAACTGAAAATATATGATTAGGGAGATGTTGACATGCTCGATCATATTCTATGGTTTTGTGGGTTATTATTGTTCCGACCTACTTCTTAGTGGAGGTAGCAAGAGGAATTTTATCAGAATCATGGGTGTGTTATTTAAGATAACATTGTGGAAATGAGTTGATGTTTATCTAAGAAGATAATTTTAAATTCATTTTAGCTAATAAATGATTTTGTATCTTATCAAATATATCTTTTGATTTATAACTCTTAAGGGAAAAATCATTGGAGAATATACGGATATAATTGTGATTGTAAATATGGTTTAGCCATTTAGTGGTCAAATCACTCAATCAATGGATTTTGATCGTAATTGTATTTATGTGGTGTCATTTAAGGGCAAAATTATGTGGATAGAAGACATGATCATGTTTTTGTTGGCTATTATTTGAGTTAGGACATAATAATATATTTGATTGCTTCTTTTACGGGTTAAAATTTTCTTGATTTCTCACCTTTAACAAATGACTGTATGAGGAATGCATTATTTTGCTTTATGTATTTTTAAATGATGAGTTTCATCTGAGTTGAATTTGCATTTAATTGATGTTTAGTTTTATGTTGATTTAGTTTAAAGCTCAAATAACTTTTGATAATAATATCTCCTCGATTGATATTTGTTCAACACATTATCATGATAGATTTTGTCAACTTTGGTTAGCAAAGGATCGGGTTGATGATGTTTGAAACCAATCCCATCGATTCTTATCTTTATAAAAAAAGAGAATCAGATTGTTTATATAAGATTTGCAATCTTGGATTAATTTGCACAAGAATGTATGTATTTGTTAGATTTAGTTTTAAAGACTAAGTATAATTATTAATCATTCAAATCATACATTCAATATTTTTTAAAGCAAGAATGTATTTAAATTAATCTCAATTTAGTCTGCATAGTATTCTCATATTTTATGATTACTTGTGTAGTGTATGGGTTAGAGAACCTGTAGGCAATTTAGATGTATTTTATTTAAAAGGTCATGAACATGCTCATGTTGAGTTGTTAAACCTTACTGCAAATCTCTTATCAACTTTATTTGAATTATGTTATATTTGAAGTTAATTATTAATCATATTGCAGGCTTTCAATGATCTAATTATGTATTCAATTATATTTTGTATTTCTGATCATCTAAGTGATACTACAAGGTTATATTTATGCTCATTTGACAGAGTATTCAATTCACTTCAATTGTTTTGTAATTGAGCGTCCAAGTATCTTAAAGCTCTTAACCAATTGAAGTTTCTTTTATTGTTTTGATATGGATCATAGAATGATCTAAATGTTTGATAAATGATTTTGTTTATTTTCATTGGTAAACATTTGACCAATCTCAACTTCAATTAAATTTGAATTTGACAAATTTTTTCTATTTCAAAATTTGATGAGCTTAAATTTTGAAATTGTCTTAATAGAAATTTTTATTTAAATTGAACACAAATAAATGTTCCTTTGAATATGCATTTATAGGAGGATTTAATACAATTATTATCCCCAAATTTTCTTAGGTAATTTGGAATTAATTTCAAAATTTTGTAATTTAAATTATTGAAGAGTGAAGAAAGAACACAAAAATAAACCCCAAAAGAGTGAAGACTTATGACATTTGAAGCTAGAAGAATCAAAAGAAGGTAAAAAAGAAGAAGCTAGAAGACCGATAAGTTAACTTTATTTGTTAGTAGGTATAGGCTGAGTTGTATAAGATAAGAGTTTAACCATCACTTTTTTTTTTATTTAGAAATATATTTTATGGTACCAACTATAATGGCCTTTTTTTATTGTAAATCTTTTGGCTTCCATCAATGATGTATAAGACATTTTTCATTTGCAGAGAAGTAGTTCAATTTCTTGATAGGGTGGTGGAAGAAAATTGGAAGCTTAATTAAGTTGTTTTAAGCGGGGTTTGCTTGTGCTTCCACAACTTTGCAGAAGAGACCTCAATTAGAAGTAGTTCATTTAAGTTTCTATTATTGTAAATTTTATTAGTGTCTCGACATTATCTTCATGTAGAGAGTTACTTGGTGTGTTGTCTACCCATCATGCTTATAAGACACGTGTATAATCGGTGCCTTGTGACATTGTAGTCGGGGATACTTTTCACCTATCGCTTATAATAAGTGATGCATCGACCTTCAAATATTCTTATGACTTAATTTTCAATTTTAAATTTGATATTTATTTTAAGCAATATTGATTAAGTTATTTTGTTATTATAGGGTTTAATGGAATTTTGATAGAATTTTGAAGCATCCGATGTCATACCGTACGGCCTTTGGGTGTGTTGAAGGCATACCGTCATGCTAATGAGTATAATGATTGGTATTTGAGGAACGCAGCCTAGTATCATAACATGCCCTATTGAGAATAACATGGTCTTCAATCTAGTTTATTTTGCAATCGGAGGCATTTGAGTAATGTCGGCGATTGAAATAAATTCAACCTTAATTAGTGTGTCATCGCACTTTGAGGCTCTATTTGCACTATTTAATCGCGAAAGATCTAATTTGGTAGATTTCATCATTTAACTATGACATAATTTATTTAAAGAGCTTATTTGGATGATGTTGAGATATCTTGACTTTGATATAAAACTATATATGCGGCTTATTTTCTCTCATCGAATGATAATTAAATGATGCAAGATGTCATTTTTAGTCAACTTTGACATCTTGAATGCATTGATGTAGTAGTCTTTTCTGAGCGGAGGACATCTCAATTGATTTTAGTGCTCGTTAATGTGTTTTGACTTCAATTTGGTGTGTCGGTATAGTATCCACCCATTTCATCATTTATATTCAATTCAACTTATGAATTATATGCATAGGTCAACAAATGCCGATAAATATGGTGCATGAATAAAGCGGTGACCATACAAAAATTGACTGATTTATCTTTGACTTGTCGTAAGAAGGATGATACCTTTTGCCATATGCTTGGTGCTTGATGGACATGATAAAAGAATTTTCCTAATTTGTCTTTATCAATTTGTTAGGTGGATGAGAGCATCTTCTCCTTTACTCGCTTTGATGGACTTAGTGATGGTCTCATTTTAGTGATTTGTAGATTTGGTCTTTCTTTGGCCTTAGCTTCATGCTTGATAGGCTTGATGAAGGAATGAATCTTGTTTATTTTGAGATTTTGGTTTTTTTTTGTCCTAGCTTTGTGCTTGATAGACTTAATGAAGGATTGACTTGATTTATTCAAATTGACTTGTCAAGAAAATATGCATGCCTCAACCATTTGCATGTTAATTTGATGGACTTGATTAAGGATGCATATCGACGACCTAGCTTTTAGGGCCAATATTAGGTTTATGTCAAAAGTTGTCACTCCAATACTTAGTAATATAACAAACTTGTTGACTACAATATTCCCTTATTTCAAAGTGGGCTTTATCTGAACTTTAGGATAACTTCTTTGGTCTTGTGTTTGTTGCTTTGTCAAATTTGTTGAAGAAGTTACTTTCTTTGCTTCATTTTAACTCATACTTTTGAACATTAGTCAAAATACTAACTTGTTTAAGGATATAAAGCTTGGTTCGAGACTATTTTGAATCGATGTCACTTCCTCATTTTGTCTAAATTTGTCGATTAGTTGAGAAGATTTCTCATATTTGGATTGCTTGAATTTGTCAAGTTGGATTAGTTTTAGGGGATGGATTGTCGTCATCGACAAATGAGCAATGGCACTTTTACTACATTATTTTGTAGCTTGTTGAGTGAGGAGAGCGTCGACGACTTGGTCATATTTGGCCTTATTGAGTTCAACTTAAGAACTTGCTTGAGTTTGTCTTAAGCTGTAAAAAACATGTACTATTTTCATTATCTTAGAAATAAGGGTTCATTCAACGTAACTTTTTCTTGTGATTTGAGTGAGGAGAGTGTCAACGACTTAATCATATTTAGGCTTGTTGAGTCCAACTTCTTTTTTTTTAAACCCATTTGAGCCTTAGACATGAATTATGTGGATTGGTGCTTTTCCAACTTCATTGTTTGAAGCTTGTAGCGAAAGTTCTTCCAATTGATCTTTGAATTCTAACAAGTTTGGGAGGTGAACCTCTAGCTTTGCAGTTGTCTCATATGTAACTTCAGTGAAGATGATTTTGTCTATTATTTACATAATTAACTACAATTTCAACATATATAATTTTAAATATTATTTGAAGATCTTCGCGAGGCATGATGTTAACTCAAAATAACCATAAGTGTTCCTCTATCTCATAAATAGAGCTTTAATAATCTTTTTATTATAAAATTTTAAAAATGCTCTCTGTTTCATAGGGAAACTTGATAGTTTTAAATATAAAATTTTAAAAATGCCTCTTATATGATAGGAGAAACTTGATAGTTCTAAATATTAAAATTTTAAAATATCTTCTATCTAAAATGGGAATTTTTGAGCTAATTTGGAGATGTGTTATGTAGGTTTTGATTTTCTTTCACATAATTTGTAAAAGTGGATGAGACTTATTGTTAATCATCACATACATGTATATATTTATTTGAGAATCTCGCAAAAGCGATGTCAACCTAAATAATTATATAAAATATCCCATATCTTGAAGGGAGATTTTATAGCTTAAAAATGTAATTTTGCATTATAAGAGAATTTTTTGACATTTCATTATATAATGAAGAATCATGAGTACAATATTTATTTAAGCATATAATCATATGCACTCAAATATAATATCTCTTGAGATATCGATCATTGATTGGTGATATAGGTTGTCAATCAATGAGTTAGTTTCTCCTCTTTCATACACCTTCTCTATAATGTAAGGACATTCATAGTTAGTTTCAAATTTACTCGATTCTTCTATAAGAGATTAGTCTTCTTAGCACCATGACCAACTCTCTTCTTTGAAATGTCGAGAGGGCGTATTATATGGTCTAAAACTTTGACACTTTTGCTCGATAGATTTCTATACTTTATTGGGCTTGAAGTCCGATTTCATTGAGTGCATCAAGCTCTTCATTCCACAGATGGATATTCTCATCTTGAGTGAGACTAAACCGGACAACTATTCAAATAATGGTAACTCCTTAATGGAAAACTGTTTTGACTCCAAATGTCAATATATAATGAGTTGCTTTAGTTAGCATCTTATAGGTGGTTTGGTATTCCCACAAATTTTCTATCTTTTTGTATGCCACTCTTTTTTTTCTTTATAAGGATTTTCTTGAATAGTTTGACCAATGCCATATTAAAAGCTTTAACCAAACCGTTTTGCATTATAAATTGATCAATATTGCTAATTGATTTTGTATTGATCGGTGAATTTATAGATCTTTGTATTATTAAATTCAGTCATTATCTAAAATGATTCGTTATGACATCGAATTTGTAGACAACATTAGGTGAAGAAGTCAACAACTCGATTACGGTAACTTCTTTGAACGGAGTAAGCTTTGCCAGAGAAGTAGTCGATTCTGCCAAAATAAAGCAATTGCCGGTTGGTGATGGCGGATCAATGGACTTGATTATATCTATTCCCAACATTCTAATGGTCAAGATACAACCATTTAATTTGGTTTGGAGGTTAGTAGATGACTTAACATGGACATTCTTCATTGATGCATGATAATCTTTCTATTGATGGCTAGTAGTAATCCATTCTTTTGATCTTGATCACCATCTTAAGTCTTAAAGCGATGTACACTACAAAGTTTTTCATGAATTTCAAATATTACTTTATTGGCTTCATCCATTCCCATCGTAGTTACATATGTTCAAAGGATCTTCGATATAGGGTGTCATTGATATAAGCATATATGATTCTCTTCTATTTGTGCGGTCAATGATTTACTCAGTAATTTTTTCTTTGAAATAATCGATGAAAGGTTATCTCCAATTACTAGGTTCTTCCACCATGAAGGCTTTTGTTGTTCTTTCAAAAGCTCCTCGGACTTGTATCTTTCATGAGTGGGCTTTTATTGTTTGGCTTAAACCTTGATTTTGATGGAATGTGAGGACCAATTGGAGTTGCATCCTGTTGGCTTACAATTAATAACCTCTCTTTTAGTGGGGAGTATGAATTTATTGGCTACAACTCGATGGGTGAAACCTTTATCATCACGTGATCGTCGTCATGCTTGTCATTTTTTTTTGGCTAGTTTAGCTAAGTAGTTTGCCTTACTATTTTTAGACTAAGAAATTTGAGTTAACGTGATATTTGAAATTTGTTTCATTAGCTCGAGAGCTTATTTGTGGTAGTAGGCTAATTCAAGCTTTTGATTTTATAGATTCTCGACTTGATGATGAGTTAAGAATCTCTAAAAATTTACAAATTTGATATCTATGATATGGCTTCTTGAGACATGCTATTAGTGCTTCATATTTAGCTTTATTATTAGTTTGAGGTTGGTAAACCATATGAATGTCTTATTATACCTCCTTTGAGTTTGTGGTGAAATATTTTTATCTTCATTATATCTTTGGAAAGAATAAATGAAAACAAAAATATACCGCTTGTTGGGACACCATGTAGATCCAGATGTTCTTATTAGGTGTTCAGTGCGATATTGAGAAATGATATCTTATAGAGATAAGTCACCATTCTATAATGGACTAATCACATAAGGACTCTAGGACTATGGGTCTTCGTATGTACTTAGATTCTTCCCCTACTTTATATGGAAAAAAAGCATAGTTTATTCTAAACCGGTTCATTAAGTTTCATGGAGGTAAGCCTTTATAGTTAATTACATCCAAGGAATGTGATCCCTTAGGAATACTCTCGATTAAGGTAAATGATCGTTGTCTCCAAAGATTTCAAAGATAGAACTATCAATCAATTGGTTTATTTTTAGAAGATCAAGTGCGATTGATCAAGAGGAGGAGTTATTATCAAAGCCAAATGAAGATAAATAGGGGATGCTTATGATACTAGCTAGTGAGCATCTCAAACTATCTATGGTTGGGTTTTATATTTTGAAATTAAAGTGATTTATTTATTTGAGTTAAATTTTTATTAGAAATCTAGGGCTTACAATTCCACACACAAGATCATGGAAATGCCAGAGGATTTATATTTGTAACTCACAAAGGGAAGTAACAACCAATCTAAATCTAGGGAGCTTTGGTGAGGTCAAGCATCTAATCTAAGCGAAAAAATGGGTATTTGGTTTACCTCCAGGATAAATACTTAGACTTACAACCGCGGGGTGGTCGCTAACTCCTACGATTTTAAATACATGGACAAGTCATATGCTTTTGCAAGATAAATAGGTTGTTGTTTATTTAGAAGAGAAGTCCGAAATCCTAAGAGACTTGATTATGTAGGCATGATTAATGACTTAAATCTAATGCAATTTTATTATATTTTATTTTATTTTTTGGACAATTGATTTGATACTGGTATGAGATTCATATATGTACATGAGAAATTAGATTATGGGCCAAAATCGAAGGGAGGTGTGTTTTTCTGATAATCAAAAGTTAAGCCAAGTTCCGACAAGGTGGAAGCCCTCCATGACAAGTGAAACAAGATACTTTTGTACATGATGTGAGGAGCATACATCCAAGGAAACTAAATCTTTTATCTTATTTTATAACCTAGCTTTATGTGAGTTTATGAGTTGTTTAATTTTTAGTTTTGAGTTGATTAATTGAAAAATTTATTTTTTTAAGAAATCGCCTCCAGGCGATTCATCAATCAATGAAAAAATTAGAAAACATATCATTTTAATGCACAAGCTAAAAATATCAAACAATTTATAAAGCTAGCAAAAGAATAAGAGGCCTTTATGGTCGGGCTGACAAACTTCGAAAATAAATTGGGTAGTGAGCTTCCATCCAGGATTATAAATGAATTAATTACAATCAAAATGAGAAATCATGTTATAGGAGGGCCTTCATTCTTCATTTCTTCTTTCTTC
This sequence comes from Cymbidium sinense, assembly GCA_021442155.1. Lineage (NCBI taxonomy): Eukaryota > Viridiplantae > Streptophyta > Magnoliopsida > Asparagales > Orchidaceae > Cymbidium > Cymbidium sinense. The sequence goes on along the minus strand of CM038230.1, from coordinate 57,912,385 downwards.
TTTCCTCTTTTTTTTCTTCGCTTTTTTTTTTCTTTTGGTTGGTTGGAATGTGGTTGCTCAAAGGCTTCACATACACATCTTATAACCAATGTTCATCCCCACAATAATTATTCCAAATCCTAATTGCTAAAATTACATGAAAATGAAAAAAAATAAATCTACTAAAACCTACAAAACAGAGATTAGCTAAACAAATCACATAATCCCAAGCATGTATATAAATAGATTGGATTTAGCACCCACACATGAGTAACCAAGTCCACCTAGCCTATTTTGGATTATGCTTAGAGTATAAGCAACCCAAAAATATTTATATTTTTATTACAATGCCTTAATCACAATCTCTGAATATAATGGATAGACTAAGATCGCCTTCCATTCAATCTATGCACATACACCACATCTAGACAAAAAATATAACATCACAAAACAAAATCAAGCATCACACCATGCACTTTGGGACTAGAAATGGTGACTTAGCTAATGTGGGTGCCGGTAAGGTTTGTCTTTGTATGTCTTAACTAGGCTTTAAGGTCAATTTTTAAGTATGAAGGATTCAACATAGAGGGTTGTTTCATTTAAGTGATTTAGTTGATTTGGTTGATTTTATTTTTATGTTTTGATTTGGTTTAAATGAACCAATTAATTACTAAGTGTTATAGAGAGAGAAAAAAGAGAACTTCTCTTTCTTCCCTACCTAATTTCTAAGATAGATTCATTAATGATTTTTATTTAGTGAATATTTTATTATATCTTTAATTAATCCTAAGTTTATATTTTTCCTAAACAAACCTATTCAAAAGAAATGTATTTTAAGATTAAGTAAAGTGAATTACTATCACAAACACTTTATTTCTTTCCAACATGTGTAACATGCATATGGATGAATCCTAATCTATACATGCAGTGAAAATGTTAGCTACCTTAATGATGAATGCTAAGAGATGTTGCTTAAGTAAATTTTGAATATTTGTATGCATGATTTTTTAAGGAAAAGAGGGTTCTTTTATCCATTATTTATATGCACATTTACATATATGAAAGACATAAGTGAGTATGGCGATATTATTTTTACACCGGGGGTGTAAGGTCTGCCTACTTGGGGCTACTTAAAGAACCCGATGTCTAATAATATACCACTTTTAAATACATGTATTATACAAAAATAAATGAATGGAAAAGAATCATGCAAAAGTTTATGTTTATTTATTTTGATTTGGTTATGCAATATATGTAAACGTGAAGGTCCCTCTTAAAGGATAATATAAGAATGAATAGGAATGAATTTAAGCAAGTGTTGTGTTCTTTTAAATGAACTATACACTTTACAAAACCTATTCAAAACTATGTTAAAAGTGAAGAGAAGGAAAAGTCATATAATGCACATTTTATATTATACTCACATGCAAGCTTATAAGTAAGTGCATACCTTTCATTTGTAATATTTGATTTCTAAGTTTTAAAATAATATTGGATTTAGTAGTGATAATAGCCATTCATATTCTTACTTTAGCCAAAATATGCAACTTGACATAAATGAATTATTTCATTTTGATTTGAATTTTCAAAAGACATGCATGATTTTCATATGACATACACATTTAGCATGTTAGGAAAGAAATAAAGTGATGTAAGTATGTAATTTCATTCATAATTCAATTCTAAAGGCAATCATATGAAATAAGATCATTTAAAGTGAATTAAAGTTGTTTAAAGAAATTTTTAGTTTGGTTTTGAGTTTGATTTGATTTAGGAAATATGAAAAGGTTTGCTTTGGTCTACCCATCTCTCACATATATGTGTTATTTTAGTTTAATTTTTAGAACCATTAGATTGATTTTATATTTTATTTAGGTTAATGTATTCATTAAGTTCATTAATTACCCTTACTTACACTTTAACATATTTAACCAAGTAATTAGAGCCAATATATGATATAAAATCACAAAGAATTTAAATCAGAATGCACCTAAGAAAGAAATGGGCTTAATGGATTTGACTCACAATTAATAATTAATTAAACTAAAGGGTTTAATTTAAGTACTTTCATAACCCTTCCAACACATATGTTATATATATCTTAAGCTACTTAGGTTATTGAACACCAAAGTATCTACCGAAAGAATTGATTAAATTCAAATTTATTTGATTTTAAAATTTAATTAATTAAGCCAATTTAATAAAGTGATTAAACTATTTAATTAATTTGCACCTTAATTATATTTTTATTCAAATGAAATAAACTTAGGGAAAAGATTTGGGAAAAAATCTAATCTCATTCTTGAAGTCCATTCACTCTAAGGCAATTAGCAAACTTAATTAATGAATTTATCACTGTTTAAGGTTAATTCATTTAATTAATTGGGAGTAATTAGGAATTGAATTGAGCAATTATCCTAATTAAACCTAAATTCCAAGAAAAATGGGAGGCATCCCATTAATCAACCCTGGAAGTTTAGAATTAATTGATGAAGTAATTAGAGTACTTAACATAATTATATTTTTTAAAACCTAAATTATAGAAAATTTCTTGTTCAAAATCAATTAAACTTAATTTTAGATTATTCCCCTTTGAATTATCTTCAAAATGCATTTAAGTTTGTATTTTTTTTATTTTTCTACAATTAGTTGTGTATTTTGAAGTTTGAGTGATAAAGGATAATTAAATAAACCCTAATATATACTAATCTGCCATTGCCACGTGGGCGATGCGCTTTCCGCGTGGGCTGGGATTCGCCATAAGTTGTCACATGTTGTGTTAGTGGTGTGGTTCGTGGTTTCTCCTTGGATCGTCCGATCAAAGATCGGGGTTCAGATTAATAGATAAATTAGATAATCTAGCATTGGATTATGTCATCCAAAACATGCGGGATGGAGATTCATGTCCGCTCTGCTTGGAGAGCACCGCATCCCTGGCTTGATTCGAGCTACCATTGAACCATCATATAAGGAGATGAAGATCTAAGTGGAAATCACTTGGGATAACAATTCTCTTCAAAAGGACCAAAGAAAATTCATGCAAGCTCGGTTTTGAATAGTACCTCTGAATCTATCACCGTGCTCCCCGCCGAGGTAGCTTCATTTAGTGAGAGAAGCCCTTGAAGGTTTGAGGGTTTGAGGTTGAGTAGATCCTCTAACCTCCTCCTAGGTTTCTTGCTTTGGTCTAGCTCCCTCCTCCCGTGCCTTGGAATCTTGGAAGAAGCTTTGGATGAACTCGATTAGGTCTTCGAGGGTGCTTGCAAGAGCAATTGGCTTTGGTTGAGTGATGGATGAGTGATGGATGAGTTGGAATTTTCAATGAGCTCCCATTTTTGGTTTGAGGAAACCAGAATGCAATGGAAAATGTTTGAGGAAGCTTGGAGGAACTTGGAGAAGCTTTCTCGAGTTCTCTCAATTGAGTGTGGATCAATTGAATTCAAGTGAAATTAGGGGAGTATATCTCCCCCCAGAAGGATCGAGGCGAAGCTTCTCCTTGCCGTTTTGATCAAATTGATCACAACGGGTTGTTAGAGGCTTTGGATGCCATGTGATTGGTTTTGGAGGAAGGGAGGAGTTTCCATGTGTTAATTTGAGTGGAGGAGTGATTCCATGGAGCAATTCTTATTGGGTAGTCGATTTTTTTGGGTTGGGTTTGGGACCATTGGGTCATATGCACATTCATTAGTGTCCACTTGGTCCACTAAGAGGGTGCCAAGTGGCCATGAAAGGATATGACCAAATTCCAAGTGGAATTGGTCATAAGTTACCTAGGGGTAATCATTTGGCTTTATTTCACTTTAGGAAGATTTAGAATAGTTTGAAATTGGGTTGGGTCAAATTTTAAAGAATTTGGAGTTGATTTGATGTCATTTGGCTCATGTTGACCCATTTAGGTCAAAATGGGTCAACTTGGTCAAGTTGACCAATTGGTCAAATTGGGTCAAACCAAGGTTGGGTCAAGTTCATATGACCATTTGAAATGTACTATCATTGGTTTGGTTCAATTTGATTTATATTTGGTTTTGGTTCATTTGATTTTATTTAGGTCAAATGGGTCAAGTTGATTAATTTGACCCATTTGACCTAATTGTCATGGGTTGGTTTAGGTTTTGTTGGTCATTTGAAATGTGTTGCAAGCTTTAGTTTTAATCAATTTTAGTTAATTTTATTTTGGCTCAATTTGACCTTTTAGGTCAAGTTGGGTTCATGGTCAATTGGTTGGTTAGTTGGCTAGTTGAGGCTTTGGTCAAGTTCAACAAGTGGTTTAGAATGAATTTGACCCATTGGTTTAATCAATTTGGCTAGATCAAGATTTGACACATTTTAATTTTTTGGTCAAGTCAACTTGGGTTCAAGTGGCCAATTAATTAGGTTAGGCTCAAATGATGACTTGTCAAGTTCAAACATTGACCATAAATTGGTTTTGATCAATGATTTCAATCAATTTGGCCTATGGTAATTTTGGCTAGTTTAGATTTTATTTTGGCTAAGTGTTGACTTGGTCAACCCTTATGTTTGACTTGGTTTGACTTAATTTGAGTGATTGATCATTATGATGATTGTAGCTCATAATGTGAGGCTTAGATGAGTTTAGTTCAATCTAATTTGGGTAGGATTAGAATTTGGCTCAAAAGGGGTACTTTAGGTCACTTTGTCAAGTGAGCCTAAGTGGGTCAATTGACTTGATCAAGGCTTGATTCAATTTGGTTGAAATCACAAATGGACTTATGATTGAAATATAAATTAATTTGCAAGTGATTTGAAGTCAAATGAGTTTTGATTCATTTGATAATTTTAAGTTCAAAGGATGAACATGGGTTTGATGGGTTTGATTTTTTGAATTTAGTTTTAGTTTGATGATTGAAGTTTATGTTTATATTTAGATTCATGATGAAGGATTGATTGAATCATGAAGAAAAATCAAGGGTTTGAATTGATTTGAGGTTGATTTGGCTAAGTTCAAGAATTTGACTTGAAGAAGGGTGTAGGTTGAATTTGGATTAGATTTGGGTTTGAATTTTGAATTGGTTTTGGGTATTTAATTTATATTTCATTTATATTTGTGAATATAAATGAAAATATAAGTGAGTTATGATAAAATCTCTTGAATTTGAATTGATTTAGATTTGATTTGAGCTAAGCCCATAAGGTGAACTCAAAGGCTTAGAAAAGATTTTTTGAACTTGGAATTGAGTTTTGGTTTAATTTTGGTTATTTGAATTTATATTTCATTTGAATTTATTTCATTTATATTTGTGAATATAAATGAGAATATAAATGAGTTATGAAAAATCTCTTGAGTTTGAAGTAATTTGAATTTGAGCTAAGTCCATAAGATGGCATTAAAGGGCTCGAAGGATTTTTTAACTTGGAATTGAGTTTTGGATTTAGTTTTGGTTATAGAATTGATTTGAATGAGAAATTAATTGAGTTGATTTGAGGTTGAACTTGTTTTGAGATTTGATTTAGAATTGAAGATGATTTGAATTTGAAGTTGATTTTTGAATTTGATTGGATTGGAGTTGAAGTTGATTTGAGTTTGAGAAAATCAAGTTTGGAATTGATTTGAGTTTTGAAATTTGACTTGAAGGAAGAAAGTGAGGATTTGTTTCTATAGGGTAGGTAAGTTTCTAACACCTAAAGGCATTCTTATGACTAACTCTTCTAAGTCTTTAGGATTAGGTTAAGTGTTCTAATCACTAGAAGTGTCTTAAGATTAAGGAACTCTTAGTGTCTAGGAATCTTATGTCTAAGATGGAGAGGTTGAAAGCTCATTCCAAAAGTGAGGTCAACAAAGGCATAGTGTGGTGTGTGACAAGACATACGCATTTTGGTGTTGGCCTCAAGCGATCACAAGCACTTAACGATCGACTCTAACCCAAGGTATAAGGAATCAAGAGCCTAGTGTAATGTGATTCTACTCATGTCAAAGACATAAGAGAGTGAAAGAGAAATCCACTAGGATTAAGTATGTAAACCTTCCACTAGGGATGAGAGGCTTGATTTGATTTGAGTCTCTTGAGAGAAATTTGATTTGATTTCTTTTGATTTAACTCCAGGAGGGTTGAATTATTTTGACTCCATTGGGAGAGGTTGATTGATTGGTTTTTTTTGTTTAATTTGGTTCCGGAGGAAGTTGAATTTATTTATTTTAAATTATGAATTTTGAGATGAATCCCATTGGTTTACGATGGATCAGGAGCTATTGGTTGATACTAATCCAAAGGGAGTAGTTTGAGGAGAACTATGGGTGCCTTTTAGTGTGCAAATATCTAGGAAAAGGTAGTAGACTTACATCTTCCAAAGTAGGAATCAATTGTGATCAATTGGTGACACAATGAATCAATTAACCTGATTGGTGAATTCAACTCAAAGGTAGTCAAAATTTTTTTGATGGATCCCATTGGTTTGCATTGAATAAGGGCATGTAGGCCTTGATCTAACAATTTACCAATCCAAAGAGGTAGTCTACCAGTAAGACTATCCACCAAAGGGGTGCCTTTCAAGAGCGTACTAAGAAGAAAGCGTAGTAGACTTACATCTTCCAAAGTAGGGATCTTGCTGGGTGATCATTGGTGACAACAAATCAATCTCAACCTAGGCTATTGAGTGAATGTGTTGGGGACTTAAATCTACTCAAAGGTAGTCAAAGTAAATTTTATTTTTTAATTATTTTGATGGATCCCATTGGGTTTGCGATGAACTACGTAGGGACCATGTAGGCCTTGATCACAAATTTACCAATCCAAAGAGGTAGTGTACCAACCACAGTAGGACTATCCAACCAAAGGGATTGCCTTTTGGTTTGAAATGATCAATGTTTAAGAAAGAGGGCTCATATCTTCCAAAATAAGGAATCATTGGGGTGATCGGTTGTTTGTGCAACAAATCGAATCGGCCATATTGAGTGAATCGTTTGGGGACTTAAATCATCTCAAAGTCAAAGATAATTTCATTTTTAATTATTTTTGATGGATCCTATCGGTTTGATGGATTGTATGCTTGAGTGGGAGCCATGAGCCTTGATTTAACTGATTTACCAATCCAAAGGAGTAGTTTCACCAAAGGGAGAACTATCCAACCAAAAGGGTGCCTTTTGATTTGCAATGGTCAATTCGGGGAAGAAGGCACGAGGACTCACATCTTCCACTACCAGGGTGATGGTTGCTTGTGCAACAAATCGAACTTGGTGCCTGATTTGCGATAGTCATGCTAGAAAGAATGCGTAATAAACTTATATCTTTAAAGCAAAATGACGGGGTAACTCTTGTGGAAAAATAGATTGAACCCCACCTAAGAGGCGACTACGGAGAGAGTGCGGGGACTTATCTCAACTCAAGTATAATCAAGCAATTCCTATAGGGAGTTCTGGCGACCTAAAGATAGGATGCTGCTTGGGAGAAGGGCCCTTTGGGGGCTTGAATTTTAATCCACAAGCAATTAATTTATTTGTTTATTTTGTTTATTTATCGTGGATCTAGTTTAGAGATCATCGAGAATGAGCTTATATTAGCTAGACCTTTCTCGATTCTTGAACTAAGGAGAATCTGCGCATCCGAATAAATTTTCCAACCATAGGGTGGCTACTAGGGGGACCAATGCAAAAGTAACTCAGTAGTGTCTAAATGGGGTCTCAAAGGGCGTGATCCAATTAGAGTGCCGCATAGGAGAGCTGAAGGGCTTGATCCAACACCACGGAGAAGATAATTTGTAATGGGTATTGATGGCCAACTCAAGGAGAACGCTGTGAACTCACATTTGCTAAGAGTCTGTATCCACCGGGTGAGTTCGTCGGCATAGAACATCAACTAAGATGCCCGTCGGTTTGCAACAATCATGAAGAAAGCTCGGAGACTCACATCTCCTCATACGATCATGGATAGTATGTCTTTGGCTCGATAAGTGTTATCGACTAGGTGGTATGAGTGAATGCCATTAGGGGCTTATATCAACTCAATCAATGAGGAGGAAAGGAGCCTCGGGGACTTATCCTAAACCTCAAATATAATCTAGTCGTGCATGATGGTTAGTTCAGAAGAAAGCGGACTCACATCTTCTTAAACAAAATTAACATGAGGTAGCTGAAACTACCAAACTAACAAGCTTGTTGGTTTGCAATGATCAAGTTTGGAAGAAAGCCAGGACTTACATCGACAAGTGACCACCAGGTGATGAAAAGGTATATCATTGACCTAGCACTAATGAGTGAGTTCCATGAGGGCTTTCTCCCACATCAAAATAACTAAGACAAAAGATATATGTTTGTTTTAAAGGGAATATGACATGCTTGGGTTATCTCACACCTAAACACACTTGGGGATTTGGTGAGATGGTGCCATGAATGAATGGTGGGCTCCCACCAAGAAAGGATGTGGGTTCTCTTACATCTAACTTAGTTAATTGAAATAGGATGCCTTTTGGGTTCTCTCACACTATTCTAGTAGCACTTGGGAATTGTGCTTGTGTTGTGAAAGAGGGATATCTTTTGGGTTCTCTTACTATCTAACATGTCGTGGTGGATTACAAGAGCAAACAAAAAGAGAAGATTTTTAATGAAATGAAATTTTGTTCTTTTGATGATAATTATTTTCAAACATATTTTATGGGTAATATTTTTCAAATAGAGCCCCTTAATTGGAAGCATCGGTGTTCCCCTTTACAATCAATAAGATCCTCCTTAGTAGGCTTTCTCTGTACAAAGGGTCTTCCCAAATGGGTTCAAACTTGCATCCCATCTTTTAACGACAACAATTGCTCTCCTTAGGACTAATACAAGTTCTCTACTTGAAAAAATACTAGCTTGTTGAGCTTGAATCATTTTGGCTTTGTACAACTCGAGGTTCCTATGCGTCTCTCCTCCAAACCTTCAACTCTTCTAACTGTAATTTTCTGTAGTGATTTGACTACCCAATACTATTCTTAGTGATGGGGGAACTTCTAATGGTAAAGCGACTTGATCCATATACTAAGGAGAAACAGGTAGATCTAGTTGGAGTTCTATGTGGTGCGGTATGCCACAAGGCTTCAACCAACTACTGCCTTGCGCTTGTCGTCGGCGTCTTCTTTAGTATCCGGATGAGAGTTTTATTGAATGCTTCCGACCATTTGCTCTTGGGTAGTAGATGGTGGAGTATCTCTATAATGTGTCTTTTGGCAAAGCTGATCTTGGTGCTTTTGAATGTAGTACCATTATCGGATATAATTCGTCGAGGCACCCCAAACATATATACGATATTGTTCCTAAAAATTAGAGCACACTTGTGACCTCTCAATGGGATTGCCTTAGCCCACTTGGAAAAGTAGTGGTGGCGGTAGAATGAATCGATGACCCTTGGAAGAAGGAGGATCAATCGGACCCACAATGTTGGTACCCCATGAGGCCAATGTAGGGTGGTTGATGTAGGACTACATGTACTTGACGGTGGCATCTCTAGTCATTTCCATGTAGTCATCATTGAAGGCTAGTAGTATCTAGTCTCTTGATCTTTGCTTTCATCTTTGAGATTTGGTGCCGCACACGAGTGTACCTGGATCCTGAGCTTGTGTTTCTATAACCACATTTAATCAAAGGACCGTCGATACAAGGTGCCATCCGAAGCATTGGAGAGAGCTCTCTCGCTTCATCGATGGGCTTCTCTTGAGGTAGTTTCTTGCGGTGTTCAAATAATCTATGACATTGTCCAATCCTCCTTATCCTTTTGATAATGGCAACCTCCCTTCAAGATAAAGTCTCTCGGAGTTCAACATCAATAAGGGATGAGACTTGTCTTTTGGAACCTTATCAAAATGGACTTATCTTGACATGTCTTTGGCAAGTTTGGCCAAAGCATCTGCTACTTCATTCTGTTTGAGGAATGTAGATGACTTTGATTTGGGCCAACATCTTCATGGTGTACTCATTGGTAATGATGAAGCTTAGGTTTGAGAATCTTGTAGGACCCGATAATATGATTGATGACCTAAGAATCTCCGTAGATGTTGATGCTCTTGACACATGTTGTAATGGCTAACTCACTGTCAAAGCCTCATACTCGACTTCATTATTGGTACAAGGGTTGGAGATAGTATGAGAATCTTATCACATCAGGTATGATGTTAAGAGAATTATTTCTACCCCCTTTTTGAAAAGTAGATCATGGTGCTTCTCCTTTATGAAAAGTAGCCATCAAAATGCATCTCCCAATGGCGGTTGTTAACCTCCCTAAGTTCATGATTTGTTTGTCTGGAGATCATCACTAAGCGGGGAATCATGAAGTGGGTGTGCTTATAACAAATCGCTAGTGCCTTATCACAGAGAGTACATGTGATATCAGCTAGAGAGAGAATCATGGACCAATGTGCCAAGTGTGGATATCATTGGCGTGTCACGAGATATGACGTGGATTAGTTAAAATCAAGTTCACCTTATAAGAAAGCATAGTGTTGTAGCTTTTATGTAAAGATTAAAGCTAGACAATGTTTCTCAATAGGTGGGTAGTTCACTTGAGGGATCGACGATGGTGGTAGAGCACTCTCCTTTCCTTCGTCATTGGCTTGGGCCAACAAAGTGTCATGAGTCATCCAATATAGATGTAGAGGATGAGTGACCCCGGTCGCTGAGCTAAAACTTTTACCAAATCGCTTGATATCTTCAAAGGCATGCGACACTTATCATCCCACTTGAATTTGGTGTCCTTTTGACAAGTGCTGAAAATGGGTTGCATCTCTCGATAGGTTAGAGATAAAGCGTCTTAGATTCTCATCCTTGGAAAGATCGAGTTGAGTTAACTTTTGGAGGTGGCATTTTAAGATAGCTTTGATCTTTTTGGATCTATTTCTATTCCCAGTGTGACAACAAAATTAAGGAATTTCTGAAGCTACTCAGCACACTTGAGGGATTCATTTTTTATATTATTGACTTAGTTCAAAACTACTCTCAAGTCAAAGAGATGGTCTTTATTTTCTTTTGACTACTAGATCATCAACATAGCGCTGATGGATGAGTTCATTGAATATAAGTCATGGCTTTGGTATGTAACTAGCATTTTTTTAAAGGTGACCTTAACCTATATATAGATTATGGGGTTCAAAAGTAGTGTTTCTCATCCTCTGGGGCCATCTTGATTTGGTTGTAGCGGATGAGCCATCCATGCGGAGATGAGGCAATTACCATTAATTATAGGAAGAAGAAACTCATCCTTATGACATGCCTTGTTTAAGTCCAATTGCATATGCAAATTTGGCCATTCTTTTTTATTAATTGCGGCGACCAAGTAGGGTATTTTTCTTCCCGATGAAACCAAGATTAGTTTCTTGACTTAAATGACAGTTATTTGATTTCACATGCGTCAGGAGCTTGCTTGATAGGTTAGTTAACATTCTATTGCTAGTTTAATTTCTTCGTCGGGGATAATCTGCATAGCAACTCCATGGCGGTCCTTAAACTCAATTTCTTTCATGTATTTGGTGATTTTATTCCATCTCAGGTTGACTTCTTTGAGCTTGTCAATTGAATGAATCTCCTCTTCAAATTCTAGCGGTGCATCTTTGATTTGGAGATCATCTGATCATCGAAGTTTCTAAACACTCCCTCATAAGAGTTAGTGTGGTTTGAGAAGAACCTATCGGACTCCAAATGATTGGTGACAACTAAGTAGTAATCGTCATCATTTGGACCCTATCTGAATCCTAGTCGATCTTGATTGTGCATCCCTTTTGTTCCATAGCTTTTGAAGTACTCGACGTGCTTAGACCATGTGTAAGGAATCAAATATTTCTTTGCAAGATTAAGAACACAAGGCAAATCAAAAGCAATTCCATTAATTCTTTATATGAATCATCCTCAAGTTCTACATTAGCTTATGGACTTGAGGATGATCCCAATAGGAATCTCTTCTTGACAATGGAAGACTTAGGGGCTTCCTTGTAAACCTTCAACTTTTTTGAGGAAAGTGAGGTTAGAGCTAAGGTTCTAACCTACTACGATAGTTTCACATAAACATGATTTGAATACTTTTGTTTGCTTGGAGGTAGTCTTTATTGGCTCGAGCATCACCTCTAATGAAACCCATTGAGAGGGGTTGGATGGTATGCTAATCACATTAGATTAGTCCTCAGGATTCCAAATCTATGTGAATAGGGGGTACTCCAGAACATAACCCTGTTGGTTGGTACGCCAAGGGGTCTTCCACCTCACCGCCTCGCCTCACGCCTCTGGTGGAGGTGAGTCATCCTACCATATGTCCATATGATGGAATGAACTATGGGTAGAATATGACTTGTGGTTTTACTTCTTCCTTCAAGCCTTTTCTCATTCACTTGTATTTTCATTTTCTTTTTTTTCTTTTTCTTCTTTTTCTTTTCTTTTGTATTTGAATTTTGATCAAGTTCACGAAAAGATGTTTTGAGGAAGATAAGTAGCATCCTCATATATCTCAACCTCTTAGAATGAAAATGGCTTTTCATCACCTTTGATATTCAATTCCATCCTTCGAACTTGATGCAGATGGAGGGAGGATGGAATCATCTTGTTTTGATGTATCCAAGGTAAGCAAAGTGAACAAAGTATTTGAACCAATGATATAAAACTTGGCTTGAGTCTTCCATTCATGTATTTCAAAGGTAACACTATGGAACTGGAGCTGTTCATTGAAACTTCTCAACATCATCGTCTTCGTGTGGAGATGTTAATCCTCAAATAGGCAGGGTCGTTAGACTCATAATGTTCACCGATGCACATGGATCAACAAGAACCTTGGAGAGTTTGAATCTACCCATATATCTTGTAATGTAGGGGCGGTTGTTCTCCATGTCCCCAGAAGGTTTTCATCTATGAAAGTGACTCCTTGGGCTTCTCTAGAATAATGTGACCTCCTCTCCATAGCGTAGTTGAGCTAAGCATATCTCGGATCAAGAAGAGCCTTGATAAATGATTCTCATCTCTTTGGATAAGATAAGGGCATCATATATGCTTAACTTAGATGACAACTCTCGGTGAGAGAGGACATTGTAATCCACTCTAGGTGATCCTCCACAAGCATATCCAGGGTGGAGCATCCATGGAGGGGCTTCTCGATCATCTGAACCAATGACTTATTTTTTCATTGTCTTGAGTTGTTGCTAGGAGGTAGAACCTTACCACTAGAGGTTGACTTGAATCTCTTGTGGTAGGTTAGTGGAAGATTCTACCTCGGGCTCACTTACAACTTCTCCTATGGGACCCTCAAATTGATTCCAAGTCAATCTCAAGAGGTGAACCCGTACTATTGAGAAGGAAAGTCTAACTCAATGAGAAAGGGAAGATCGGAGTTTATAATTGTTGTTTAGACTTGGAGTTTTTTAGAGTAGAATTAGATAACCCATTAGAAGTGACATGTGTAATTTAAACTAGCTTTATTCATTGATTTCTTGGATTTTGAAGGAGGTACATAGTATAAGTCAAGTAAGTAAGTGGGGTGAGGGATTTGATGCCCTCACTCGCCTGATACTACTGTAGGAAGAGCTAGGCTGAAGTAGAGGTGCTGTAGAAACTATGGATTGGAGGCTAGGCTGGGTTGGTGATTGCTACTTAGCTATCCGCAGGCTTCTCACATTCCCAAGTTGTCCTAGACAACTTGCAAACCTTCCTTGATGTTGGAGGTTGAGTGCCTTACATGCGAAAGTTTCTTGATTTTGGACACAATCTTCTTAGAGGTTGGGATAAGGAGATATCCAACCTTCTTTGTTTGGAAGGATTGGGTATCCCAAGGATTATCCTAATGGAACTAGATGGTTATTCCACAAGGTATTCCTTTAGGATAACTATGGTGCTTTCTTATACCTATGCTCAAGTCACCTTGAATGTAAAGCAATCCTCCAAAATATGACCAAGCATCATGGTGGGGACAAAAGTTAGGATCATTGCTTTTGCCCACTTCTAGGTTGGGTAGCGAAAATCGCTTCTTTAAGAGATTCTTAAAGATTTTTCTAATTACCTCCCTCTTAAATGAATATGATTTGTTTAATTTATCTATAAGAGTAGGTAGATGTAGCTACAGCGGATATTTGTGCACTAGATTAAAGAGGAGGAAGGTGGAGGCTCTGTGGCGTGTGGGATGGCCTGGTGGTGAGGAGGTGGAAGTGGCGGTTGTGGAGCACAAGGTCTCTTATCTTGCTCGGCTACATTCCCCTTGTCTCACTACTAGTTTCTTCTCATAAGCTTTCTACGGCTTGCTTTGTTGATTGATCCAAAAAGATAATTGTTTGACTTCTCCTTGCTAACCTTGTCGATTAGCTTCTCAAATATTTTGATGGTAAAACCTAAGCATGAAAGCCATGAATATTCTTTAAGAATTTCAATGTTATTAGTTGAGGATCGTTTCATACTCAAATTAAATCATATAATCAATGAGGAACTCACCGTGTTGTTGAGCCACAACGAGATTGTCTCTGATCACCTTTCGAGCTCCAACAAACTTCTTAATGAAGAGTTGCTCCAACTCAAAGTCTTCATTGAACTTGGGGAGTTCATACTAATCAAGGCTATACTGCTACTAAGTAAGAGTAATGCATCATTGCACCACAGCGGCTTTGAAGTCGCGTAATGTCGCCTTGGGTTTCGCCATCAAGCTCTTGAAAGAAGGTGACACCTTAGGATATTGGATGACATCAAATTCCTGGGTAGGGCTACCCTTTGGAATTGATCCTCCCCGGGCTTGAGCCAATGCTTCTCTCTCTTGCTGCTCAACCATGATTTTAATATCTTTTTCCCATAGGTACTATCCACTACCTTCTTATCGGTGCTTCCTTGCTCCTGGAGGTGAAGTCTTGGCTGGATCCAAGATATGCAACAACTCGGGAGGACTAGTCTCACAGTAGGATGAACCGTCGGCTTGGTTGCAGTGATAAAATATACTAATAAGTCTTCAAGCCTCTTCCCATCTAGCGATTTGTTCATCCTTTTGCTTTATTTGTTGAAGGAGGTGTTGGGTAGGTTGTATCTTCACCTACGCATCACCTTCAAGTTCTGATCACGAAGGAGGGAAGCCGTGTCTACCATGTGTACCTTGAATCTTTAAATCATCATCTTCATTATGATCAATACTAACATTCTCATCCTCTATGTACTAGGCATATCCTAAGATCTCCTTCTTCTCCACTAGATCTTGATACAATGTCAGGATGATCTGTGAATAGTACAAAAGATGAGTGGGTAGTAGGATCACGCCATAAAAGCAGATAGACATCTAACCTCTATTACTGGGAGGCTAACCCTATGAGGGCTACACATCATTGGAGGATGATGTACATCCTTTGGATTTGGATGGAGTGGTACTCCTTGGAGGGTATGGCGAACTTTCTCCTCCTCCCTATCTATCTTCACATCTGCGGTGGTGGTGGTGATGGAGCGACTATACTGAGGTCGCCATTCTTCTTCACCACAAGTAAGGTCGGAGAGAGCTCTCCTCGTCTCGATGCGGTGTAGATGGATGGGATCTCTTATCGGATCACCAGTGGGGTTCTCTTCTCCGATCGTCATGGCCTTCAGGAATAGTGGATGATGGGAACATGTAGAGATGGTGGATGTGGGGTAGAGTGGTGTGGTGGAGGCTCTCTCAGGGAGCTCCTCTCCCATGATGGGTAGTACCCATCGGTAAATTCTATCGGTATGATGATGTGTGATTATGAGAAAGTCGATAATGGCGGCTCGCCTGCCCTCTCTTGGCATAATGCAGACCTCCTCTCTCACAATATGCTTACGGGATGGTCAATCAAAGCGAGCCTCAGTCACGATCGTTAGTCCTTCTCATATTAGAATAGATCTCGGTGCACCTCCTCCTTTCCGATAGGAGCTTGAAATTGTATTCTGGCGGAGGTGAAGCGAAATCCTCGACATCCTCTTATGAACCGAGAAGGGATGGAACTTGTTCTCCGTGGAAACCATCTAGGCAACTCTCTACTGACTAGTGGGCCTCCAACTCCCAGCTATGCGGGTGATATCTTGATCATGCGGTTCTTATTTTGTGAGTCACGGTAGGTCGGCATGGGAACTAGACCCAATCTCAAGGTAGAGGAGGAAATCCCATTGGGGAGCCTTCCCCTTGGAAGGTGCCAGAGTGGTGCTTGCTTTGCTTGGCAGAGGACACTTGGCATTGTAGCACTTCTTGTGGAAGCCACAACCTTTCCTCAATGAGGGGATATCTCAATCGATGGTAACTCAACTGGATGGGACCACTTCGGTCACCATCACCCTATCATGAGTGTGGTTCCCTCACATGTGATCTTAGCCCCTCAAAGCCTCGATAAAATGGATGAGGTGGGTCGCATGAGGCTGTCCGATCAAGGCCAAATCCATCTCAAAAAGAAATGTGAAGACGTGCTTGTGCCATTGAACAATTGAAACGAATTGAAAATAAATGTTGGAAAACAAACTTGAATCGATTTCTTGCTTTGTTGATTTTTGAATTTTGATTTAGAATTTGAACCCACTCAACTCAAAGTGTTAAGTGGGGCTCAAATGAATTTGGAGAGATTTTGGATTGATTGGAAAGGAGATTTTTTGAATGTAGAATCCATTTTCAACAAATTTGTATATGTTGAAAAGGGCTTCAAATATTTTTTTTTGGAAAGATTGATGCTTCCATTAGTTCATATTTGATTTTATTTTTTTGATTGAGGACCCTTTATTTAACAAATTTGAGTATGTTAAAATAAAGGGTCAATTGATTTTGATTTGTGATTTTGAAATTTACTCACTTAGTAAATTTGGGTATGCTAGTGAGGTCTTTGAAAACAATTTTTCTTTTGTTTGCTTATTTGTGAATCATGTGTGAATTTGAGAATGGAATATTCACTTAGCAAATTTGAGTATGCTAAATAAAGAATCCAAATATTTTGTTATTTTGGAAAGATGATCTTTACTTAGCAAAATTGGATATGCTAAATGAAGGATCTTTTGTTATTTTTGGAAAGAGGATATTTACTTAGCAAATTTGGGTATGCAAAATGAAGAATCCAAATGTGTTTTGTTTTGTTTTGATTTTGAAAAAAATAAATCTTCACTTAGAAAATTTGAGTATGCTAAATGAAAGATCGAAATATTGTTTTGATTTTGATTTTGAAAAGAGGATTCTTTACTTAGCAAATTTAGATGCACTAAATAAAGGATCCATGTGTTTTGTTTTGGTTTTTTTTTTATTTTGAAAAGAGGTTTCTTAGCAAATTTAGGTATGCATCTCCTTGAGTGAGTTTGTTAGTATCTTAATCATGGTCGTCCGTATTACAAGGTTCTACCTTCTAGGGCGACACCTTAAGATAGAGGGAAACAAGTCATTGGTATAGAGGATCGAGAAGCCCCTCCACGGGATGTTCCACCCTTGGATATGCTTGTGGAGGATCAGCAAGGTGGACTACAATGTCCTTTCTCATCTAAGAAAGTTGCCATCTAAGCTAAGCATATCGATGCCCTTATCTTATCCAAAGAGATGAGGGAATCCTTAATCAAGGCTCTCATTGGTCCCGAGATATGCTTAGCTTTGCTTGATATTGGTGAGGAGACACATTACACAAAAGAAGCTCGGGGATCACGTTCAGATGAAGACCTTCTTTTGGGAACTTACAACCGTCCCTCTACATCACGTTGGCATGGGTAGATTTAGACTCACCGAGTTCTCATCGATCCAGTGCATCGAACATTATGAGTCTAAAGACCCTTATTTGAGGTTCGACATCTCCACACTTGAAGAGATGGGATGATGTTGAGTGGATTCAATGAACAAGGTGAGCTTTTAGGTTCCATAATGTTACCTTTGGAGATATGTGAATGGAAAAGGCTGAAGCCAAGTTTTACATCATTGATTCAAATATTTAGTTCATTGCTTTTCGGTAGGCCTTAGATACATCGAACAAGATAATTTCGTCCTCCCTCCATCCGTGCATCAAGTTCAAAGGATGGGATTGAATCTGTCAATGGAGATGAAAAGCCATTTTCGGTTAGAGGTTGAGATTTATGAGGATGACATACTATTTTTCTCAAAACACCCTTTCGTGAACTTGGACAAAATCAAATTCAAAAAAAAAGAAAATGAAGAAAAGAAAAGGCAAAAGAAAAAAAAAAAAAATGAAAATCCAAGTGAACAAGAAAGGGGAATTGAAGAAGAAATAGATTTGCATATTACATTCTACCCATAGTTCATTCCATCATATAGACATGTGGGTAGACGACTCAACCTCCACCGAGGTGAGGCAAAAATAGTATTCAGGGGGGAAGATCCCTGGTTGGCCATCAACCAATGGGGTTATGTTGACTTCATTGAAGTACCCCTACTATTCACATATACTTGGAATCCATAGGATGAGTCTAATGTGATTAGTATACCAACCAACCCCTCTCGTGGGTTCCATTGGAGGTGACTTTCGATCCACGGCGACCAGCCTCTAGACAAAGCAAAATATTCAAATAAGGTTTATGTGAGAATGTTAGGTAGCATGGGAACCTTAGCTATAACCTCACTTTCATCTCAAAAGTTGAAGGTTTAGTAGTTAAGAAGCCCCAAGTCTTTTAGTGATATGAAGCCGATTCTTTTTTGGGATCATCATCCTTAAGTCTGAGTTGATGTAGAACTTGAGGAGGATTCATTTAAAGAATTAATGGAATTAGCGTTTGACTTTTACTGTGTTTATAATCTTATCTAAAGTTTGGTTCCTCATACATGGTCCAAACACGTGCAGTATTTTGAGAAGGTATGGAAAATTACGGGCAAGGAAGCACTAGGATTTGATATAGTGGGTCTACAATGATGGCGACATTCTTGTTGTTATTTACCAATCATTTGAGTCGATAAGTTCTTTTCACACAACACCAACTCTGTGTGTTTAGAAACATGAGATGATCTCCAAATCAAGGATGTACCTCCAAAATTTGAAGAGGAAATTCATTCAACAATTGACAAGCTTAAAGAAATCAACCTCGGATAGAAGAAAATCCATGCTCGACGTACATTTCGAATAAAGAAAAACCAATGACTTAGTTAGACTATTAATTGAGTTTAAGGACCGCTTTGTATGGAGTTATGAAGAGATGCCCAAATTATCTCTTGACGTAGTAGTCCATAAGCTAGCAATATATTTTAGCTAATCCTATCAAGCAAGCTCTTAGATGCATGTGATTAGAAATCGAACAATAGGTCATTTCTAAAATCAAAAACCGATCGATCTTTGGTTTCATCGGGAAGAAAAATATCCTACTTTAGTGTTGTACTTAAGAAGAAGAATGGACAAATTCACATGCGTCGATTTGGACTTAAATAAGACATGTCCTAAGGATGAGTTTCTATTCCTATGCAATTAATAGTAGACATCCTCATCTCATGCAGTTCTCTTTAATGGATGGGTCATCATACAACCAAATCAAGATGTCTTCTAAAGAAAGCAACCACGATGAATCTTTTGTAATAGGGTCATGCCTTTTGACCTTAAAATTGGTGCTACATACCAATAGGTCATGACTCGGATCTTCAAGAACTCATCCATTATCGGTTGAGTGCTACGTTGATGATATAGTAGTCAAGAGTTGAGAAAAGGAAGACCATCTCTTTTACTTAAGAGTAATTTTGAAATTAAGTTAATATAACCTCAAAATGAATCCCTTAAAGTGTGCATTTGTAGCTTCAGAAAATTCTTTGGGCTTGTTGTTTGACATGGGAATAGAAATAGATCCGAAAGATTTAAGCTATCTTGGAAATGCCACCTAAAAGTTTAACTCAACTCATCTTTCAGGATGGTTGAGATGCTTTATTTCCAATCTATTGGGAGATGCAAGCCATTCTCGACTTGTCAAAAGGATGTGAAGTTTAAGTGGGATGACAAGTGCCATCATGCCTTTGAATATATCAAGCAATTTGGTGAAGCCACTAGTTCTAGCAAATCAGGAAAGCCACTCATCCTCTACATTCGCATTGGATGACTCTCTGCTTTGTTGGCCCAAGCCAATGATGAAGGAAGGAGAATGCTCTACTACCTCGGTTTCGTCTTATTCTGAAGCAAACTATCCTATTGAGCTTTGATATTTGCCTTTCAAAAGCTATGACACTACATGCTTTCTCATAAGGTGAACTTGATCTCCAAAACCAATTCGTTCTCATTATATGACATGACCAATGCTATCCGTTTGGCGATGGTCCATGATTCTCTCGTAGTTTGATATCACATTCATACCCCTTTGTATGGTAAAAGGACAAGTATTAGCATTTCTTAACAACACACCCACTTCCTGGCGATTCTCCGCTTGACAATCTCCGATGAACTAATCATGAACTTAAGGCGGTTGACAACGCCGATGGGAGATATATTTTGATGGTGCATCTTCTTTTCATAAAGCCACGATCTACTCTTCCAGAAAGGCGGTAGAGTAGTTCTCTAACTCTAGACCGTGATGTGATGATTCTCATACTATCTTTCCAACCCTGGCAGTATGAGGCTTTGATTTTTTGTCGTCATCACAATCGTCAAGAGCATCAACATCTTTGGGATTCATTGGTCATCAAATGCCAGTCCTACAAGGTTCTCAAACCCAAGCCGTCATTACCACGAGTATACCATGAAATTAAATCCCAAATCTACAAGGTTCCCAGTAGAACGCATGAGATGCTTTGGCCAAACTTGCTAAAGAATTGGCATGGAAGATGAGTCCATTTCAATAAGGGTCCAAAATAGATAAGTCCATACCTTATTGATGCTAAACTCATCGAGAGACTCTATTGAAGGGGAGGTTCTTTGCTATAAAGATAAGGAGGCGATTGGAGCAACCATTCATAGACTATTTGAACACCGATAAACTATCTCAAGAAAAGTCACAAGCACATCGTGAAATAAAGAGCTCTCTATGCTTTCGTTGATGGCACCTTGTACTTTGCCGGTTCTTTGAGATGTGGTTACGTTGTTTAGACAAACACGAAGCTCGTGACATTATCGAGATACATTTAGGTCATGCAGGCGCATCAATCGATCAAGATGAAAATGATTATCAAGAGACTAGAATACTTCTGACCTTTGATTGCATGGATGTAGCTAAGAGATACCATCGGTAGATACGGTGTGATCCTCCACCAACCATTACCACCTTGGCCTCATGGCCATTTGAGTGTTGGGTTATATTTGGGTTCAATCGATCTTCCTTCTTCCAAGGGTCATCAGTTCATCTTAGGCCACCAAATACTTTTCCAAGTCGGCAGATAATCCCACTTAGAGATCACTTAGCATGTGCTTCAATTTTTCGAGAACCATATATATAGGTTTGGGGTGCCTCGGAATTATATTCATCGTATCATTCAAAAGCACCAAGATCAAGCCAACTAGTAAATATGTTATAGATTGGTGATACTCCACCATCTATTACCCCTAGAGCAAATGGCTTAATGGAAGTATAAGGAAATTTCTAAAAAAGAAAATGAGTATACTTCCATCTTCATTCTATGTGGGATAAAATGAAGATAGAAATATACTTTCTTCATTTTTTATGCATTTTTGATACCACGTAGATCCGCATATATTCTTATTGAGGGTGATCGGGAACAACATTGAGAGAGGTGTACTATCTCGAAAGATAAAAATTCTCACCTTATAATGGACTTAATGACCTTAACAAAGACTCCAAAGGACGATAGCATGTGTACCAAAGATTCTTCTTTACTTTACATGAAAAAGTAAAGTAAGGTTTATTTTAAATGTTTAAGTTCCCTCTGAGGGGTCGCCATTATTACATCCTAAGGAATGAGATCTCTTAGAAATACTCGATTAAGGTAAATGATCATTGTCTCCAAAGATTTTAATAGGTAGGACAATCAATCGATTAGTTTATTTTGGAAGATCAAATGGAATTGATCAAAGAGAGAGTTATTCAAAGCCAAAGGAAGATAAGTAGGAGATGCTCATGATGTTAGGAAACCCAGTGAGCATCTCAAACTACTCTATGGTTGGGCTTTACTTTTGAAATTGTATTATTCATTTGAGTTGACTTTTTATTAGAAGTTTAGGGCTTATAATTTCACAATACAAGGTTATAGAAATGCTTAAGAGGTGGGGATTTATGCTTATAGCCTATAGAAGGAGAAATAATAACCTAAATCTGAGCTTGGTGAGGGCTAAAAGCATGACCTAAATCTATGGCGACAATGGGTATTTGGTTTGGCTCCTGAGAGGGACTAACCACTTTTAACCATGCTGGGGTAGGCCAACTAACTCCTCCTACAATTTTAAATTCATGTAGGCAAGTCATATGCTTTATGCAAGATAGCTAGGCATTTATTTAGAAAGATACTAAGTCCTTAAACTCACTCCTTAAGAGATTAGATCATGTAAGGGCATGAAAAATGACCTAGATCTAATGCAATTCACATTATATTTTATTTTCATTTTTGCACAATCATTTGACTTACAGATTTATACCTAATGCATGAGAAGTAAGATTATTGGCCAAAATCGTGAGAAGGGAGGAGGTGTATTTCCACCATGGCTCTTAAAGGTCAAGTCAAGTTTCTCTGCAAGGTGGAAGCACTCTAATCAAGAGTGTAACAATATGCTTTTATGCATGATGTTATAAAAGAAATACTCATCCAAATAAGGGTTGCTAATTCTTTTATCTTGATTTTAACTTAGGCTTTAAACAATATTATGAATTGTTTATTTTAATTTTGAGTTGATTAATTTGGTAGAAGATTTATTTTTTCCTAAGAGCCTAATCACATCCATGCCATACATTAAAATAAGAAAGAAATTAGGAGAACATGTCATCTTAATGCTAAAAAACATCAAATATTTTATAAAGCTAATGCAAAAGAATAAAATGTCATTTGTGGTCAGCACCCGCACAAACCGAAAAAGCCAAGCTCTACCCTTATACAACCCGGATTACAAATGAATTAATTTATAATTAGAATTTCATGTTATGGGGTCTTCTTTTCTTCTTTATTCTTTCTCCTTTCTTCTTTAGTTCCTTCTTTTGGATGGTTGTAATATGGATACTCCAAAGGCTTCACATGGTGTATAAGATGAGGTCTTATGACCAATGCTCATCTTAATCCACCATAACATTCATTCCAAAATCTTAATTGTAAAATTACATAAAATGGATAAGTAATTCTAACATAAAATAGAGATTAGCTAAACAAATCATACAAATCTCAATTATGTATATTGGACTTAGCACCATATATGGGTAACCAAGTCCACCTATTGGATTAAGGAATGAACTAGCAATTCTCCTAATTAAGTCACCAATAAATCCCAAGAAAATTATGGGAGGCGAGTCATCTCACTAATTTAGCACAAAAGTTTAGAATTCGTTAGTAATTAGAGGGTAATTAGCAAAATAAAATTCCCAATAAAACCCAAATTCAGGAAAAGTACTATTCAAAATTCATTGAAATAAATTTTTATAATATTCTATGTTCAATTATCTATCCAATGCAATTTATTTCATTTGATATTGTTTTGATTTTCTAGGCTTAGATATGAATTTAGGAAGTTTTCATAATTAATTAGAATATTTAAATAGCGAATTAAGTATTTAATCACTCGGTTCCACGTGGGCGACGGCGTGGCATCGCTTTCCATGTGGCATGGCGATTGTATCTTTGTCACATCATAGCACCGCGCATGGCGACACTACGCGCTTTCTCCTTGTCCGAAGGATCGGACGGTGATTAAAGCCGCGATTCTAAGGGATAAATGTGGGTGCTACGTGTTTTAATCACGATCGTCCATCCAAAATGCACGGATGGATGGCCGAGATTCATCCACAGCCGTGAGAGATGGCTACCGTCCACCTTCTAAGGTGATATCTAAGCTCGATTGAGCTTATTGAGCTAAAATTTAGCCCTCACCATCATCATGCAATAAAGATCACATCCAATGGCTAGAATTCTATGGGATTAAAATTCCTTTCACAAAGCTCCAAACCACATTGAATTTAAGCTCGAAAAATAGCTAACCTCATAGGCACTCGATTCTTGAGAAGCTTAGTGAGAGGCGACTTTCTTGAGTTTGGAGGCTTTGAGATGGGGTAGATCCTCCTATGGGCCAACTCCTCCTTGACTTGAGCTCGGCTTTGGTCTAGAGCACTCCTCCCTTGCTTCAAGAACTTGTATGAAGCTTTTGGCAAGCTCGATTGAGCTCCCATGGAGCTTGCAAAAGGAATTGGGCTAGTTTTAAGTGTGGAGTGAGATTGGATTTTGGTTTTCTTCACCTATTTTTGATTTTAGAAACCGAAATGGGAAATTGGTTCTTACTTGGGAGAGCTTGGGAGGTTGAGGAATGGCTTCTAACTTCCCTTGGTTCAATTAAACTGGATTAAATGAATGAAATATAAAAATGAGGTCAACCAATGAGAATATAAATGAATTATAAGAAAGTTTCATGAGTTTGCATTGATTTGAAGATGATTTAGGCCAAGTCCTTAAGAGGGATTAATGGACTTAAGAAAGATTTTGAACTTGGAATTTCAATCATAAACTTCAATCATGGATTTTAATCATGGGTTTCAATCATGGGTTTTGATTTGGGTTTGGAGAAAATCAAATAAGCGGAATTGATTTGCTTTGATGTTGATTTGATTTGGAGTTTTGACTTGAAGAAAGAAAGTGAGGAATGTGGTTCAAGCTATAGGATAGGTAAATTTTTATAACACCCCAAGGCATGATCTATTCCTATGGCTAACTCTTCTAAGTCTCTAAGGTTAGGTTGAGTGTCCACCTAATCACTAGATGTATCTTAAGACTAAGGAATTCCTAAAGTCTAAAAGGAGTCCTATGTCTAAGATGGAGGGTTGAGAGCTCATCCTAAAAATAAGGTCAACAAAGTCAATTTGCAAATGGATCTAACTTAGAGAAAGTATATTTCCTATCCCTCTTCCATGACATAAACACAATCAAACACAATTTCCCCGCTCTTAGAATAGGTGTAAGAGAACCCGAGGCATCCTATTTCGATTAGCACAAGTTAGTGAGAGAGAACCCAAGCGACATCCTTTTGGAGAAATCGTTTGCCACTGCGACATTTCATTAAATTCTCGTGTGTTTAAGGTAGGTGTAAGAGTCCCCTGAGGTGTCCTATTCCCTTTTAACACATGCACAAAAGAAACATATATCTTTTGTCTCAAGTTATTTTGATGTGGGAGCAAGCCCCTATAACACTCACTCATTAGCTACTAGGTTAGGTTTAGATGCTACTTGCCTTTGTCACCCTAGTGGTCACTTATTTGGAAGATGTGAGTCGCTTTCTTCCTTGACCATTAATGGCGCCTTGTTAGTTTGATAGACTTCCTTTGCGGAGCTATCTTATGTTGACTTTATTTAAGAGGCGATGTGAATCTCGAGCTTTCTTCTTGAACTAGCCATCATGCATCGACTAGGTTGAGTATATTTGAGGTTCAAGATAAGTCTCCCGAGGCTCCTTTCCTCTTGACGCATTTGAGTCGATATAAGTCCTCTAGTGACATTCACTCGGTAGTCACCCTAGGTCGGATGACACTTGTCAGCCAAAGAGACTATCCTAGTAATTAGTTTCGGAGGATGTGAGTTCCCAAGCTTTCTTCCTAGGCTCATTGTTGCAAATCGGCACACCTTAGGTTGGTTGATGTTCATCTTGACGGCGACTCACGATGGATATACCACTCTTGGCGGTGAGTCCACATTCTCCTTAAGTTGGCTATTATCGAATACTTTTGATATATGACTAGCCATGTCATCTTATCCATGGTTTTGGATTAAGCCCTTAGCGACCCCATCCCCTACACTCTATTTGGACTATGTCCTTTGACCCATTTAGACTATCCCAGGTTACTTTTTGGATTGGATAGTCCCCTTTCCAAGTAGCCACCCACGTGGTTGGAGAATTTGTTGATTCTCCCTTGGTTAAATAAATTTGAGATAAGTTTAGGCTAATATAAGCTTCTTCTCGCTTTGATCTCTCACAAACTAACAAGGTCTACGTTAAAATAAACTAAACAAAATAAACAAACTACTTTGGATTAGGAATTCAATCCCCAAAGGGCCTCCTTTTCCAAGCGGGCATCTTATCTTTAAAGGCGGTCGTGAGAACTCCCCATAGAATTGCCCGACTACGAGTTAAGATAAATCCCAGTGGTACTCACTCAGTAGTCACCCTTAGGTCGGGTTCACTTTATTTTGCCACAAAGCGGGTTACCAGTCATTCCGCTTTGGAAGATGTGAGACTATGATGCATTCTTTCTAGTATGATTGTTGCAAATTGGCGCGCTAGGTCGTTCGATTTATTGCCCAAAGCAACCGATCACCCCAATGGTCTTTGGTAGTGGAAGATGTGAGTCCACGAGCTTTTTTCCCTTGAATTGATCATTGCAAACCGAAAGGCACTCCTTTGGTGGATAGTTCTCCCATTGGCTGAAGCTACTCCCTTTGATTTAGTAAATCGAGATAGGTTTAGGCTAATATAAGCTCTTTCTCGTTTGATCCATCGTAAACCAACAAAATCCATCAAAATAAACTAAAATGAAATTAATCTTGACTATCGTTGAGTTGATCTAAGTCCCCGTGACATTCACTCAATAGTCATTGAGTTGGTTCAATTTGTCTTGCCAATAAATCACCCCAACAACTGGTCCTTACTTTGGAGGATGTAAGTCTACTATACTTTCTTCCTAGTACAAGCCGCATACCAAAAGACATCCCTTTGGTTGGCTAGTCCTACTATGTGTTTAATAGACTACCCCTTTGGATTGGTACATTTGAGTTAGGTGCATCCATGGCTCCTACCGATACAGTCCATCGCAATCCAATAGGGTCCATCTCAAAAAAATCTAAAATTAAAAATCTAAAATAAACAAAACAAAACAAAATTAATCAATCAATCCAAATCAAAATCTTTTGCTTCTCCTCGGTGAGATTTAAATCTTTCTAGCTCCCTAGTGGATCTAGAATTCTAATCCCTCTGGATTTTATAATCTTTCTTCACTTGGTGGATGACTTGGACTCGCTTCCCTAGTGGAGAGTTCACTTTTCTATCCCGATGGAGTCAAAACAAACACAATAAAAAAAATAAAATTGAAACAAATTCAACCCTCTTCCTTAGTGGAACTTAATTAATCAAATCAAATTTCTCCTCGTGAGACTCAACTCAAATCAAACCTCTTATCCCCTTGTGGATGATTTGAACACGGTTCCCTAGACTTTATCCAGCAGTTCCTCCTTCCCTCTCTTATGTCTTTGACATGAGTAGAATCACATTGCACTAAGCTCGGATTCCTTCTACACCTTGGGCTAGAGTATATCATCTCTGTTAGTGCTTGTGATGGATTGTTGATCATCTCGGTCAACACAAATGCGTCGATATTTCTTGTCGGTCACACCACACCTAGGCTTTTGTTGATCTCATTTTTAGGATGAGCTCCAACCCCTCCATCTTAGACATAGAACTCTTAGACTTTAGGAGTTCCTTGGTCTTAAGACACATCTAGTGATTTAAGTGGACACTCAACCTAACTCTTGAGACATAGAAGAGTTAGCCATAGGAATAGGTCATGCCTTAGGGGTGTTAGGAAAATTTGCTTATCCTATAGCTTGAACCACATTCCTCACTTCCTTTCTTCAAGTCAAAACTCCAAATCAAATAAACATCAAACCTAAATCAATTCCGACTTAATTGATTTTCTCCAAACCCAAATCAAAACCCATGATTGAAATCCATGATTGAAGTTTATGATTGAAATTTCCAAGTTCAAAATCTTTCTTAAGTCCTTTAATCCCCTCTTTTGGACTTAGCCTTTCATCTCATCTTCAAATCAATTCAAACTCATGAAACTTTCTTATAATTCATTTATATTCTCATTTGTATTCACATATATAAATGAAATATAAATCCAAATCAATTAAACTAAATCTAAAATTCAATTCCAAGTTTAAAATATTTCTAGTCCTTATTTCCCTCTTAAGGACCTAGCCTAAAAAGCTTAAATCTTCTTAAATTCATGAAATTTTTTCACAACCCATTTATATTCTCATTTATATTTGCATATATAAATGAAATATAAATTCAAATCAATCAAATCAAAGCCCAAATTCAAATTCAAATAACAAATCTTTCCTAAGTCACTTTGATTTTCTCTTAAGGATTTAGCCTAAATCATGTTCAAATCACTTCATAATTTTGAAATTTTCCCATAACCCATTTATATTCTTATTTATATTCACATATATAAATAAAATATAAATTCAAACCAACTCCAAAATTAAACTCAAATTCAATCAAATCAACTTCAGCCTTTCAAGTCAAATTCTTGAGCTTAGCCAAATTAACTTGAAATCAAGCCAAACTTTTGATTTTTCTTCATGATTCAAACAATACTTCAATCGTGAATCCAAATATAAATACAAACTTTAATCACTTAATCAAAACTCAATTCAAAAATCAAATCTAAGTCAAACTCATGTTCCCCTTTGAATTTGAAATTGTCAAATGAATCAAAATTCATTTGACTTCAAACCACTTGTAAATGGATTTATATTTCAATCATAAGTATGTGAAATCAAACTCAAATCAAGCTTTGACCAAGCCATTTGACTCGTGAGAACCCAAAGTGACCTAAAGTACTCTTATGAGCCAAATTCTAATCCTAACCAAATTGGATTGAACTAAGCTCACCTAAGCTTCTCATCATGATCACAATCATGAGACGATCAATCACTCAAATTGGGTCAATCCAAGTCAAACCTAAGGGTTTGAAGTCAACACCAGTCAAAAATGAAACCCAACATAGCTAAAATTCAAAGGTCAAATTGGTTGAAACCAATGATCTAAGTTCATTCACGCGATCGGTGTTTAAACTTGACCAAGTCAACATTTGAGCCAACCTAGCTCAATTGGCTATTTGATCTAAGTTGACCCAACTTGACTTCAAAAGTCAAAATGTATCAAAACTTGATCTAATCCAAATTGATTGAAAACAATGGGTCAAGTCCATCTCAAAATGATTGTTGAATTTGACCAAAGCCTCAATTGGCCAACTAGACCTAGCTTGACCTTGAACCCAACTTGACTAAAGGGTCAAATTGAGCCAAATTCAAACTTAACCAAAATTGATTGGAGACAAAGATACCAATCCATTTCATATGACCAACCAAACATGAACCATGACCTAACCCAAATAAAATCAATTCAAATTGGTCAACTTGACTCATATGACCTAAATGAACTCAATTGAACCAAAACCAAATATAAACCAAATTGAATCAAATCAAAGCCACCAAAATATTTCAAATGGTCATATGAACTTGACCCAACCCTTGGTTTGAATTTGACCAATTGGTTAACTTGACTTGAAGTTGACTCATTTTGACCTAAATGGGTCAACATGAGCCAAATCACATCAAGCCAACTCAAAATTTAATGAAACTTGGCCAACCCTATTTTCTCATCATACCAAACATGCCCAAACTGAAAGCAAGGTAAAATGATCATTTTACCCCAGGCCATAGGGTAACCCAAAATCAAAACCACTTGGAATTTGGTCAATTCCTTTTCATGGACACTTGGCATCCTCTTAGTGAATCAAATGATCACTAATGGACCTAGTGCACATGACCCAATGGGTTTGGGTCAACCAAACCCAACCCAAACCCAAATTGACCATGTTCTTGAAAATGGCCACATGGGAATCATGCCTCCCACTTATTTCAAGCACATGACAACCTCCTCCACTCCTTAGCCAAAATCAATGCAATGACTCATCTAACACTAACAAACCCACTCAAGGAGCTCAATTGGATCAAAATGGCAAAGCTTTGCTCTCTACCGTCGATTGCCAAAGTGGGAGATATACTCCCCTAATTTGATTTCATTTCAACATTCTCCAATTGATTGAACCAGGAAGTTAGAGAAGCCATTCCTTAGCCTCCCTAAGCTCTCCCAAGTAAGAACCAATTTACCATTTCTCTTCTAAAATGAAAATGGGGAAGAAAACCAAAATTCAATCTCACTCCACACTTCAAACCAACCCAATTCTCTTTGCAAGCTCCATCGGGAGCTCAATCAATCTTCCCAAAAGCTTCATACGTTCTTGAAGCAAGGGAGAGTGCTCTAGACCAAAGTCGAGCTCAAATCAAGGAGGAGTTGGCCCAGGAGGATCTACCCCATCTTAAAGCCTCCAAATTCAAAGCTTAGTCTCACTAGACAAAGCTTCTCAAGGGAATCAGCGTGGGTGATAACCTCGAGGTTAGCCATTTTTTCGAGCTTAAATTCAATGTAGTTTGGAGCTTTGTGAAAGGAATTTTAATCTTATAGAATTCTAGCCGTTGGATGTGATCTTCATTGCATGATGATGGTGTGGGCTAAATTTTAGCCCAATCAGCTCAATCGAGCTCATCTCACCTAGAAGGTGGAGGTAGCCATCTCTCCGCGAAATCTGAGGATGAATCTCTGGTCCATCCATGCATTTTGGATGGGCGATGATTAAACACATAGCACCCACAATTTATCCTTTACGTAGCTTTAATCTCGGTAATCCTTGATGGACGGTGGCCTCTGATGTGACAAGTTAACGATCCAATCCCGTTGTGCCATGTGGAAAGCGCATCGCGTGACCCACATGGTACGATTAAATACTTAATTAGGCTATTTAAATATTCTAATTAATTATGAAAACTTCCTAAATTCATATCTAAGCCTAGAAAATAAGAAAAATATGAAATAAATTGCATTGGATAGATAATTGAACATAGAATATTCTAAAATTGATTTTAATGAATTTTGAATAGTATTTTTTCTCAATTTGGGTTTTATTGGGAATGTTATTTTACTAATTCCCCTTTAATTACTCCACGAATAATTCCAAACTTTTTATGCTTAATTAGTGGATGACTCGCCTCCCATAATTTTCTTGGGATTTATTGGTGGCTTAATTGGGGAATTGCTAGTTCATTCATTAATCACTCCTTTAATGTAATTAAGCTTAATTAAGGGCATAATTAGTGGTTTAACCCTTTGATTGAGTCAATTAAGTTTTGATTAAGTGAATATGAGGCTTAGGGAATAATTTTGGGATGCTTTCCTCATGATATTCCCTAAACCCTCTTTTTTTCTTCCTTAATCTAACCTTAATTAAAGGTTAATTCACTAATTACCCTTAATTAATTTCATAAAATTATAAAACTTTTCAGCACTCAATTAATCTATCTTGGATAGATGCTTATATATTCAAGAGCCTAAGTACATTAAGGAAATCAAAACTCAACTCACATGTGTGAGAGGTGTTATGAAATTACTTAAAATTAAACCTCTTAGTTAAATTAATCATTAATCATGAGCCAAATGCATTAGAATCTTTTCCTCCTAGGTGCATTGCTGATTTAAATTCTTTGTGTGATTTTATGTCATCTCATTGGCTCATAATTATTTGATTAAGTATGCTAAGGTGGTGTAGGTAAGGGATAATTAACACATTTAATTCATATCTTAACCTAACCAAAGCATAAAATTGATCTAATCACTTAAAATTATTCTAAAACAATAAACATATATGGGAATGGGTTAGCAACATCAAACTCACCTTACATTTCTCAAATTAAAGCAACCTCAAAATAAAATCAAATTTTTTTAAAAAAATTTGATTTGCTTTAAGCTTTCTTATGTCATAAGATTGTCTTTAGGAATTAATTAGGGTGAATGTGTTTACATACTTTCATCACTTTAGTTCTTTCCTAACATGCTAAATGTGTATGTCATATGAGTTTCATGCATTCATGCTTTTTAAAATCAAATCCAAAAATTGAAAATATTTT
Source organism: Cymbidium sinense (assembly GCA_021442155.1). Taxonomy (NCBI): domain Eukaryota; kingdom Viridiplantae; phylum Streptophyta; class Magnoliopsida; order Asparagales; family Orchidaceae; genus Cymbidium; species Cymbidium sinense. The sequence continues at coordinate 57,880,643 of CM038230.1, read as the reverse complement.
CTTTATGTAAAATTGCATGTTTTGACCAAAGTAAAATATGAATGTCTATTATCACTATTAAATTCAAAGCTATTTTTAAAATCTATAAATAAAATATCTAAAATTGAAAATGTGCTACTTATGATTAGTTATGAGCTTACATGTGGATATAATTATGAAGATATGCATAGTGTAGCCTTCCTTCTCTTTTCTTTTAATATGATTTTGAATAGAATTTAGCAAAGTGTATAGTTTATTTGAAAAGAATATAACACTTAACCCCTTTCTATTCATTCCTATACTATTACTTAAGAAGGATAGCTACACTTTTACATATAAATTGCATAAACAAATCAACCAATATAAACTTTTGCATCTTTCTTTTCCCTTCATTTCTTTTGTACATATGCTTGTATTTAAGGAAAGTGGTATATTAGTGGACAACCTCGGGATTGCAAAGCTTTAAGTAGCCTAAGTAGGTCTTATTTCTTACACGGTTAATAATGGCAGTACTCACTTATGCCTTTCATACATACATGTGTGCATGTGAAAAATGGATAAGGAAATCTCTTTTCTATTTAATGAAAAATTATGCATCATAAAGCATTCAAATTTTCTTAAGTAACTCACTTAGCATTCATCATAAAGTGTGCCAAACATTCTCATTTGGATGTATAGATATGCTTAAGATGCATCCATATCAATGTTATACATGTTGGAAAAGAAATGAAATGATGTGTCTTTTGTGAATTTAGTTTACTTTATTTAATCTTAAAATGCCTTTCTTTTCAAATAGGTTTGTTTAGGGAAAATCTAAGCTTAGAATTAATTAAAATATATAATAAAACATTCACTAAATAAAATTAAACATGAATCCATTTTAGAAATTACTTGGAGGTAGGGAAGGAAGAGATGTTCTCTTCTCTTTTCCCTCTCTTTAAAACTTAGTAATTAATTGTAGGATTCATTTAAACCAAATCAAAATACAAAATAAAATCAACCCAAATCAACTAAACACTTAAATGAAACCACCCATCTAAGTTTAACATCTTCACACTTAGAAAATCCAAACCTTAAAACCATAGCTAAGCATACTACACAAACTTTTAAAGCACACACATAGGTTAAGTCACCACTTCTAGCTTTAGGTTACGGTGGTGCATGGCTCGATGTTTATTTTGTGATGTATTATTTCTAGTCTAGATGTTAGGGTGAATGTAGAATGAATGGTAGGATGATTTAGTCTAATCATTATTTTTTGCAAGAGATTGTGCTTAAGGGGTGTGTAATAAATAAAAATATAAATTTTTTTGTGCGGTGCTTATACCCTAAGCATAATCCAATAGGCTAGACAGTTACTGTGTGGGGTGCTAAGTCCAATATACATGCTTGAGATTTATATGATTTGTTTAGTTAATCTCTATTTTGGTGTTAGTTAGATTTACTTATCCTTTTCATGTAATTTTTTTATAATTAGGATTTTAGAATGAATGTTATGAGTGATTAGGATGAGTATTGGTCATAAGATCTCATCTTATGCACCATGTGAAGCCTTTGGATCCACATTCCAACCATTCAAAAGAAGGAACTAAAGAAGAAAGGAGAAAGAAGAAAGAAGAAAGAAGAAGAAAAGAAGACCCCATAACATGAATTTCCTTGCTTAATTATAAATTAATTCATTTTTTAATCCGGTTGTACAAGTGTAGAGCTACCCAATTTGTTTTATGTTTATGCGGTGGTGCCCGACCACAAATGACCTTTTATTCTTTCACATTAGCTTTATAAAATGTTTGATGTTTTGTTTAGCTGCACATTAAGATGATATGTTCTCCTATTTTCTTCCTTGTTTGATGTAGTGCGGATGGCGATTAGGCTTTAAGGTAAAATAAATCTTCTACCAAATTAATCAACTCAAAATTAAAATAAATAACTCATAATCTCATTTAAAGCCTAAGTTAAAATCAAGATAAAAGAATTAGCAACTCCTTAGTTAGATGAGTATTTCTTTTATAACATCATGCATAAAAGCATATTGTTACACTCTTGATTGGAGGGCTATCTAGAAACACACCTCTTCTCTTATCAGATTTTAACCAATAATCTTACTTCATGCATTAGACATATGAATCCTATAAGCTGAGTCAAATGATTGTCCAAAATGAAAATAAAATGTAATGTGAATTTCATTAGATCTAGGTCATTTTCATGCCCTTATATGATCTAGTCTCTTAGGGAGTGAGTTTTAGGACTTAGTCTCTTTCTAAATAAATAACGACCTAGCTATCTTGCATAAAGCATATGACTTGCCTACATGAATTTATAATCGTAGGAGGTTAATTGGTAGCCACCGGTTGTAAGTCCAAGCGGTTTGGTGATTTGTCCTCTCTTGTGGAGGCAAACCAAATATCCATTGTCACCTTAGATTTAGGTGTTTTTGGCCCTTGTCAAAGCTCCCTAGATTTAGGTTTGAGGTTACTTCTCCCTATGGGCCATAAGCATAAATACCCACCTCTTAGGCATTTCTAAAACCACAGATGGAATTATAAGCCCTAAACTTCAATAAAAAAAGTCAACTCAAATGAATAATTTAATTTCAAAATTGTAAAGCCCAACCATAGGATAGTTTGAGATACTTTCTAGGTTTCTTAGCATCGATTGAGCATCTCTTATTTTCCTTTGGCTTAATAATAACTCTTCTTGATCAATCTCATTTGATCTTCCAAAATAAAGCGATTGATTGATAGTCCTACCTATTGAAATCTTTGGAGACAATGATCATTTATCTTAATCGAGAGTATTCTAAAGGATATCGTTCTTTAGGATGTAATTAACTATGGGGCTTGCCCACTAGGAAACTTAACAAACCCGGTTTAAAATTAACCTTACTTTATTTTTTTTATGTAAAGTAGGGAAGAATCTCTTTAATTTTACATGCATACCCATTGTCTTTGAGTCCTTGTTGAGGTGATTAGGTCCATTGTAAGGTGGTGATTTTTATATTTGAGATAGTACACCTCTCCTCAATGTCATGATCACTTAATAAGAATATTTGTGGATCTATGGTATCAAAATGCATAAAAAAGAAGAAAGTATATTTTATCTTCATTTTATCCCATAGAGTGAAGATGGAAGTATACTTTTTTCTTTTAGAAATTTCATAAAATTTCACCCAAATCATGTGAATTTGAGAATGGAATCTTCACTTAGTAAATTTGGGTATGCTAAATGAAGAATCCAAATATTTTGTTATTTTGGAAAGAGGATCTTTACTTAGCAAAATTAGGTATGCTAAATGAAGGATCCAAATATTTTATTGTTTTGGAAAGATGATCTTTACTTAGCAAATTTGGATATGCTAAATGAAGGATCCAAATGTGTTTTATTTTCATTTTGATTTTGATTTTAAAAAAATGAATCTTCACTTAGCAAATTTGAGTATGCTAAGTGATCCAAATGTTGTTTTGATTTTGATTTTGAAAAGAGGATTCTTTACTTAGCAAATTTAGGTATGCTAAATAAAGAATCCATGTGTTTTGTTTTGATTTTTTTTTATTTTGAAAAGATGATTCTTTACTTAGAAAATTTAAGTATGCTAAATAAAGGATCCATGTGTTTTGTCTTGATTTTGATTTTGATTTTGAAAATGAATATTCACTTAGCATTTGAGTATGCTAAATGAAAGATCCAAATGTTGTTTTGATTTTGATTTTGAAAGAGGATTCTTTACTTAGCAAATTTATGTATGCTAAATAAAGGATCCATGTGTTTTGTTTAGATTTTTATTTTGGTTTTGAAAAATGGATCTTCATTTAGCAAATTTGGGTATGCTAAATGAGATCCAAATATTATTTTGATTTTGATTTTGAAAAGAGGATTATTTACTTAGCAAATTTATATATGCTAAATAAAGGATCCATGTGTTTTGTTTTTTGATTTTGATTTTGGTTTTGAAAATGGATCTTCACTTAGCAAATTTGGGTATGCTAAATGAAAGATCCAAATGTATTTGATTATTTATTTAATTTTTTTTTGAAATGAGGATTCTTTACTTAGCAAATTTAGGTATGCTAAATAAAGGATACATGTATTGTTTGAATTTTGATTTTTTTTGAAAAGATGATTGTTAATTTTGAGAAGATGATTATTGGCTTTGTTTTTTGAAAATGAAATCTTCATTCAAGACATGAGGATGTTCATTTATGCTTTTGAAAACATGATTTTGGGTTTTATTTTGAAAATGAAATCTTCATCAAAATAAATTGAGTGAAGATGTTCATTTTGCTTTTAGAAAATATGATTGTTGATTTTATTTTTGAAAAGATGATTTGATTTTGTTTTGAAAATGAAACCTTCATTCAATAATTTGAATGAAGATGTTCATTTGTGCTTTTCAAAATATGATTGTTGATTTTATTTTTTAAAAAAACAAAAAGATGATTGTTGATTTTGTTTCTTGGGAATGAAATCTTCATTCAATAAATTGAATGAGGATGTTCATTTATGCTTTTGAAAATATGATTGTTGATTTTGATTAAAATGAAATCTTCATTCAATAAATTGAATGATGATATACATTTGTGCTTGAAAAGAATGATTGTTAATTCTATATTTGGGAAGATCCTACATATAATAGTCATGAAGATTGTTAGATGAGGTTATTTTTTGTGCAAAATATTTGATTATGTACATTTTGAAAAAGTGCTTTTGGAAATTGGTATTTTATAAAGAATTTTTTTATTTTTTGAATGAACCTTACCTTACCATAGAAATGGTAAGAGGGAAGCCTTTAGTTATTTCTTTTATTAAATTTTCATTATCACCTATTAAGAAATCAACAGAGTTTTAAGACCCACAGTGAGGTCTTAAAACCTAAAGGATGTTGGCTAGCTTAGCTCAAGGATGAAATGAGCTAAGTGCCAATGGAAGAGAAAGATAGTCTTGGATTCATATAAAATACAAACTCACTATCGATACTTGGAGACAACGATCGTTTACCAAAGATGGAGAGAGGAACCTTCTCCGGGAGTCGCCATAAAATCTATGGTGAAATACTTTTATCTTCATTTTATCTTTGGAAAGAATAAATGAAAACAAAAATATATTTGGGACACCGTAGATCCGTAGATGCTCTTATTACGGTGATCGATATATGAGGAATGATGCACTATCTCAAGAGAGAAATCACTATGCTACAATGACCTAATCACCTTAATAAGGACTTCTAAGGACTATGGGTCTTCGTATGTACCGAGATTCTTCCCTACTTTATATGAAAAAGTAAAGAGTTTATTTTAAATTGGGTTGTTAAGTTCCTATGGAGGAAAGCTACAGCTAATTACATCTAAGGAATGAGATCTCTTAGAATACTCTTGATTAAGGTAAATAATCATTATCTCCAAAGATTTCAAAGATAGGACTATCAATCAATTGGTTTATTTTTAGAAGATCAAGCGATTGATCAAGAGGAGGGAGTTATTATCGAAGCCAAAGAAGATAAGTAGGGTATGCTTATGATACTAGGAAGCTAGTAAGCATCCCAAATTATCTTTTGGGCTTTATATTTTGAAATTGAAGTGATTTATTTATTTGAGTTAAATTTTAATTAGAAATCAAAGGCTTACAATTTCACAACACAAGATTATGGAAATGCCAAGAGGTGAGGATTTATGCTCGTATGCAAAGGGAAGTAGTGACCTTTGAACCTAAATCTAGGGAGCTTTGACGAGGGCAAGCACGACCTAAATTTAAAGCAAAAAATGGATATTTGGTTTACCTCTATAAGAGAGGATAAACCACCCGATTGGACTTATAACTACTGGGGTGGCCAACTAACTACTCCTATGATTTTAAATATATATTGACAAGTCATATGCTTTTATAGATAGTTAGTGTTGTTTATTTAGAAAGATACTAAGTTCTTAAACACACTCCCTAAGAGACTAGATCATGTAGGGCAAGATTAATGACTTAAATCTAATGCAAATTTTATTATATTTTATTTTCATTTTGGGCAAATTGATTTGACACACTATGAGATTCATATGTCTAATGCATGAGAAATTAGATTATGGGCTAAAATTAGAAAGAAGGGAGGTGTGTTTCCACCATGGCTCTCAAAGGTCAATCCAAGTTCTCGAAAGGTGGAAGCCCTCCATGACAAGAGTGAAACAAGATGCTTTTATGTATGATGTGAGAACATATAACACCCGCTAAGAGGTTGTTAAATCTTTTATCTTGTTTTATAACCTAGGCTTTATGTGAGGTTATGAGTTATTTAATTTTTAGTTTTGAGTTGATTAATTGGATAGAAAATTTATTTTTTCCTAAGAGTCTAATCACCTCCAGGCCATTCATCAATCAATGAAGAAACTAGGAAAATATGTCATCTTAATGCATAAGCTAAACACACATCAAACAATTTATAAAGCTAGTGCAAAAGAATAAGAGGCCTTTTGGATTCCACCATAAACTCAAAATAAATTGGGTAGTCGAGCTCATCCCTATACAACTGGATTACAAATGAATTAATTACAATCAAAATGAGATCATGTTGGGGTGGTTTTTTTCTTCTTTTCTTCTTTCTTCTTTTGCTTTTCTTTCTTCTTACTTCTTTTGGTTGGTTGAAATATGGTTGCTCCAAAAGCTTCACATGTTACATAAACATAGTCTTATAACCAATGTTCATCCTAATCCCCATAACAATCATTCCAAATCCTAATTGCAAAATTACATGAAAATGTGAAAAGTAAATCTAACTATAACAGTAAATAGAGATTAGCTAAACAAATCACACAAACCCAAGCATGCATATAAATAGATTGGTCTTAGCACACATGGGTAACCAAGTCCCGACCAATTTTGGATTATGCTTAGGGGAATAAGCAACCGCATAAAAAAAGTATTTATATTTTTATTACAACGCCTTAAGCACAATCCCTCAGAAGATAATGGTTAGACTAAGATCGCTCTACCATTCAGTCTACATAGATAAACCCTAACATCCATACTAAAATATCACATCACAAAACAAAATCAAGCATCATACCATGCACCCTAATTTAGGACTAGAAATGGTGACTTGGCCTAATGTGGGTGTTATTAAGGTTTGTGTGGTATGTCTTAACTAGGCTTTATGGTTAGAATTTTCTAAGTATGAAGGATTTAGCTTAGAGGTTATTTCATTTAAGTGATTTAGTTGATTTGGTTAATTTTATTTTTATATTTTGATTTGATTTAAAGGAACCTATAATTAATTACTAAGTGTTATAGAGAGAAAAGAGAAGAGAACTTCTTTCTTCCCTACATTAAGTAATTTCTAAGATAGGTTCATTAATGATTTTATTTGATGAATATTTTATTATGTGTAATTAATCCTATGTTTAAATTTTTCTTAAATAAACCTATTCAAAAGAAAAGCATTTTAAGATTAAGTAAAGTGAATTACTATAACAAAATGCACAATACTTTATTTCTTTCCAACATGTGTAACATGCATATGGATGAATCCTAATCATATCTATACATGCAAGTGAAAATGTTAGCACCTTAATGATGAATGTTAAGAGATGTTGCCTAAGGAAAATTTGAAATGTTTCATGTATGATTTTCTTAAGTAGAAAAGAGGGTTCTTTTATCCATTACTCATATGCACATTTACATGTATGAAAGACATAAGTGAGTATGGTGTCATTATTTTCTACACTGTAAGGTACAAGACCTACTTGGGTTTACTTAAATCCTCGCAACCCGGATGTCCAAACTAATATACCACTTTTCTTAAATACATGTGCATGTACAAAAAGAAATGAAAAAAAGAATCATGCAAAAGTTTATGCTTGTTTATTTTGATTTGCTTATGCAATGAAGATGTGTAAATGTGAAGGTCCCTCTTAAAGGATAACATAGGAAAGAATTTAAGCAAGTGTTGTGTTCTTTTCAAATGAGCTATACACTTTGCAAAACCTATTCAAAACTATGTTAAAAGATAATAGAAGGAAAAGTCATATAATGCACATTTTATATTATACTCACATGCAAGTTTATAAGTAATTGTAAGTAGCATACCTTTCATTTGTAATATTTGATTTCTAAGTTTTGAGAATAATTTTGGATTTAGTAGTGATAATAGTCATTCATATTCTTACTTTAGCCAAAACATGCAACTTGACATAAAGAAATATTTCATTTTGATTTGAATTTTCAAAAGACATGAATGCATGATTTTCATATGACATACACATTTAGCATGCTAGGAACGAAATAAAGTGATTTAAGCATGTAATTTCATTCACCTAATTAATTTCTAAAGAAAATCATATGGAATAAGATCATTTAAAGTGAATCAAAGTTGTTTGAAATTTTTAGTTTGGTGTTGAGTTTGATTTGATTTTAGGAAATGTGAAAAGGTTTGTTGGTCCTAACCCATCTCCACACATATGTGTTGTTTTATTTTAATTTTTAAAACCATTAGATTGATTTTATATTTTATTTAGATTAAGGTGTTCATTAAGTTCATTAATTATCCTTTACCTACACCACTTTAATATATTTAACCAAATAATTATGAGCCAATATATAACATAAAATTACAAGGAATGCAAATCACAATGCTCTAAGAAAGAAAAGGGCCTAATGTATTTGCACACAATTAAAGATTAATTAAGCTAAAGAGTTTAATTTAAGTACTTTCATAACCCTTCCCACACATATGGGTTAGATATGATTTCTTTAAGCTACTTTGGTTATTGAACACCTAAGTATCTACCCAAGAAGGAATTGATTAAATTTTGATTTGATTTTAAAATTTTGATTAATTAATCCATTTAATAAAGTGATTGAACTATCTAATTAATTTTCACCTTAATTAGATTTTTTATCCAAATGAAATAAACTTGGGGAAAAGATTTGGAAAGAACTCTAATCTCATTCCCCAAGTCCATTCAATCTCAAGGTAGTTAACAAACTTAATTAATGAATTTATCATTATTTAATAGGTTAATTAATCATTTATTAATTAAGAGAGTAATTAGAAGTGAATCAAGCAATTATCCTAATTAAGCCAATACTAAATTCCAAGAAAATCATGGGAGGCGAGGTCATCCCATTAATCAACCCTAGGAAGTTTAGAATTAATTGTTTAAGTAATTAGAGAGTAATTAACATAATTACATTCCCAATAAAACTTAAATTACATAAAATTTACTATTCAAAATCAATTGAAATTAATTTTAGATTATTTTCCTTTGAATTATCTTCAAAATGCATTTGAGTTTGTATTTTTTTATTTTTTTATAATTAGTTGTGTGTTTTGAAGTTTAAGTGATTAAGGATAATTAAATAAACCCTAAATATATAACTAATCCAAATGGATCGCGGACGCATGCACTTTTCACATGGCATGTTGGGATTCATCACTTAAGTTGTCACATCCTATGCATCGCTGGCACTATGCATTTTCTGGATCGTCCGATCGGTCGATTAAACCGGTTCTAATAGGATAAATCGATGATCTAACATGGATTAATCAAGGCTCCCATCCAAAACAAGCGAAATGGATAGTCCATGATTCATCCTTGTCGCATGGAGACTGATCCCCATGGTTTGATCCGAGCTCGATTGAGCTGATTGGTAGATTGAACCCAAACTATCAACATACAATGATGAAGATCTAATGATGGAAATCACTTGGATTATAATTCTCTTCAAAAGGACCAAAGAAAATTCAATGCAAGCTTTTTGAATAGTACCTCGTGAGGCTATCACTAGCGCTCCCAACCATCGAGGTAGCTTCATTTAGTGAGAGAAGCCCTATTGAAGGTTTGAAAGAGGTTCGAGATCCTCCAATTGACCAAACTCCTCCTCCCAGGCTTGCGCTTTGGTCTAGCTCCCTCCTCCGTGCCTTGGAAGCTTGGAAGAAGCTTTGGATGAACTCGATCCCTCTAAGGGTGCTTGCAAGAGAAATTGGCTTTTGGTTGAGTGATGGATGAGTTGGAATTTTCAATGAGCTCCCTATTTTGGCAGGAAATCGAGAATGGAGAAATGGGAAATGAGGAAGCTTGGAGGAACTTGAAGAAGCTTTCAATGAGTTCCTATAGCTCAATCAGTGTGAATCAATTGAATTCAAGTAAAATTAGGGGAGTATATCTCTAGAAGGATCGGACGGTGAGCTTCTCCTTGCCATTTTGATCAAATTGATCATAATGGGTGGTTTGGTTAGCCGTTTTGGATGCCATGTGATTTAGTTTAGAGGAAGGGATTGGAGGAGTTTCCATGTGTTAATTTGAGTGGAGGAGTGATTCCATGTGGTGCAATTTCTATTGGTTGGTCAATTTTTTGGGTTTGGCTGACCCAAAACCATTGGGTCAAGTGCACACTCATTAGTGTCCACTTGGTACATTAAGAGGGTGCCAAGTGGCCATGAAAGGATATGACCAAATTATAGGTGGAATTGGCCATATGTTACCTGACCTAGGGTAAAATCATCATTTGGCTTTGATTTCACTTTAGGAAGATTTAGAATAGTTTGAAATTTGGGTCAAAAAGAATTTAGAGTTGATTTGATATCATTTTGCTCATGTTGACTCATTTAGGTCAAAATGGGTCAACTTGGGTCATGGACCAATTGGTCAAATTCAAGTGAAACCAAATGTTGGGTCAAGTTTATATGACCATTTGAAATGTGTTGGCATCATTGGCTTGGTTCAATGATTTATATTTGGTTTTGATTAATTTGATTTCATTTAGGTCAAATGAGTCAAGTTGACCAATTTGACCCATTAATTAAGGGTTAGGTGAGTTGGTTTAGGTTGGTCATTTGAAATGTGTTGCAAGCTTTGGTATCAATCAATTTTGGTTTGATTTGATTTTGGCTCAATTTGACCTTTTAGGTCAAGTTTGGTTCATGGTCAATTGGGCTATGTTGGGTCTACTTGAGGCTTTCAAGTTCAACAAGTGGTTTAGAATGAATTTGACCCATTGGTTGCAATCAATTTGTCTTAGATCAAGATTTGACACATTTTGATTTTTGTCAAGTTGAGTCAAGTGGCCAATTGAGGTTAGGCTCAAAATGATGACTTGGTCAAGTTCAAACATTGATCATGAATTGGTTTTGATCAATGGTTTCAATCAATTTGGCCTATGGTGGATTTTGGCTAGTTTATGTTTCATTTTAAGTGTTGACTTGGTCAACCCTTATTTGACTTAATTTGACCCAATTTGAGTGATTGATTGTCTTATGATGATTGTAGCTCACAATGTGAGGCTTAGATGGGCTTAGTTCAATCCAATTTGGGTAGGATTAGAATTTGGCTCAAAAGGACTTTAGGTATCTTTGGGTCAAATGAGCCTAAGTGGTCAATTGACTTGATCAAGGCTTGATTCAAGTTTGGTTGAACTCACATATCTTATGATTGAAATATAAATCCATTGCAAGTGATTTGAAGTTAAATGAGTTTTGATTCATTTGATAATTTCAAGTTCAAAGGATGAACATGAGTTTGATTTGGGTTTGATTTTTTAATTTAGTTTTGGTTTGATGATTGAAGTTTATATATTTAGATTCATGATTGAATGTTTGATTGAATCATGAAGGAAATCAAGGTTTGAATTGATTTGAGGTTGATTTGGCTAAGTTCAAGAATTTGACTTGAAGGGTGTGATTGGATTTGGGTTTGAATTTTGAATTGGTTTTGGGTTTTGAATTTATATTTCATTTATATTTGTGAATATAAGTGAAAATATAAATGAGTTATGAGAATATCTTGAATTTGAATTGATTTGGATTTGATTTAAGCTAAGTTCATAAGGTGGACTCAAAGGGCTTAGAAAAGATTTTTGAACTTGGAATTGAGTTTTGGGTTTAGTTTTATTTGAATTTATATTTCATTTATATTTGTGAATATAAACGAAAATATAAATGGGTTATGAAAAATCTCTTGAGTTTGAAGTGATTTGAATTTGAGATAAGTCCATAAGATGGCATCAAAGGGCTTAGAAAGATTTTGAACTTAGAATTGAGTTTTGGATTTAGTTTTAGTTATTTGAATTGATTTGAATTTGAGAAAATTAATTGAGTTGATTGAGGTTGAAGTTGTTTTGAGATTTGATTTAGAATTGATGATAATTTGAATTTGAAGTTGATTTTTGAATTTGATTGGGATTGGAGTTGAAGTTGATTTGAGTTTGAGAAACCAATTAAGTATGGAATTGATTTGAGTTTTGAAATTTGACTTGAAGGAAGGAAGCGAGATTTGGTTCAAACTATAGGGTAGACAAGTTTTCCTAACACCCCAAGGCATGACCTATTCTATGACTAACTCTTTTAAGTCTCTAGGTTAAGTTAAGTGTTCACCTAATCACTAGAAGTGTCTTAAGAGTAAGGAACTCTTAGTGTCTAAGAGGAATCCTATGTCTAAGATGGAGAGGTTGAATGCTCACCCAAACTGAGGTCAATAGAGTGTACAAAGACAAGTCAAATTCAGCCTTAGATTAGGGGTTGTGTGATCGACGATGCTCCATCAAAGTACATATCCATTTGCAATTTTTTTCATTAATAAGTAAAATCGCTAATAGAGTAAATCATCATTAAGCGATAAATCAACTTGGATACACACAACAAGAAAAATATGCCAAGATCTTTGTCTCTTCATTGCTTTTTGGGGTATAAATGTGATATCAAATTATAAAAATGTATTTCCTATCTTGCCAAACAACAACTGTCAATGTTGGTCTTGTCATCAAGAATGAAAATGAGCGTGATTTTGTGAGAGACATAATGTCAAGCTTTTGGATAGTGAATATCAACGTTAAATAATGCTTATAAACTCCTACTAATATCCAACTTATATAATATAATGCATTTTTCTTACCTTTTTATTATGCTATGTAAGTAAAGCTCAAAGGACTCTTCTAAGTTTTGATGTATGACAGAGGATTTTTTGGGATAAGAGATGCTAAAATTGTGATTGAAAAGGTGCTTCTTGATGATATCAAACATTTTTTGATATTTTTTTTGTCTCATTTGAATAGAGCATTCATCTTCATCCTTTGCAAAAGGTTAGCATATGCCCTGATTTAATTTGAACCTCCAAATGAATGTAAGTTGTTCTTGTAAGGAATGAAGGCGTGAAGTTCTTTGGCGTGACATCTATGATTGCTTTGATATTAGGATCGATCTCAATTTCTTTATATTATATGACATAGTCGAGGAACTTTTCTAAGGATACTTTCAAAGTACATTTGAGAGGATTGATTTTGAGATTATATCTCCTAATTCTTTCAAAGATAATCTTTAAATCATCAAGATGGTCTTAGCGATTTATGCTTTTAACAATAACATCATCAACATAGCATTCAACTTTTGATGGATCAACTCATTAAAATAAGGGTTATGACCCTTTTATATTTAGCTTTAAAATTCTTTAATCAAAGGTATGACCGTATAATAGTATATATTGATCGATCCCAATGACTTATTTTTCTCATCATTGGGAGCCATCTTGATTTGGTTATAACCCGATGATCTATCCATGAATGAGAATATATCATAGTTGAAAGTACTATCCATTAGTAGTTTTGATATTATAAATGGAAAGTCATCTTTTGGGCACACTTTATTTAAGTCCAAGTCAATGATGTAGATTTGATCATTCTTTTTCTTGAGGAATTATATTAGTTTTCTAATGTATTTCTCCTCTCATAAAGTCTACTTTAATAAGCTTCTTGGTTTCTATAATCACCGTTCTTTGATTTCCAAATTTCATTTGTTTAGAGCTTGTATCTAGATTAATAACTACTCTACAGTGCTACATCAAGGGATAAGTGGGCATTTCAACGTATGTCTAAGCCAAGCATTTCAATTCTGAGCATAACTTTCAATTCTTCAACTTTCTTGCTAAGTGGATGAAGGTTGGATGAGGTTCATCTTTAGTTTTGAAATTGATAATTTTCAATTCATCCATAGTATCATCCACCATCTTTGGGTTCCTCGTGTAGACTTGGCTTCTAACTCATCATCATTTGTAAGGTAGACTTCATAAAATTTGTTTTCATCTTTAGTTTTAGTGTTGACCTTCTATTTGGTTATTAAATAATAGATATTTCTTTGATGATGCTTACATTATATATATCCAAGGCCTTTAGTTGTATAATTATCATTTTATGAGAGGCTGTGGACTCTTTAGGATCTATAAGTTGTTGAAGAAATGGGCTTTTCATTTATCAATCTCAATATCAAATCCTAATTTGTGTGTCATTCTTTGAATCCTTGGAGAATAGTATCTTGACATTCTTGTGGAAACCATATCGACTCCTCATATTGCATATGCTAATCAAAATCTTAATGGTAACACTCCTAGAATTTGTAGAATAAAATTTTGGGTTTATCGGTTTCATGTAAAGGAAGTATGTAGAATGTCTTCAATTCTTCAATGATATGAACCTCATGCAAAGTGATTTTCTTGAAATATTAGGGAGGTATTAGTGTAATCACAAATGAATCTTGATATCAATAGGTTTATCATCCTTCTTGAAGAGACGTTTAAACCTTTCTTTCATAAATGGATTCATAGTCATAGCACAATCAGTACTCCATCTTCTTTCGTTCACGAGGGTTCACTTATCTCCATGGGTTTGACAAGAGTATCTTATTCTCTTTATATCACGCCCAAGTGAGAGATGTGTCTCTTCAATTTTGACAATGTATCATGAAAATTTTTTTAGAGAGAATTAATGTTGCCTTCATTTATTCCCTTTTGTTTCTTCTTTTCCTTTTAGACTAGAGCTATAGACTATTCATCTTCATAAATTTTACTTAATGGATTGCAAATAACGATAGTGCCAAGAATCTTGTGTTCTTCTCCATCTCTTATATACTTCATACATCTTATAGACTAAATAGAACCATCACATATTTATGGAGCCAAGGATGACCCAACGAAGCTCTAAATGAGGTGTCCATATCTATCACATGAACTTTGGCTTTAATATAAAGCTCAAGAAATTGAGTGGTATAATGAAATAATCAAAAGTTTCTTTTGTTCCATTTCATTGAAACCATGCACCATCAACTAATCTCATCAAGATGTTGAATGTCAGAGACAATCTTTTTTAATTATCATAGGATTATGAGATTTATTGATGACCCTAGGTCAATCAAAATTCTATTTAGTAAAACACCATCACAATAACATATAACATGCAATTGTGTTATCCGTCTTGAGCATAAGGTCTTCTTTAAAGAAAATAATCATTAAGAGATCCCGAGTTTGTAAAACTTCAATCATACATTTTTAGCAAAGTAAGCTTCATAATTCTTCAATCCTTGAGAGTCTATATCAAGGTTTCTTGGAGGTCCTTTGACATCATGAGTCTCATACACACTTAGTTGTGTATGGATTTTCTGATGCGATAAAATATTATAATCAATTTTTCTATTTGAATTTAGCTTCTTCTTGGGATCTTTAAGAAGAATATTCTCATTCATCTTAATACTCTTATCTTTATTTATGATTTTTAGTTTATTTAATGGTTTTTTTTAGTGGAGGTAGAAATATCTTGTCACTTCTTAACTACACTTAGATTGCTTTTGGCTCTCTCGCTTTTTTTAAAGAAGTAGCTCCTTCAAAGTCACAGGGAAAAATTTTATGACACCACATAAAATTTTAGGAATATATTATTTGGATTATCAAATGCATCATTATGGAATAAACATATTATCTCAAAAGATAAACATGTTATCCTATAATGGATTCGATCATTTAATAAAAGACTGTAAGGCTAATGGGTCTTTTGTGGTAGATTTTTCTCCGAATTACATAGAAGATAAAATAGGGTTTAATTTGAACAGGGTTCATGGTTCCCTATGAGGTAAGCCCCTATAGTTAATTACATCTTAAGAAGGGTCTCTTCCTAAGAATACTCTCGATTAAAGAAATAAATTAGTATTCTAAAAATTTCAAAGTTGGTTTTAAAGGTTTGATTCTTGGAATTTTCAACCGAGAATGGCTCTAATTGGAGAGAGTTATTTTGGAGGCCAAACGGATGAAGTAGGAAATGCTTATTGATATTGGGATGCCCATTAGACATTTCAACTCTCCTATAATTGGCCTTTAACTAAGGGGATTTAATTTAAATTTTGAGTTGACATTTTTTAGAAATCTAGGACTTAGATTCTAGCAACACAAGATTGCGAAATGCGTAGGGTTGGAGACTTATTCTGAGAAGAATGCTTTAACCTAGTCTACAAATGCTTCCAACATAAGTTAGATGCTCACCTAGTTCTATTTTGGGAATTATCCATCATTCCTCTCACTTAAGGGAACTAACTTATCACGACTCTTACGGACTTATAACCCGCTTGAGAGGCTACCGCTAACATCACCTAAGTATTTTAAATTCATGACGCTAAGTATCATGAATGAAAGATGGTTGAGCTGCATTTTTAGAAATGAATCTATGAATATAGACTCACTCTCTATTCCCTAAAATCATATAAGGGTATGAAATGCATCTACCTAATATACATTTTTTTAGATTTTTAAATATTTTGATTCAATATTTATTTGAGATCTTGGGTATGCATTTTATGCCTAATGCCATACAATTAGAAATGATTATAGGCCAAATCAATAATAAGACAGCTTCCCAAGAAGGTGGTGCCCCTCACAAGTTAGATGCCTCAGATGTGCATTGGGAGAAGTTGCCCAATCAAGGATTGAATAATATGGTTTCATGGTTTCAAAACTTGATTATTTTAATTAATGTTATGTTTTGCACGAGGCTTTAATTTAAATGAAGTTTTTATTTTATTTTATTTTTATTTCAATTGTTTAGATTTAAATGGTGTATAAAATTTAGTTTTTCCTATGAGCCTAATCATCCGGACATTTAATCATGGGAAAGCACAAAAAAAAAAAATCTAGAAAAGCACATTGATTCTATTGCACACCCAAAATAAATTAAGCCAATTTAATTTAAGAAAAAGGCCAATACTGCATCTGACACCCGTAAGAAAAAAAGCAACGAAGCAACAGCTCTACCTTTATATAGCGACCTAGAACTACAAGTCTATATTTATGGGTCATCTTTCTAGGATAATCTCATTCTTCGTGGACATCCATTGGGCTTCATGGGGGATCAGCACCTATTTTTTAGTAGGATCAACTCCTATTAATCTTAGACTCCATAGATCTTAACATAATTCTAAGCTCAAATTTACATTTTGATTTCAAAATTAATTCCTAAGCCAAAATAAATGCCAACAAAATACAATTAGCACATAGTAGATACATGTCACAAACATACGAGCTTAGCATTAGCTACTTGCTAAGCCCACTTGTCTTATGGGCTATGCATAAGGACCTAAGCATACATGCAAGAAAATAATATTTTTATATTTATTCATGATGGAAGTCCTTTCTAGCATTGCTCGCAAAAAAATAATGTTAGATCTAAAAGAATGTCCTATCATCTGCCTAATTTTTAGACATTTGGTTGATTTATTGTGATTTGATTAAGTTCTAGTTAAATATTTGAATTATTTAATTCAATTAATTGCTTAATCAAGTTATTTTATGATATATTTAGTTTGAATAAGTTTCATTAGTATTTTTTTTGTTCATTAGAGTTCATTAAGTTGATTTGAGATTATTTAATTCATTTTCATTAATTATTTTATTTTATATTAATTTATTTAATTAAAATCAAGGTTTAAGATTTGAAATTTCATTTCTTATGAATTACATTATAATAATTCATGAAAAATTTCTTGGGGTGTGTTTTAACATCAATTTTAGTTCCCAAGGTTCATTTGAATTTAATTAAGGATTTATGATTAATTAAGATTTAATTGATTTCATTTAAATTAAAATTAAGGCTAAAATACCCAAAATTAATTGTGGATTTTATTTTTAATGGATTCCTCTCATCTAGAAGAATCCAAAGAGCCCAAGTTTGCATTTTTTATTTGTATTTATTTTTCAATAATTTTTTAAATTTTTTATGATTTTAATTAATTTTTTAATTAATTTTAAGAGGATTTACTATTTTATAACGGCCGACGTGGCAACCGCCATTTACCACGATGTGTGATTTTGCCACATGGATCTCATGGTGGCATTGTGTTTTTTATTTCTCAAACTTTGGGAATTTGAAAAATAAAATATTTATTATGAGGACACCACGTAGATCCGATGTACTTATTAGTGATGCATGACAATGAGGAATGATGTACTATCTCCGAGAAAGAAGTCATCATCTACAATAGACCTAATCACCTTATAAGGATTTCTAAGGACAATCGAATGAGATCTTTCCCATGAAAAAAGTAAAGTAGGGTTTATTTTAAACCGAAGTTAGTTCCCATGGAGGCAAGCCCCATAGTTAATTACATCCTAAGGAATGAGATTCCTTAGGAATACTCTCGATTAAGGTAAATGATCATTGTCTCCAAAGATTTCAAAGATAATACTATCAATCAATTGGTTATTTTTGGAAAATCAAGTGGGATTTGAGCAAAAGAAAAGAGTTATTATCAAATCCAAAGGAAGATGAGTAGGGATGCTCATGATACTAGGAAGCCTAGTGAGCATCCCAAACTATCCTATAGTTTTTTACAAGTTTGAAATTGAGGTGATTTATATGTTTGAGTTGAATTTTATTAGAAATCTAGAGCTTACAATTCCACAACACCATATTGTAGAAATGCCTAAGAGGTGATGATTTATGATTGTAGCTGAGGAAAAACAACCTCTGATCCTCAATCTAGGGAGCTTTGGCAGGGCTAGAGCACAACCTAAATCTATAGCAAAATGGGTATATAGTTTACCCCACAAGAGAGGATAAACCACCCATTTGGACTTACAATGGCCGCCAACTAACTCCTCCTATGATTTTAAATACATGTAGGTTAGTCTTATACTTTCCAAGATAGTTGTTGTTTATTTAGAAAGGAGACTAAGTCCTTAAACACACTCTAAGAGATTAGATCATGAAGGGTATGAATAATGACCTAATCTAATGCAAATTTTTTTAAGTCTTGTTTTGATTTTTGGATTTTTTTTTTGACACTATGGAATTCATATGTCTAATGCATGATAAATTGGTTATGGGCTAAAATAAAAGAAGGAGGTGTGTTTCCACTGGGCTCTCAAAGGTCAAGTCATTTTCTCGCAAAGGTGGAAGCCCTCCACTAGCAAGAGTGAAGCAAGATGATTTTATGTATGATATGAGACATATAATATATAAGGGGTTGCTAAATATTTTATTATCTTGATTTATGTCCTAGGCTTTAGGTGAGATTATGAGTTGTTTAATTTAATTATGAGTTGATTAATTGGATAGAAAATTTATTTTTCCTAATTGCATCCGCACCATTCATCAATCAATGAAGAAACTAGAAAAATCATGTCATCGCACAATCATAAACAAAATATCAATCAATTTATAAATTAACGAAAAGAATATGAGGTCGATGTGGTCGCCCACCGCACAAATTTGAAAAGAAATATGGGTAATGAAGCTCTACCCTTATACAACTGATTATAAATGAATAATTACAACCGAGAAGGAATTTATTAATTCTTCATTCTTCATTTCTTCCTTTCATTTCTTCATTTCTTTCCCTTTTTGGTTTATTATATACCCAGGACATCAGCATGGTGCATAAGACTGATTTATGACAACATTCATCACCCTAACATCTATTCCAAATCTTGATTATAAAAAAATTGAGATCAAAATCAAAATAGGAAAAGATAAATCTAACTAAACCTACAAAATAGAGATTAGCTAAATATACCACCAAGGTTATATGAACAAGTTGGGCTTAGCACCCCACACATGGGTAGCCAAGTCCACATGTCTTAGTTTGGATTATGCTTAGAAGTATAAGGAACCTATGTAGAAAAATATTTATATTTTTATTACATCTCATTAAGCACAATCCTACGAAGACATGATTAGGCTAAGATCGCCTACCATTCAGTCCACATGCACCTAACATCTAGTCTAAAATATTACATCACAAAATAAAATCAGCATCAAGCCATGCATCTCCCTAACATAGAGCTAGAAATGGTGACTTAGCCAAATGTGTGTGCCATTTAAGGCTTCGTGGCATGTCTTAGCTATGCTTTAAGATTGGAATTTTCTAAGTGTGAAATTCAATTTAGAAGGGTGATTTTATTTTAAATGATTTAGTTGATTTGTTAATTTTATTTGATGATTTGATTTGGATTGAATGAACTTACACTTAGTTATTAAATATTGTAAAGAGAAGAAAAGTAACCCTAAGTTTAGATTTACTCAAAATAGCCCTATTCAAATAATAAAGCATCTTAGGATTAATTATGGATTATTATCATATAACACAACCATTTATTTCTTTCCACCATGTATATCATATGTATGAATAATCCTAAGCATATTATACATGCAATGCAAACTTTAGCACACTTTGATGAGTTTAAGAAAATTTGGACATTCTATGAATGCATATTTTATTAAGTAGAAAAGGGGACTCTTTTATACATTGATTAAATGCACATCCATATGTATAAAAGACATAAGTGAGTACCATTATTTTCTATACTAGGGTGTAAGGTATAAGACCATCTTGGGGCTACTTAAAGCCTCGCAACCGGGATGTCCGACAACCACTTTTCTTAAATACATGATGAATGTATAAAAAAGAGATAAATGGATGAAGAATCATGCAAAAGATTTTTTTTTTAATTTGGTTGTGTGATTTACATATGTAAATGTGGAGATTCTTCTTAAGTCATAATGTAGAAATGCATAGTAATAGATTTAAGCAAGTTATATTCTTTTCAAATGAACTATACACTTTGTAAATCCTATTCAAATCCATGTTAAGAGAAGAGAAGAAAATCACATAAAACACATCTTATACTATAATCTCATGCAAGATTTATAAGTATTTTATAAGTAGCATCACTTCATTTATAATACTCATATTCTTAATTTTAACCAACACATGTAATTTGACATAAAGGAAACACTTTATTTAATTGATTTTTCAAAAGAGATGAATGCATGATTTCATATGGAAAATAACATTTTGCATGCTTGGAAAGAAATAAAATGATAAGCATATGACTTCATTCACCCTAATTAATTTCTAAAGATAATCCTATAAGATAAGATCATTTAAAGTGAATCAAATTCTTTAAGGAGATTTTTATTTTGGATTTGATTTGACTTAGAAAATGTGAAAAGAGTTTGCTGGTCCTAACCCATTTCCCACATGTGTGAATTGATTTAGTTTAATTTTAGAACAATTATGTTGATTTTATATTTTGCTTAGGTTAAGAATTTAATCCATTAATTATCCTTATTTATTACTACTTTAACATAATTAACCAAATAATTATGAGCCAACATATGATATGCAATCACATGAAAATTAAATCAGCAATGCACCTAAGAAATAAACTAACAATAATCATAATTATTGATTAATTAAGCTTTAATTAAGTACTTTCATAACTATCCCACATGTAGTTTGATTATAATTTCCTTTAAAGTCTCTTAGGTTATTGAACACCTAAGAATCTACCCAAGAATTAAGTGATTAAGTCACGGAATAAATTGGTTTTGAATTTGATTGATTGATTTTATTAATGAAGTGATTAAGCCATTAATTAATTTGTAAATTAATTAAATCTTTATCCAAATGAAATAAACTTAGGAGAAAAGATTTGAAAAAAATTCTAATCTCATTCCCTAAGTCTATTAACTATTTCAAGATGATTAACAGCTTAATTAATGAATTTATCATCATTTAATAGGTTAATTAATCATTTAATTGATTAATGTAGTGATTAGAGATGAAACAAGCAATTAACCTAATTAATCTAATAATAAATTCCAAGAAAATCATGGGAGATAGAGATCATCATACCAATTAATCTTAAGATGTTTGGAATTAATTACTGGAGTAATTAAGGAGTAATTAGACTAATTACATTTTAAATAAATTGAGTGAAGATTGTTGTTCAAAATCAATTAAACTTAATTTTATATTATTCTCCTTTGAATTATCTTTAAAATAAACTTGAGTTTGTATTTTTTAGATTTTTCTATAATTAGTTATGAATTTTAGAAGTTTCAGCATTAAAATAAATAAATTAAGCCTAATTAACCCCTTGATCCCGTAGGCCACGTGGAGGCTAACGCGTGCTTTTTTCATATGGCAATAGGATGTTTAAGTTGTCACATTGTCGCCGTTATCGGCGAGATGCGCTTTCTCACGGACCGATCTAAATCTCCCGTTTAGGCTAAAATTAAAGGGAGATCTAACGTGATTAAATCACAACCATCTATTCCAATCATGCGGAACGGATGTGGTGTGATCTATCTCCTCCGCAGAGACGGATGTTGTCCATCGATCATCGCCGATCCAAGATCACCGAGCTGATGGAGTTCAAACTCACCCAACACCTTGGGAGGCACAAGCAAGGTATCTAACATCTAAGATCTAGTGAGATTACAATTCCTTCACAAAGAACCAAACAATTTTAACTTAAGATCTGTTTTGAGCAATACCTCACGGAGGCTATCACCACTTCCAAATGAGGAGGTAGCTTTGTCTAGTAGAGATGAAGCTCTGAAGTTATCAAACTTTGATTTGAAGTGGATGCTGACCAAGCTCCCTTCAATGGAAATCGGCTTTGATCAAGTCCTTTTCATTTCTTGGTGACTTGGGAAACACCTTGAGTGAGCTTAACTAGGTCCCTTAATGGTGCTTGCAAGAGTAATTTGGATTTCGGAGAATTGGATGAGTTGGAATTGGTTTGGATCTCCATTTTGGTTTGAGCAAAATCGAGAAGGAGAAAATGGGGAGAGCGGAATGCCAAGGCTTGAAGAAGCTTTCCTTCTAGAGCTCAATTGAATTCACTATGGTTTGAGTGGGAATGAGGGGAGTATATCTCCCCTCCTCAATCAAACGGCCGAGACTAGCTTTGTCATTTTTTATCAATGGAGGTGATTGGTGATTTAGGCTAAGGCACTCCATGTGATTCATTTTAGGTAGAGGAGTGTTGGAGAGGGAGTGCACATGGTGAGTGTATGGAGTTATCTATATGCTCAATTCCCATTAGGGTCGCTTTGACCTTGGGTTGGGTCATGGCTGATCCTATTGGGCCATGTTCACCACCTCCTTGATGTGTGTGGAGGAAGATGCCAAGTGGTCGCGAGAAAGAATTGGCCATATTCTAAGTGAATTTGATCATAGGATACCCTTTGACCTAGGGCTAAAATGGTCATTTGGCCTTGATTTTGATTTGGGTTTGAAATGATTCAAAATGGGTTGAGACAAATTTTAAGTGATTTGGAGTTCATTTGGTTTGAATTGATTCAATTTGACCTATTTAGGTCAAGTTGGGTCAATTTTTAAGTTGACCAATTGGTCAAGCTAGGTCAAACCATGGGTTAAGACAAGTTCAAATGATCATTTGGCCTATGGGTATCATTGGTTTGGTTCAATTTGAATTATTTCTAGTTTTGGTTCATTTAGGTTCATTTAGGTCAAATGGGTCAAGTTGACCAATTTGACCCATTTGACCCAATTGGTTAGGTCATGGAATGATTCAGCTTGGTTGATCATTTGAAATGTATTGCAAGCTTTGGTTTCAATCAATTTTGGTTTAGTTTGATTTCAAGTTGATTTGACCTTTTAGATCAAGTTGGGTTCATGGTCAATTGGGCTAGGTTGGGTCTAGTTAGCCAATTGAAGCTTTGTCAAGTTCAATAAGTGATTTGGAATGAATTTGACCCATTGGTTGCAATCAATTTGACTTAGATCAAGATTTGACCCGTTTTAACTTTTAGGTCAATTTGGGTCAACTTGGGTCAAGTGGCCAATTTGGCTTGGTTTGGCTCAATTGATGGCTTGATCATGTTCAACCATTGATTTTGGATTAGTTTAGATCAATGATTTCAATCAATTTGGTTTATGATGAATTTTGGCTTGTTTAGATTTCATTTGGGCTAAGTGTTGACTTGGTTTGACCCAATTTGAGTGATTGATCATCCTAGGATGATTGTTGCTCACAATGTGAGGCTTAGGTTCAATCCAATTTGGGTTGGATTAGAATTTGGTTCAAAATGTGCTTTAGGTCACTTTGGGTCAAGTGAGCCTAAGTGAGTCAATTGGCTTGATCAAGGCTTGATTCAAGTTTGGTTGAACTCACATATAGACTTATGATTGAAATATAAATCCAATTGCAAGTGATTTGGAGTCAAATGAGTTTTGATTCATTTGACAATTTCAAGTCAAAAGAGTGAATATGGGTTTGACTTGGGTTAGTTTGATTTTGGATTGATGATTGAAGTTTATGTTTATATTTGGGCATGTGATTGAAGGATTGATTGTTTGAAGAGAAAATCCAAAGGTTTGAATTGATTTGAGAATGATTTGGCTAAGTTCAAGGATTTGACTTGAAAGAGCAAGTTAGATTTTGGTTAGATTTGGATTTGAGTTTTGAATTGATTTTGGTTATTTATATCTCATTTATATTTGTGAATATAAATGAAGATATAAATGGGTTAGAAAATATTTTGAGTTTGGAGTAATTTGGATTTGATTTGAGTTAAGTCCATAAGATAGAATCAAAAGGCTTAGGAAAGATTTTGGATTTAGAATTGATCATGAGTTTCAATCATTTGGAATTGATTCATGATTTGGATTTAGTAATTGATCTATGATTTAAGAAAATCAATTGAATTGGAATTGATTTTGATTTGAGCTAAGCCCATAAGATGAAATCAAAGGGCTTAGAAAAGGTTTTGATTTAATTTAAGATTTGAGAAAATCAATTGAGTTGGAATTGATTTAAGTTTTGATTTAAATTGAAGTTGGTTTGAATTTGAAGTTTGACTTGAAAGAAGGAAGTAAGGATTGGGTTTAAGCTATAGGGTAAGTAAGTTTTCCTAATATCCCTAAGGCATGACCTATTCCTATGGCTAACTCTTCTAAGTCTCTTAGGTTAGTGTTCACCTAATCACTAGAAGTCTTAAGACTAAGGAACTCTTCTTAGAGGAGTCTTATGTCTAAGATGGATAAGTTGAGAGCTCACTTCAAAAGTGAGGTCAACAGCATCCGCATCAAGTGTGGTGCCATGCGGATGATCCTTGACCGTCCGATTGAAGATCAAACGGTCTCAATCGACCGGTGTCCTTAAGTGATTTAAATTAGATTGTCCGACTAAATCATAGTCATTTGTTCTTAATAGAAGAATCAAGGTGGAGATAATATCCGTGATTCTCGACGAGAGACATCTCGCCATTTTGCCCAAATTCTGATCGCGGTATATTTGATGCAATTTCAATTGCAAAATGTTCAAAATCTATTTACAACCCATACATACAGTTTGATCCACTTGGGGATCAAATTTATTTCAAAAGGATCAAATCGATGGCTAGGGAGGATGGTGAGGGAACGCATATCAATTCTGCGATCACCGGCGTGGAATCAACTCCATTAGCTTCTAATGTGACGAAGGTGTGGGTGAAGTTTGACGGCTTTTCTTTCCGTGGATTGCTCCCTAGACCAACATCGAATCAATTTTTGGTAGTCTTAGTAGTTCCGACTGAGGATTGGGGAAGGGTCCCTCCTTCATATCTTGCTTTGGTGGACATTTTGGAATGAAAGAGAGAGGGAATTGGCCTTCCTCCCTGTTTCCATGCTTGGTGAGAGGTTTGCTTTTGGTATTTCTAAGTGGTTGAAATCCAATGACAAAGGCACGCCAAGGGGTGGATTCAATCCCCTTGGCCATGTGAGAAAGATTGGATGAGGATTGGGGAGGGAGGAAGGCCACACCCTCAATTTTTTTTTCCTTTGGCCAAGCCTATTCTCTTCTTCTTCCTTCTTCCTTTTCTTTTTTCTTTTCCCTTAGCTTCTTCTCTTGGAGAAAGCCAATTTCTCTTTAGCTTGAGGGCTTGGTGACCTTCAATTGATTGGAATCCATCCCATCTCTTAAAGTCAAGAAATGGGTGAGGCATATGGAAGAGGGAAGTGAGACTTGCCTTCTTCTTAAGAATTTTCAAAATTTTCTTCTTTTTAATTCCATACTTTTTTTGGTGTGATTTATGGCATCATCACTATAGTCCATAGACTAATGTATGGCTTCTCACCTTAAATATTAGTTTGAGTTCAAATTTAAACCCATTTTACTTAGTTTGGAACTTTGAATCAAACCAAGTATTTGGATTGAAAGTGCTTAGTTTTAATTTAATTCATTTTAATTTTGGATTTAATCATTTTAATTGATGATTGATTGGGTTTTGATTTGATTAATTCATTTAAATTTGAATTAATTTTGAATTCTATTTCATTTCAATCCATTTAAACCTAAATTGGTTAATTTTGATTCCAATTGGGTTCAAATGAACAATTTGACTCAATTGGATTGAGTTTGGACTCCAATCATGCTTGATCACATGTGTGAGATGATTGAGTGATTGGTTTTATTTAATTCAATTGGATTTCAATTTGAACTCATTTGACCCAAAGTGGCTTAATGGGTTAAGTTTGAATTTCATTAGGGTCAAATGATAATTTTGACCAAATTAGACCCAATGATTGGTTGAATTGTGTTTAATTATCATTTTCAAATGATTTTGAGCAATCAAATTGAGTTGATTTCAATTTGATTTGGGTTTGAACTAATATGGCCCATTTGGGATTATTTATACTAAATGGTTTGATGAACACAATTAAGGCCTAAATGAATTTGAAATTTTTAGATTTGTGATCAAACATATTTATTTGATCATTTAAAACATTTGAAATGATTGAATTTGGTCAAATTCTTGGTGGGTTGACATTTGACTTGGATTTGGTTTTGGATTTGTCCCTTTATTTTAATTTGATTTCAATTTGATTTAATCCAAATTTGGAATTTTGGGTTGAGTTCACCTAAGACAATTAGGTAGCTCAAAGCCAAGGAGGATTAGGTCACTACATATAGTGTCCTAAGCATTGAATTATGAGATTCCTTTTTTGAGATTAGGACATCCTAATTACCGATTTCAAAATGATATTAACCTAATCCAAAAATGAGGTCTTAAGAATTAGTACTAGTTTTATACAATCAATTTGGGATTTTATTGAATATTCAGATCCATCTTCACTAGGAAAGCACAAATCTTCTTCTAAACTATCATGTATGTTGCAGACAAGACTTGTTATTACTTTACAAACTCTTCTCCTTATTGCAAATCTTTGAGTTCACCCTCATGAATTGTGTTTATTGGAACCACTTGATTATGATTGTCATCCTAATATGAGTTTTCGAGGCCCGATCACAGAGATGACTTGGCATGCTTTTTTTGGGAAGTGAATCTCTATCTTTATTTAACTAATAGATTGAGTCTTAACATGAAGTTAGCAAGCTTTATGGGTTGTCTCATTATGATGATACTCTTCTAAATTATTGATGATTTTTTGATTTATAATCTTCTTCTTAATCTTCTTTTTCTTGGTTGGCTTCTTCGATGTTTGAGGTTTACATTTGGTAGATTATTGCTCATGCTACAATATAGTAGCCTTTCTAAAATTCCAGAGAAGCTAAGGTGCTTGACTAGATTCTTTTAAATCTAATATATATTCAGTGGTAACTTCCATTTGATGGGCCTTCTTAGTGCTTCAACATTTTGATAATTTCCTTAAATATCATAGTCTCCCATTTTTCACCTTGCACCACCTTTCTTTTTTTTTCCTTATTTCCATAGGGGTACAAAAGAGGTCGTAACCACCATAGTAGATTCTTTTTTAGAATGAACAGAATCTTGTTGGATAATGTGAATTCACCTTTTATGCTTTCTCTTTAGCTAGTCTTTGAATATAGTCCTTAATATGGTGGATAATTACCCGATGATATGGACAATACTGGGTTATCAATTTGACCTGAATCTTCTAACTTTTTATTCTAGTAATTCCAACCCTCCATTAGGTGCTTGGAGGAATAGCTTAGCCACACTTTTTCATTTGAATGAGCACACATTATTTATTTTATCTTTAAAAGATGAGTGTTTGCTCGTAGTATTTAAAGAATTGCCTTAGCTTGGAGTTGGTTGTTTCTTTTCCATTTTCATCTCAGATAAGCGTGTTATTTTTCTTTATCAACATTATGGGTTGCTTGCTTTCTACCGCTTTATAGGAAGTTGTGGGATTCACTCCTCTTTGAATTTTAGAATCTATTCTTCTCTAATTTCTCTAAGTGGCTTTCATATTTTGAACAATTTAATTTTTCAAACTTCACCACTGATCCAGTGACTCTTGAAAGGCGAGATGGAAGCCTAGCCTAAATATGGTGTCATCTTATCATCGATGTTACCCATCAACAAATTGAATTGTATGTTCTTCTTCTAACTATTATTCACATTTAATTGGTGAATTTCTTTATCTTTAGCTTTCATCTACAATTATATTTGCTTCTCATAACCTTATCTCGAGCATCGTCTCTAATGAATATTTATTTAGGATGACAAACAAACACCTCCTCGATCAAAGGGCTACAATTAAAATTGACCTTCTTCTTTAGAGATCTAGGTGATCTGATGGGATTTCTTAGAATGTTTTCTTGAGTGTTGACCATCTTGTAACTCATTATCATAAATCTTCTTCTTTTGTTATTATTTTATTGGGTTTCATCATTGGAGGATCTCTAAGAGTAACTAGAACGCTTTTTCTTTTCTTTTGTCGATTTATTTTCTAGGCTTTGGCCTCCAAATTTTCTAGCCCTTCCTGAGACCTTTCAAAAGTGGATTCCTAAACATATGATTTAGGTATCACGCTCGATGTTCACCACGGGACTTGTTTGAATTGATCTTGGGCTTCCATAATGGATGGTAGCCTTCAACGTGAAACATTATCGCCTTTGATTGTTACAAGCCTTTAAAAAAATCTTCTTTTCATTAGGCCTTTTCTTTAGCCACTTTATATACTCTATGTACTTTGGCGGATGATAAGTCTTTAAATTATGAAATTTTCATATAAGTTTAATGCTTTTATCATGTGTTTTTATATTAAAATATGCTTATTTTAAGTATATTTTTGATGTAACATGTAAATTATCAAAAGAATAAAAGAAGAAGAAATTTAGCTAGCATTAGACATGACATAAATTAAGATAATTATACTGATAAGACTATGCACTATATTAAACCATGGTGCTAGATTGATTCATTTTGGGATAATTTTCAACATGATTTCTCTTACCACCTAAAATAAGACTTAATTTCTCTTCATGTCCTCATGATCCTCCATTTGAAACTCATGGATTCACCTCACGATACATCCATAAACAAAATTGAGTGCTCATTCTAGCACATTCAAAGCATTCCTCGTGACCACTAGAGCAAAAATAAAACTCATTTCACTTCCTTTGATCAACCTTTAAGCATTGGTGTTGAGTTAGTGTTTGGAATGAATGATAAGGATTCATACCATAGGTTTCTCAATAGGGCTTCATCTCTTTAAAACAAAGCTACCTCACATGTGAAAATCATTGGGCATAGAACTCAAGTTAAGTGAATTTCTTGATTCACTTAGTCACTCCCTGGTATTGATGGTTTATGAAGCAAGTGTGAATGACACTAGATCCAACTATTAAGAATCTCACATTCCACTTATTGATTCTTTTTTGTTAATAAGATTCGAGAAAGCACTTCCCCATGGCTCAAAGTCAAGTTTCCATGGATGGCCAATGATAAATCTTTGGAGCAAGGGGACAACCCTATGCCCTTTGACCACAAGTTTTGATATTGAGTGAACCAATGATTTCTGTAATATCCAATTAGTTTATTCCTAATTAATTTTGTTTTAGCTAATTAATCCGTCGTTCAGCAGCATCACCTAAGCTATTTGGATTAAAGCATTCAACAGCGTATGGATCGATCGAAAGGTAATATCCTCATTTATTTCATTTCCTTTCATAGCTACGGCCTCGGTTCTGCGTCGCGTCGAGTTCGTCTCCTCCTTTTCCACCCTCCGGGTTCGCTTGCCGTGACCCGCGACGCGCGAGCTGGAATCCCTCATTGGCTTCCAGAACCGCCGCCCTTCACGCCGATTTACGAATTGTGCCTCCGTGTACGCATGTGTGCACTCTCGGTGGAATCCCATATCATCTTTGCCGACCGCCCTCGCCTTCATCGTCGCTGGCGTCGCTAAGTCTTGTCGGGTTGGAAATCTCGTGAACGATTGGCTCGCTAGGATTTCTTCACGTCGGTGAAACCTAGGGAGTTTTGTGAGATTGTTGAATTTCTTTCCCTATTCCTTTTCTTTCACCATTCCTTGGTGTTCTTTCGGTCGGCATCCTTCCTTGGTGTTGAAATGCGTGATTATGGAGTTCAAAATCTATTTTGGCTAGGTGAGTTCTGAATTTATGTATTAAAATGGGGGTTTAGGTGGCATTTTGTTAGATTACTTTGGAGTCATTATAGTATTTGAAAGATTATATGAGGAGACATCAATTTGGTAAGATTGCGGTTTAAAAGGTGATCTACCGTGTTAATTATGGGTTTCATGTATTAGAAGTATTTAGAAGAGTTATTTCATTATAGTTGTGTACTGAGGAGAATCGAGGAGTACATCATGACACGTATATGAATGAGGTGAGACATAATTGCTAATTTAAATTCGGTTTCTATAGTCCATGAATGCCATTATTTCTACCGATTTTTATAAATTATATGAATGACATACATCTAGATATTCTGTCATATTGTATGCCATTACAACCGCTCAATGATTATAAGCCGCTTAGTTCATTTTTTTATTAGCATATGATTTTGTTGGGCATATGGAAATGTTTTAAACGATAATGTGATAACAGAAATGTCGAAAAAATTGTGATAGGAAGGCTATGTTATAGAAATCACGCAGATAGGCAAAAGTTCTAACGGATGAGCCGAGAGGATCATAGTATTCCCAACTTTGACATTGAGGTTGAGCGCGTCAACCGTGTCGGTTAGATAAGTAGTATGGTTCCTACCTTGACTTTAGGCGACGGGTGACGCCTTTGTTATGAAGTCAAAACTATGATTATAAATGACATTTCTAGAATGAAATGACTTTCATTAAATAACTATGATATGACATTGATGATCTAATCTACGATATTGTTCGTTATATTGTTACATTTTTGCGGTGTTTACCGCTTTTACTCTTCAAATTTAAATGTACATGCACGATTGTTCTCTTGTCTTGTTCGAATTACTTTAGCATTCTTGTCTCACAAGGCTTTAGCTTATGATGCTACCGTTGATAATTTCGAAAAGATGAGGTGGGTAGCTAGTCCATTTGTTGATTTGCAGTTTGAGGTGTAAGTTTTGGGAAGATTAAAGGCTTTTGGATATGTACAAAATTTTAACGATGTCTTTAGTTGCTCAGTATTTACAAACTTAAAGATGTCATGCTTCCGATTTGTGATATGAATTAATTAGTAGATGAATTGTAAATTTAGTGATGATTTGATTAGATACAAATTTCACTTGCTCGTTCATGATTGCACAGGTTGGAACGTGTGGAATCTATGTCCAATCGAATCATCCATTCTATTACAGTTGATTGACCCTAAAATAAGGGGTCATGGGGTGTGACAATTTCAACCATGCTTTTCATGCTAACATCCATATTGCTCGTGCCCACCATCTTGCTAGTTTAATGAGCATGTGTTACATGGAAAGAGCACAGAAAAAGGACAAACAATTAATAAAAAAAATACTTAAAATAATTGAGAACATTGAAAAATCATAAGTATAGAAAATTCATAAAATTCAAAGAAATACTCTCTTGACTTAAAAAAATGATTAGAATTAAAAAAACAATTTATAATTTTAGTGGATGATTTAAGAGTATAAGATTTTCTTGAAAATCATATTTTTGAAAATAATTCAAAAATAGATATCCAAAATAACTTGAAATTTTCTGGAATATTCATGGGAATGTCCTATACTCACCATAAATTTTAAGGCATTTGGGTAGTTGCAAAATGAGAAATTAATTTTGAACTCAAAATTATTAAACACACATAATAATTATTTTTACTATTATAAAAATTATTATAAACTTATTTTAAGGACCAAATATTTTTCATTAAAAGAGAGGAACTTAAGAAAAATAAGTAAAACTTTTGATTTTACCCATCACAAAATCCCCAAATTTAGAGTTAAATAATCTTTGATTAATTAATTAATTGTGCAAACTTCTAAAATTCATAATAAAGCACCCAAAGACCAAAAAAATATGATTAAACCCTCCTTAAAAAAGAGATTTCAGTGGAATCCAATGAAAAAAATTTTAAATTTTGATGAACATTTTGAGATTAATTAAATTTTTTTAAAAAATATTATTTTTAAAGTTAATCTCAAAATCATGTACAAATGTTTTGAATTTCCCAAAGAATGTCCTTATGGATGCCTTATTGCCAATAAAAAAATTCATAAAATTTAGATGTGTGGATGTTAAGTTTTTAAATTTTGAACTCTTAATGATCAAATTAGCCTAATTAATCATTAAATCATGAAAATTATTAAATTTTAAGATTAATATTTAAACATATTACTTTAATATAAGAGAATCTAAAGAAAATATCTAGGTCCTCGATTTCAACTCAATCATAAAATCATCAAAGTTATGTCTAAATAATTATTAATCAATTAATTAAAATATCTAAGTCTTTTGATTATGCTCGGACCTCATTTCCATCACTCTAGCAAAGTCTCAAGATTTATAAATATATTTAAATTTAAAATTTTTAGTGCATAAAATAATATAAAATTTATAAAAATCTAAATTAATTCAAACTAATTTTAAATTTTTTATGAGATGCTTCTTTAGAGCTCCCCAACTTTAGAGAGTATCTTTATAATCTTTTCAAAAATTTTTGGTGTTAGTTTTTTTACCCTTTAATTAATTAATAAATAATATTAAATTATATTAATTTAAAAATTTTATTGAAATATTATGGAGTATTCCCTAGGATGTCTTTCTAAATTTAAAATACATCTTATAAAATTATGAAGCCATTTGAACCCAAATGAAATTAAAACTCAACTCAAAAAATGAAGATTAACATAAAGCATTCTTAATTAAATTAATTAAAAAATTCATAAAAATAATATTGATTAGAGTCTAAAAGTGAAGGAAAAGAAAGAGTCCTTATAAATAAGAGAAATAAAAGGAAAATTAAGAAGAAAAATAAGAAGAATGAAAAGCAAAAGAAGAAACAAAAAGAAGAAAGAGGAAAATAAGAAGAAAATTTAGAATGAAGTAGGCTCAAAGATTGTTGTTTTTCCACATCTTATCTCTTTATTATTGCAAGTAGGTCCAATACTTCAACCAACTAGAGGGTACAAACATGGAAGAAACCAACCAAGTATGAGAGAAGGGGATCAACATTCCTATCAGTAGATAGACTCTCCCACACTACTTATTAACTTCTCATCCAACTTGGAGGACAAGTAATATGTAGTTAGTGCACTTATCAAGATGAACAACCTGAAAATCAACTAGTATGTGAGTTCTTTAACTCTAACCCTACTATATTTGAATGTTGTCAAGGGTTTAATAATCAAAGGCACACCACAACTAAATAATGATTATAAGGCATAGAAGTTTTATCTTAGTTCATCATCTTCAAGTTTAGAGCTTGATATAGATTTTGAAGATGAGTCATTTACGAAAATAATAAGATTACCTTTTGATTGGTATTCACCCTATGTTCAAAATTTAGCAAAGTAAAGATTAATTCCACACACACATGGTTGAAATACAAGTCTAACTATTTTAGGAAACTCTAAAATAATAACAACAAGATAGCTCAATCAAAATTAAGATTAGAATTTGGCATAGTTGTGCCGGTGGATGATGATGAATACTATTTAGTCATCACTAATTAGTCAAAGTCCAATAGATTCTTTGAAGAGGACATCACCTCATTTGAAAGAATTTATTCAAAAACTTCAAAGGATTTGGATGACCTATGAGTTAGGGATGCACCCTCGTGAGGGAGGAAATCAAGTCAACTATAGATGAGCTAGAGAGATTAACTTGGACATCAAGAAGAACCATGATCAACATTTATAAGTTCACTTTTGAATGAATCTAAAGCTAATGACTTGGTTAAGTTAAAATTAAAATATAAGGATTACTTTGCTTGGAGCTATGAAGAGATGCCTTGATTAGCGATGTACTCCATAAACTA
Source organism: Cymbidium sinense (assembly GCA_021442155.1). Classification (NCBI taxonomy): domain Eukaryota; kingdom Viridiplantae; phylum Streptophyta; class Magnoliopsida; order Asparagales; family Orchidaceae; genus Cymbidium; species Cymbidium sinense. The sequence goes on along the minus strand of CM038230.1, from coordinate 57,846,438 downwards.
GAAATTCAACCTCAAGCAATCCCAATGAAATAAGCTTCCTAACGCATGCAATTAGACATTGAACAATAAATCATCATTGAAGTTTTAAAGTTAATCAATCGGCATATTATCCAAGAAAAAATGCTTTATTTGGCTAGCCAATATCGTTCTAATTAAAAAAAAAACAACATTCAAATTTCTATTTGGGTTGTCTTTATTATTTTAAATAAGGTGTGTCCCAAAGATTAGTTCTTCTTACATATACGGAGTTGATGATAAAAATAGCCTCCTCATATGAAATCATCTCATTCATGGAAGAGTTATCTAGTTACAACTTTAATAAGATGATGCTTGAGGATGAGAAACATACCACATTTCAAACTCCAATTGGAATCTATTATTATACGGTCATGAATTTTAACCTAAAAAATGCTAGAGCACATACTAGTGGGCTATGACCTAGATTTTGATTAACTTATCCATTATTAAGAGCACATCCCCTCCGCCAACTCACTACATAAGAGAAATTTCTACGGTTTGTAGCATGACATTATGAGATTGAAATCAATCTAGAAAATTAAAGTGATATTAGAAATTTCACTTCTAAGAAGTTTAACCAACTTAGATCATTCCAAGGGAGGTTGGCATATCTAAGCATTATATTGAATCTCTTTAGTATGTGTTAACCATTTGCTACACTTATAAAGAAGGATTTCAAATTCTAGTGGGGTAATAAGTGTTAGCATGCATTTAAAAGTACAAAATAATAGTTTATGACAACTCCAATTCTAACAACTCCTATCCTCATAGACCACTCATCCTTTACACTACGACATTAAACAACTCTCGACACATTATTAGTTCCAATAAAAAAGGGAGAAAAATACACTCTACTATTTAAGTCATCATCTTATACCCTTAGAGTTAAAGTATCCTCTAATAAAAAAGCATTGCCTAGCTCTAATATTCACAACACAGATAAAGCACTTTATGATGTCCGACAAATTCAACATAATTTTGTGAGTAAATCCCCATAATATTTCATGACATGTCTATTGCTATCCAAATGGTTGGCATGTCATTCTATGATTTTATATAGTTTGACATTACTTTCACCCCTTTTCTTGCTATGAAAGGTCAAACTGTAGTCGATTTCTTAGCATCACATCCTCTTCCTACCAACTCACTCTTAAATGATGATTTCTTCACCAAGTAGGTCATATGTTTAAGGAAAGAAAATGATCACTATTAGGAGCTATACATTAATGGTGATGTATCTTCTCATAAAGAAAATAAACCATAATCTATTTTCTCATGCAAGACAAAAATTGAGTTGATCTTTATAATGCTTGACTAAGGGATGGTACGATTATCATATCACTTCTTAGATCCATGCACAAATATGAGGATGAATATGAAGCTCTAATTACTAGTCTTGAGTTGTCCATCTCAATGAAGATTAAAGACATTAAGATCTTCAAGGATTTGTAACTAGTAGTGAACCAAATATTGGAACCTATAAGGTCCTCAAGCCTAAGCTTCATCAAATCCACAAATAAACCATGAATCTACTTAAGTGAATTTCAAAAATGACTTTATATCAAATTCCCCATGGAGAAAATAATATGTTATATTGCCTTAACAAAGTTTTCCAATGAGTGGCATGTTTGAATGATGATTCCATTATCAATACAAATATGAAACTACTAGGTCCTATCATCTATTGATATAAAACCTATCAATAAATAACTCCATGGAGAGGAGGTTTTACTTATGAAAGATGATGAAGAGGTTGATTAAAGACAACCATTCATTTATCCTCTCACAAATAAATATTCTCCTAAATCAAATTCAATCAAAACCATAACCAAATTTGATAATTAAAATCTCATATTTCTTCAGTCATCCTTGAATCACCATATTAAATCTTCTAAGTAATCCTTTAATTAACCTCTTAACTAAGATAAGTATAAGAGAACCCAAGCAAAGATCCTTCCTTGTATACACATCTTAGTGAATATTGGTGTAAGAGAACCAAAACAACATCAATTACCACTAGTACACCTAAATAGGAGTATGAGAAGTCGATGACATTCTAGAAAAATGAGTATGGGATTAAGAAAACTCAAGTGGCATCCTTTCACCATTATCTTATCTAAGCACAAATTAGTGTAGAGAACCCATGTGACATCATATCTTGGAAAAAAAGGATAGGAGCAAGATAACCTTGGAAGTATCCTTTTCCCATTATCTCAACTAGGATATGTATAAGAGAACTCGAGCAAATCTTTTCTTAGTATAAATAACTTGATGTAAATTGGTTAAAAGAACCTAAGTGGCATCCATTATAAATAGTACACTTAGATAGGGGTAACAAAACCTAGGTGATCTTTCTTCTACAAAAATAAAGATAAGAGCAAGAGAACCAAGGCATCATTCTTTCAAGTATATGGATCTTTAGTGAGAATTGGTGTAAGTGAACTTAGGCTACTTGGGATATATTTGACTAGTTAATCAACAAAAATATGTGTAGTGTACTTTGGCTAGTCTACACACACCTATTGGGGATCCGTATGTGACCTCACTTTTAATGAGGTTATCATTATTAGTTTGTAAAGCTTTATCTTAACACATATGCTCTCTCACATGTGGGCCCTCGTGAGACCATTCGATTCCTAGGTGGGCACCAAACCCAAAACCAAATTAAATGAAGTTCAAACCTAATTTAAAATTAAATCAACTAACTTAACCTCAAGCCAAGGCTTTTGAAACCTAACATTAGCCAATCCTAGACCAATAAGTAGAACTAATCTAGGCTTAAATCAAGTTTTAATCCAAACTAAGTTAATCTATTGAATCTAAGTTGAGGACTAATCACAATATGATGTACTAAGGTCATCAAATTAACCTAAAGTATTGAAGTTGAATTAAGAACTAAAATCAAGCCAAACTAAACAAGTCAAGGTTGATTCACTTAAACTGGGTCATTAAATCATTTAAGTCATGTTAATCTACTTGGATCATACTAAGCCAAAATTCAACTAAAATTAAAATTAATTTAAATAGTCAATTTTAGTTAGATTTAATCGAAATTAACATGAATCAAATCCATATAGATTATTAAACTTAAAATAATTTGGTGAAGGTCAAATGATGAAAATCAAATTAATTCAAATAAGCCAATATTATCACCTCCATTGGGTGCAAATATGGGTATGAAATTGGATGGAAATCCTATATCACCCTTATGCCTCACCCTAACAAGCAAATTTATCAACCAATTTGGTCTTAAGTCAAACCCTAAAAGAAAAATCCATGAATTTAACCTTGGAAACCCATCACCCATGGGTACATGTTGAAGTAAACTAATGATTTAAACCAAGTTGACTTAAGAAGGGCTTAGGTCAACCAATCTATTAATACACATAAAATCTCCTCATTAATCAAGAAAGCTAATGAACTAAAAAAGAGAGATGAGTGTTTAATGGTGTTTAAATTTTATTTATCCAACATGAGTCATTTCATTAATTCTTTTGAACCACTTTCCAACATTGTACTCTGCGTCATACTCTAATTAAGTTGACCTTAAGGATACCTTAATGGCATAGCCACATGTTTTTTTTTCATGATAAACTTTATCTTGTGTTTCATCCCAAAAGGGAAAACTAACCATTTATTTGTAATTTTCTTCAATCAGGTGAAATATGGATTTAAAGTTTTTTTAAAAAAATCAATTTATAGCTTATATTTTCTTTAAATTTGTATAAAACTCATGTATCTCATAGTTAATTTCCTATTTGGAGTTGGATCTATGATTGTTTAGCTTATTATAATTTATATTTTTTTGTTGAAATCTTCATTTAGTGTTTTTGGTAATGTATTTTGCAATTAATTTTAGTTGTTTAATTACTCATATTGTGGTTCAAATATTTTTACAATATATATGTATATCATTAATTTTGTATAAATATATTTAAAATTAATAGAAGTTAGATCTATTATTGTTCATCAGTAATTTTATATAATTTATATTTATTTGAATTTTACAAAAAAATTATTTAGATTTTGATAAGCTAAAATAGTGAAGTTTTAGAAGAAGTTAAAAGTACAAAATTAGAAATTTATAAAATTATGTTTATATTGGTATTTGTTTTGTTTTGAACATATCCACCTATTTTAGTGTTAAAATGTTATAAATTTTGATTGACTATTGTTATTTTATGGTGACCAACATTCACACTCTTTGACCTAGCTTTCCCCTAATTTACACTAAAATCCTATTTAGTGTAAGAGCTATGGGATTATGACTTTCTCATATTAGGATCAATCCTTGAATGGGAGCTTCTTCTAAGCTTCCTATGTTATAAGCAAAAAAATTGTATACTTAAGCGGTTAAGTCACATTAATCTTTGATTAGTTAGTCATATTTAATTCTATAATTTGTATAACACATGAATATGCTCCTCACACATCTTAATTAATATGACATATGGATATCTGTGAATGATCATGGATGTACAATAGATTGTATCGCAAGAAAAGATTAACGAGGAATTCTTAAATGGTGTTGAGTACTTTGTCCATGTGACATCTCAATTATCTAGTTATCTTTTGAAGGGATGTTTAGATGTCCATGCGTGAGACATAAAAATCTAGCCTACTTAACACTAGATGAAGTCTGGTTACATTTGTATTGCAAGGGTTTCAACCAAATTATTGATTTTAGACTTCATAGTTCAAGCCACATATTGACGTTGGTGCATCAATGAGTTATGCACACCTTTCAATTGAATATGATTCAACAAGATTATTAAGAAATGATCTTTGATGCTGCAAGTGCTGAGTTTGTATGAGTAATAGAAGAGGAATCGTCTAACAAAGAAGCTCAAAAGTTCTTTGACCTGTTAAATGCAATAGAACGACTAATGTGGGAAGGTTGTAAGAACCATATTGAGCTATTTATGGTCGTAAGAATGTTAAGCATCAAAACTAAATATAATATGACATGTGAATATTTTAACCAATTTATAGGGTTGTAAAGAGACAAACCCACAAGAAAACTTAGTTCTAAAGGACCTACATAAAACAAAGAAGTTGGTGTCAAAGTTAAGTCCGAGCTTAAAAAAGATTACTTATTATGTCAATGATTGCATGTTATACTACGAAGATAATGGACTGGATGTTGAATGCAAATTTTATGGAGCACCTAGGTTTAAACCATAAAATTGAAAATAACACAAATAGAAAGGCATTCACCATAAGAGATTATTCTACTTATCGCACTCTATGTTTACGAGACTATATGCTTGCTATCGTTCAACAAAGCACAATGGCACCACAATAGATCAAGTGCAACAAATTTTTGAGTCATCCATCAAATGGAGAAATATAGAAACATTTGAAACATATTTACCCTAATTTTGCATCTAAGCCATGCAACATCAAGATTGGCTTATGCTTTGATGGTTTCACACTATATAGTCAATACATCATCTTATTCATGTTAGTAAGTGATAGTTACACCCTACGATCTACCTCCAAAGATGTGCATGACCACACCTTATATATTCCTAACTCTAATTATACTTGAGCCTCATAACCCTAAAGTAAAAAAAATTGATGTCTTCTTGCAACCATTGATTGACAAGCTAAAAATCTTATAATAGAATAGTGCACTTACACATGACATTCTTGCAAAGTAAAACTTTCGGATGATAGTACTTATGTGAATTATCAATGACTTTCTTGCATTTGAAATATTGTTAGGGTGGGGTATGGAAGGTTGGTCATAGTAAATGGATTTATCAAAGGCATTCACTCTTAAAATAGTCGAAAAATTTTAATTTGATTATCATCATATGTTTCTATCTCATCATCCAAGAATAAAAAATAATGATGCATATATAAAAAAAATTGAGTTGAGAAGTTTAGGCCACCTCCAAGATTAAGTGCAAATGACTATAGAAATTTATTAGTTCAACTCCAACTATAACCATTCTTCTATGTTATTTGACTCATCTTTTGGGTTATGATGTAAACCATGGAAAGTGAAAAAGAGTTTTTTATCTACCCTATTGGAAGTCTAATCTAATTAGTGATAATCTTGATGTGTTGTATATAGAGAAAAATTATTTTATGATATATTCAATAATGTAATGGATGTTAAGAGAAAAAAAGTAAAGATAATGTGAATGCTAGATTATACTTAAAGGAATATTACGAGAATCGTTAGTCGAAAGATATTACAAGTGATAAACATTTGCGTGTAAAGCTAAAGATTGCTTCACATTAGACAAATGAAGCACAATTTGTGATTGGGTATAGTTATTGAAGCTACCATATGAGTATGCATCTAATTTGAGCCGATGTGTTGATTTGAGGACATAAAAAAATTTGAATTAAGAGTCATGATTGCAATATTTTTTGCAATGCTTACTATCAGTTACATTCAATACTTTACCTAATCAAAAAATCCTTTTGAACGAACTCAATCTATTCTTTAAAGAACTCTTTTCATCTCGATTAAATATTTTTGTTTTGAGGCACTTGCTAGTACATCTACCATATGAAATTGGAGTGGAAGGACTAGTGCACTATCACATATACCCTTTTGAGAGGTATCTATCTCTATTAATAAATAATATTAATTAATTATAAATTTATATACATTTAATTCCTAAAACTACTACTGATTCTTGAATAAGCTTGAGAAAACTATGAAGAACAAAGCACACCATGAAGGCTTAATGGTGAAGTGAGATCACAAAGAGAAGGATGTCACAATGTGGAGAAAGAGATGCTCTAATGTTCTTTCACTAGCTAATGTGAAAAGAGGTGAAGGTCTTCCACTCCAAGTGGAAGGCGTAAAGTTCTACTAAGTAAAACAATATGGATATTAGATGTTCCACATTAAAAGATATTAGATGTTCCACATTAAAAACATGGCTAATAAACATGGTGGGGGGGGGGTGGCAATTTAAAAATATAAGCATTAGTACCAAATTTTTAATAATTTGAAATAGTCCACATGCCCTCACTTATAATTTTAAAACTTGGTGGAAGAAAATCACTCAATGAATCTGAACCAATACTGATCACCTACCTCATATTCTTTGAATTTTTTTTTATTCTTTTGTTCAACATACTTAGTATTTTGTATTCCCAATTATTTCTTTGTATCTTCATGAAGGCTATGAAAATCACATGCATATGTATATCTTGAATCAAAAATTTCATGAGTAGGTGTAGTAGCTAGGTCAATAGGAATTTTAGGCTTGTATCCATAGGCTAATTTGAAAGGTCATTTATGGGTTGTTCTAAAAATTGAACTATTGTATGAAACTTGGATGTAGGTAATGTTAAGTCCTAATTTTCTAATTTTTTCAACTAAACACTTTAGAAGATTTCCTAATGTTTTATTGACTACTTTTCTCGTCCATCTCTTTGAGGTTGGAATGCATAGGAGAATTTTAATTGTGTTTTCATTAGTTTTTATAAGATTTTTTAAAAATAAGATATAAATTTAACATTTCTATCAAAACTATAATAGACTATACTCCATGCAACTTAACAATTTTTCTAAAGAATAGTCACTATGTAAGATACATCATTTGAATTAATAGAGTATGACTAACCATTCATAAAGACCATTATGAGTTTTGAACATTGTCTTCCATTCATCACCCGATTTAATCCTTATTTGATGGTATCTACTTCTTAAATCAATTTTAGAGAATAATGATGAACGAAATAAGATCTAACATGTCATCTATTCTAGGTATCAAAATCTATATTTTATTGTAATCTTATTTACAACTCAAACCAATCCTTTTCTTTTTTTATGGCGGTGCGACTACGAGCCTTTTATTTTTTTTTTAATCGAACATTGCTTGTTTAGTTTATTTATATTAGTTGTGCAATAGAAATGACATGTTTTTCCTAAGTTTCTTATTTTTTGTATGGCTTAGATGCGAAACCTCTTTAAGAAACTATATTTTCTACTCGACTATATAACTTTAACTAAATTTTAGTAATTCATAATTTAAAGCATAGGAAGTTAATAAAAAACAAAAGATTTAGTAACTTTTAGATGTATGTTATATTTTACAACACCATGCATACATCTTCTATTCTTTCTTGTAAATGGGGTCTCCATTCTTGCGATAATAGATTGGCTTGACTATGAGAGCAGTTCTCTTATAGTAGAAAACACCCCTTCTCTTTGATTCAACCCATGACTCTATTTGATAATGAATGTAGGAATAAAATCTTCCCAAGCTTGAGTCAAAATGATAAGTCAAAATGGAATAAAAATCTATAAAATTTTATTGTATTAGTCTAATGCATGATTTTCATACCATTCGTGATTTGGTCTCTTATTGAGTGAGTTTAAGACTCTAGATTCATTCTTTAAAAATAACAATCTAGTCATCTTGCATTTACATAAGATTGGACCACAAGGTTTTGAATTGTAGAAGGTGTTAATTGGCAACCACTCTAGGCGATTGTAAGTAGAGTTGGGATTGGTTCTCTCTCTAGTGAAAGTGAACCAATACATCCCACCATCCTCAGTAGATTTAAGTTGAGATCTTATCTTATGCAAGAGCACTTTAGATATAAGTTCAGAGATAACTCATTTTCTCTTCTACTATAGGTGCAAATCCTCACCTCTTAAGTATTTCTATAATCTTGTGTTGTTGAAATATAAGGCCCTTTCTAATAAAATGTCAACTTAAACAATCATAATTATCTACTTCAAAATGTAAAGCCCAATGATAAAATAATTGGAATGTTCACGTTTCCCAATATCTAAAGGTATTTCCTACTTATTTCCAATTGGATTCCATTAAGAACTCATCTTAATTGAGTCCTCCCACTTGATTTCCAAAATTATCAAACCTTTGATATCAAGCTTTGAAATTCATAAAGATGTTAGCCAATCACTTTAATCGAGTATTCTTAAGAGATTCACAACTCTTAAGATGTAATTAAATATAGGGGCTTGCCCTTATAGGAAACTTAAGAACGTAGCCTAAAATAAACCCTATTTTACTTCTCACATGTAAAGTTGAAAAAAAATCTCAATGACCCATCTTGAGTCCTTATTAGGTGATTTAGCCCATTATAGGGTAATATCTCTACCTTTCAAGATAGTATATCATTCTAGATGTCGGTACTCAATCATTTTGATAAGTACCCCTAAGATCTGTGGTGTCCTTTGACATAATTTTAAGCACCACATTTTGTATTATTTATATTTGGATCTACTTCTTCATCGAGATAAGGGTGTATCTTCATGTATCTCTTCATTATCCTCTTCTTCTTCTAAATCCTTTAATTTATCTAGGAACATAATTTTTGTCCTACATTGGTTTTGACCTTATGACATTTAAAGGAAACTATCTCTTTCACGCTTTTAGAAGTTGTTTCATTAGAGTTTAATTTAGAGGGGTTATTCAATGTAGAAAGATTAGTTCTTAAAATAGGCTTTTGAGGTTGAGATGTAGGAGGATATTTAGAAGATATTTAAGCCTTAAATTTAGATATGGATGCATCTTTCGGTGCTTTTCTAGAGTAAAGCATAGTAAAAGGCATCCTCTATAGCTTGGGGATCATGAAGCTCTACTTTATTCCTAATATCTCCTTTTAAAGCGATGACAAATTTATTAGTTATTTTTCACTCTCGATTAGTGCATTAAGATATATTGATTAAGTCTTCAAATATATTCATATATTTTATTACTGACATAGTCCCTTACTTAAGAGTAGTCAATTATTTGTGGAGCCTTTTACCATGATTTCCAAGATATCATTTTACCCTTAAGATTTCTTTCATTTCTAACAATGTCATGATGTTTCTACTATATCTCTCTTCTTTAGCTACAATGTTATTCCAATAAATTTTTGCATGACCCGCTAGTTTCATTTTAGAAAATATTATCTATTAGTCATCAAACATATGATAACAATCAAAGAAGTAATCCATTTAGTCTAACCGGTCTAAAATTTATTAGGGTCATGTATGTTGTAGTTGCTATTTTAACTTATTTTATAGGTTCTTGTGAGATTTCATGGATCTTAAGATAGTCTTGTCTAAGAGCATTCCTTAGGTTAGGCCTTCTTATAGGATACTCATATCTAAGAAGTTCAATGTTTTCCCCTACAGTCAGTCATCTTGGCGTGATATAGTTGGTGGGGTTTATAGCCTACTACTCAAGGTTTGAATTTGTGCGGTAAGATTCATGAGTAGGTCTTCTACATTAGTGAATTTCTCTTCACTTCTCATGAAAATCCCATCTACTATTCTAGTAAAGTCCTCTGGTCCAAACTAATAGATTTAGGCATGATATAAACACAAACGTGCAATTTTAACACTCCAAATGTTACTTTAAAATATGTTATATGTCAACTAAAATTAACACTAATGAGATGAACAAATTTTGGAAATGGACTAGCCTCCAAACCCTAGGGTCGATACCAAAATTGGTAAAGCAAGATCACAAAGAGAAGGATATCGTGGAAATGGAGGAAGAGATGCTCGATATTCTTCCACTCACTAAAGTGAAAGAGAGCTGAAGATCTTCCACTCACCAAAGTGGAAGAAGTGCAGTTCTACTGTAGAACAGAACAAGAGATCACCAAATCTCCTGGATGGTCGCCACCAAACTCCAACTAAAGAGTTTTCACTCCAAATTTCACACACAAAGCTAAAAGTTTTTTATTAGGTCGAAATATGTGTTTAAATAAGTACAATGCTCTAAGGGATACATCCCTTGGGAAGAAAAATGCTAAAAATTTGAAAAAAAAAGAACTCTGCGTTTCACGCAGGTGCACCACAATGCCATAGTCCAACGCCGACGTGCCATATCCTACCACCAAGGTGCGAGTTTCTTAGTCTCTAAACACTAAAACCTATAAAGTGTAGCACTAAGGATCCAAAAGGCGTTAGGTGCTGACACACAGGGTGTGCACTAGTTGGTTCAAACCGAAAAATTGAAGGTTATTTGGTCGGTTTGGTTGGTTTTAAATTTCGATTCGGTTTTGGTTGTAAATGCCTAGTTATTCAGTTTTTTGGTTTTGGTTCGATTTTTTTAAAATATTGGATAAACCAAATAAACTAAATAAATCAAAATTAGTTAAAAAGTCAAATATAAATATGTAATTTTGATTGAAGATGCTTAATTATTTGTATAGATTTATAGATTTCTACTTGACTAAGAAATTTTTAATATATAAAATTTAATAAATTGTTTTAATTAAATATTCATTAAAATATTTTATTTTTATTTTATATACTATTCGGTTTAATCAAAACCGAACCAATAAACCAATTATAATTTGGTTTGGTTAGTTGAGTTTATATGTTATTTGGATGGTTCGATTATTTTAAATTATTTGGTTGATTTATTTGGTTTAACAAAAAATTCAAAACCAAAAAATAATGCTCACCCTACCCACACCTATTAAATTGAACACATGAACTCACATGTTTTCAACCACAACTCTAATATAATACTTACACATGATTAAATACACTCATTACTACATAATACAATACACGAAACATAAATCCATTCATAAAGTCTACTAAAAGTCCTTATAAGTTCAAGCTTTGGTTTGAACCTAGTGACAAGTCATTTTCTCCTTTAATGTGCTACATCACTTATTCTAAGAAGCTTACTTAGCCTAGGAGACTACAAAATTTTGGTCCTTATATTTAGAGCCACATGCACAAGAGGATGATTCTAATGGTGTTGGAGCTTCACCAAGTTTGCTCTCTAATTTTCCAACATTTCATAAAATATTGGGTAGAAGCACATCAAGATATTTGTATGAAAAAAAAGCTAAGGATAGCGATAGTGAACATTCAGTATCAATTGCGATAGAAAACTAAATCCAAAGCTAATCTTATCAAATTACAATTGAGTTCACCCAAACCCATATGAGCCCTAATTGAACTTGATTGAACCTTAATTGCAATCCAATTTAATCAAATTGGATCAAACCAAGCTAAATTGGCCTTTAGCCCAAGCTATAAGGTTAAAATTGAATTCAAATTGATTTAAACCAAATTGAGTCAATCCAAAGCTTCATGATCACACTAAACACTTAATTAAACATTTCAATCCACTCCAAGCCATTCAATTCCACCAATTGGTCCAATTGACCCAACTTAACCCATTTGACCAAAAAAGGTCTAGTGAGCCTAAATCTAATCTAACTTAAATTAATAATCAAAGCTATCAATCAACTCAAAATTCATCATTGAACACATTCCAGCACTCATATGACCTCAATTAAACACAATCAAGCCAATTGGTTCACTTGACTCAATAAAAGACCAAATTGATTCAAACTTCAATTCAACTTAAATTGGACCAAACAATCTATCCAACCTCTTTAAAAATGATTGTTTATACTATCAATCATTCAATTGAAACTAAATGAACTTAACCAAGTCAATTTGGCCACTTGATACAAATCGACCCAAATTGACCTAAAGGAACAAAGTGAGCGAAACTCATCCTAAATCAAAGTGGATTCAACCATTACCTCCAATCAATCATAAATTGTTTATTGAATATCCTCCAACCATTAATTGAAGCCAATTTGATCGAACCAACTTAATCAACCTACTTAGCCCAATTTGACTTAAAGGGTCAAATTGAACTAAAATCCATTCCAATCCAAATCAAAATATATGCGGTCATTCTCAAATGATCAATCAAACATAAATCAACCTCACCCAACCCCAATTTGACCAATTTGATCAATTTGGTCAACTTATCCCATTTGACCCAAATGAATCGATATGAACTAAATTCAAATTCACCCCAAATTAAATCAAATTAAGGCATCATTACAATCCAAATGATCATTTGAACTTAATCAATAGCTCTATTGACCCAATTTGGTCAATTTGTTAACCTAATATATTTGAACCCAAATTGACCTATATGGATCAAATTGAGCCAAACCAAACTAACCCAAGTTCAAACCCAACCAAACTTGGAATGACTCATCCTTAGGTCCTCTTTGACTACTAAAGTGGGGTCAACCCATGGTGAACCTAGTTTGACCCAAACCAAGTGAGAAGGGTTTAAAATGAGACAAAATTCTATTTTCAAGGCCTACCCTTTTCCATGATGACCACCTTTGGCCCTCTTTAGACATGGGACCACTAACCAACTTAACCCAAATATATTGGGTTCAATCCTTGACAAAGGATGACCTCCTCCCCTTGATCGCGTTGGTGGTCAAAGAGTACACCCCATAACAAGTCACGGGCTTTCGACCACTCAAGCACATCCACTTCACCAATCTCACCATCGCCATCTACCATTAAGCGTCAAACTAATCCCATGGCTTGGTTAATTAGAGCAGATACTCCTTCCTTACACTAAAACTTTGCAAGGACATTTCCTAGAGCTCTTTCTTTAGTCCCCGCTTAGAGTGATTCAAGCATCCCATCATCAGTAAGGCCACCTCACCTCAGCAACTTTCTATCCAACCTCTACCAAACTTTAATTAACTCTTTCCACACCTTCTTTGCATGTTGAATCATATCAAATCAATTTTCACTTGATTCGATCACTAGAAGTCCTTGTTCCATCAAACTCCGATGGCGAGTGGAGCTTGGTCTCAAGAATAATTGAGGCAATGGACGGATCTTCTCAACGGGCTTCATCTCTTCAAGGTGAAGCTACTTAGATTGATGGACTACTAGTCTTTAGCTCCGGTGAGGTATTTCTCTCAAACCATAGCCCTAGCCTCGGATGTTGGTCTTTTTTAAAAGAAATTTTCATGTGACGTGAATCAAATCATAATATCCCTTCCTAATCCATTTGAATCAATCCACCATCAAATGAGATAAGCTGGATCGAGTGATGAAAGGCGAATAGTGTCCATCTCTCACTATGGGTCAATGATAGATCATCGATCATCCGTTCCTCGTGATTAGAAACGGTGATTAAATCTATTAAAAATTTTATTTAAAATACAGATTAATCTTTGTCACTTGATCATGATGGATGGTCGAGAAAAGCACATGCACCACTCGACCACATGGGACATTTTAAATAATCAATCCTACACATGGAAAGCATTGTCATGTTAGCACCGATGGGCAACAATATATAAATGGATTCAATTAGAATTTAAAATTTGATTTAATTAGCCAAAACTTTAAAAAATCATAACTAATTATAAAAAAAATCTTTAAAATATAAATGAACCTATTTTGGAAAGCTTAGATAAAGAAGAATTAAGAAATAAATCCTTAATTTTTATCAAATGAATAGTGATTAATTAAAGTTTAAAAGTTTACTTAATTAGTTTAATTAAAATCTACTTACTTGATTAATTAGTGGGATTTGGTGTGTCTATTCTTTGGGATGGCCTTTATCTCCCATAATTTTCTCAACCTAATTTAATATGTGATTTGGGAAATCTTGATTTTTTGAGCCTTAATTAATCATTTTATGTATTTAATAAATAATTAAAATTAAGAAAATTATTAAATTAATTTTTAGGTCTTAATTGATCATTAAAACAACAAGTGGTGATTAAGGAAATTAATGAAGACCTCTCGTTCTAATTATTTTTAAAATCACCCTTAAGGGCATTTATTTAATTAATTAATTCAATTAATTAACCTATAACTTAGGAAAATCATTTTAATTTGTATAATCCATTAAAAAAATTTATTAAACTCTCTTTGTGTTCAATAAAAGTAGGTTCCCAATAAAATCAAAACCCCAATTGGTTTGAGATATTTTTGTAATTGATGATTTAGGGTTAGCTTTCTTTATTTAATTAATCCTTAATTATTGGCCTAATTATATTAGAATCTTCAGATCATGTTTATTTATGCTTGTGCATCTCCAATAATTTTATCATCATTTTTGGGCCCATAATTAAGGTCTAATTAAATTTAGAAGCTCTTTTGGGGTTTAAATGATTAAATAATTAGCTAAAGTTAAATAATTCATAAAAATCACTTAGATTAGTATTAAACAAATTAATTAATAGAGATGGTTTAGGGTTGATTTTAATGTTTTGATCTCCTCTTTAGATTTAAAGAATTAAAAATCCTAAAACTAATCTTTAATGAGCTTAATTAAACTTAAGGGTGTTTACCTTAAAGAAAGTCTCCTTAGAAATTAATAAACCAAATAGCTTATTTAATAAAGCTTAATTACTTTGTTTAAATTTTTGTATTTCAAGTGTTCATGAATCCATGTTTTCAAGAATGATAAAAGAAATTACATTGATTGCATGCATTTAAATTAAATAGTGTGGCTAGTAATTTTCAAATTATTTTCTTAAATCAACCAAAAGATAACCATTAATTTAAATATAAATAAACATAAGTGATTAAAATTTGATGCTAATTCTCACATGTATAAACTATAGATCAAAAGGTATATAATCTAGACATCTTAGGAACAAGAGACTTTAAGTATTCCTAAGTAAGTCTCGATTACCTTACTTTCCTAGTTTAACAATGCGTACCTTCAAATTACATATTATGAATAAAATATTTTCATTAATTAAGTTTTAAAAAATTAATAAAACAAAATTTTATAAGTTCACCTTTTGTTTACATATGTATGCATATGTGTGTGAATCAATACATATAATCTAGACATCCCAAGAATATGAGACTTTAAGTAGCCCTAAGGAGGTCTCTAATTACCTAACTTCCTTAGTTTAACAACTATGATTCAATACACCTATGCATATGTGTAAGCATAAAAATCAAATTACCCTTTCCATAACAATCATGCATCATGTAATTATTATTTATACTAAACATTAATGATTGAATGTAAACTAATTAGTTCATGCAACAAGTGTCAAGTGATATATATACATGTTCATTCAACCCTAATAGCTAATTATATACACATTAAAATGAGTATTAAATAATAATTAAGGAAATTATAAAGGAATATCATCAAATTAATCATAATTTTAGTTTTATTAATCTTAATATGTCTTTCATATTTGAGATAACTCCTTTAAGCCAAATTCAAACATGAACTATAATAAAATCTATAACACTCCATTAAGAGGATTAAAAGCTACTAAATTCACTTATTGGATTCATCCTAAGCTTAGGGATTAAGATAAGTTTCATCCTTCGTTTCTCTCTCTACAACTTTGAACAAAAGTGAAACTCAAAATGAAGAAAACTCAAATATAAACTCATCTTAAAATTGTTAATCATGTAAAGCGTAAACCACAGAAATTTAAACATTCATCATTAGAAAACTCCAAACATTAAGGCCTAATCATGACATGCCACACTAAACTACACACATTAGAATTCTAAGCCACTGATTCAATCCTTAGGTTAGGCCAATGTTTGATGTGATAATGTGATATTTTGTTTTTTGATGTAATATTTAAGACCGGATGTTAGAATTGATGTGTGTAGTCTAGATTTTAGGGCAATATTAAACTAATGATATTTTGCAAATGAATGTGCTTAAAGGATTTTGTAATAAAAATATTATATAAGTATTTTTTTCTTGCGTGTTGTTAAGTCCATACATAATCCCGGATAAGAGTGCTTGGTTACCCAAGGTAGGTGCTAAGTCCAAATGTATGAAATACAATTGCTAGGTTTTATTATGTAATTAATCAAACATTCATTTTGCAAGTGTAGTTAGATTTAATTTTTTTATTAAATATAATTTTGCAATAGGATTGAGATTAGAGCTATGGATTTAGGATGAGCGGTGGCTAGAAGGTATAGACCTGGAGGCCCTATGATGACAAGATACCACCAATCCATGAAGTGAAGATGAATATATAAACAATTGAAGACCTCCATAATTTTATTTTCACTATAATTTAATTATAATCCGGGTTGTATAAGGGTAAATCTACTACCCACCCATTTTTTTCCTTTTCTTTAAGTGTATAGTGGTACACAACTATATCCATTTATTCTTTCAATCGATTATATTAGTTTGATTGTTTACTTTGATTGTACAATAGAAATGACATACTTTTTATAATTTTCTTAAAATTGGTTGTTTGATGTATGGCCTTATGATGAGCTCTTTAAGAAACTAATATTTTCTACTCCACTAAATAAATTCAACTAAATTTTAATCAACTAATAACTTCACTTTAAAGTGTAAGATATTAATCAAATAAATAAAAAATTTAGTAACCGCTTAGTTGTATGGTTGTATGCTCTAATAATATGCATGCATCTTCTCTTCTTCCTTGTAAATAGGGGTCTCCACTCTTGCACCATAAGGGATAAGTTTGACCTGTGAGAGCAGTCTTTTGTAATAAAGAACACCCCTTCTCATTGATTTAGCTCATAACAAAATTTCATCAAGCATTTAGGCATAAATTTTCCCAAGTCCAAAATGATAAGTTTAAAATAAAATAAAATCTATAAATTTTATTGCATTAGTTAAGCATTATTTTTATATGAGTCATGATCTAATCTCTCAAAGTGTGAATTTAGAATTCTACATTCCTTCTTAATAAACAATAGCCTAGATATCTTGCATTTACATAAGACCAGCCACATGCTTTAAATTGTATGAGGTGTTAGCTCACCACTCTAGGTAGTAAGTCCGGAAAAGTTGGGATTGATTCCCTCTCTCTAGTGGAAGTGAACTATCATATCCCACTTTCTTCAAGAAGATTCAAGTCAATCTCATAGATTGTGCAAGAGCATTCTAGATATAGATTTAGAGATTATTTGTTTCTTTTGCTATGAGCATAAGTCCTCACCTCTTAGTCATTTTCACAATTTTGTGATGTTGAAATTTAAGTCCTAGCATTTTAATGAAAATATCAATTCAAAACAAAATAATTCTCTTTTCAAAATTATAAAGCCTCAATATAGGATAGACTAAAGCACTCACTAAGCTTCTTATTATTATAAGTGGTCCTACTTATTCTCCTTTGGAATCCATAAAGAAGACTTCCCACTTTAAATTTTTTCACTTGATTTCTAATAATTAGCACTCCTTTGATATCAAACTTTGAAATCTTTGGAGATATTAGTTGACTACTTCAATCGAGAGTATTCTTAGAAAATTCTCATTTCCTAGGATATAATTAACTATGGGAGCTTGCCTCCATAGGGAACCAAGGAACCCAACATAAACTAACTGTTTTACTTTATCTATATAAAGTAGGGAAAGATCTCTGGTATATATAGATCCATCTATCTTAAAAGTCCTTATTAGGTGATTGAGTCTATTATAAGATGATATTCCTATCTTTTAAGATAGTATGCCATTCCTTAAATATCGACTCGATCATTTTAATCTACGACAAATAAAAACACCACAATAAGCAATTATTATTACGAACTAAAATTATTTTCTAATTTAATTGATGCACTTTATTATACAAACTCAATGTAATATGCTCATGATTGGAGGAATAAAGTGGAGAACTAAGACATTTATTATCTTACTTGGGGACCCATGCGAATTATGAATACATGGTTGATTTATGATGCAAATGGTTATAGATTTCACACATATTCATGGTTAGAAAGAAAGAAAATATATAGCTCGTGTTTTGCCATAGGAAACACACATTCATATGATGAGATAGATTATTATGACAAGAAATTTTATAATTACAATATCCTAAATCAAATGAGAGAAATGTTATTTTATTCAATTGTGATTAGTTTTTTTCATAATAGAGGAATAAGGACACAAGTCATATAGGATCACCAAGAAGCTAAGTAGAAAATATGCTAAGTTCAATCTATTTAACATTTTGCATTAACCCACTAAGGTGTATTACCTTAGATATCCTATAAGAGTAAGAGAGAAAATAGATTGGGAAGTGATAATTAAGATCAAACTTAGAGCAAGAGTTGAAGTTTAAAATATTATTGAACTTGCTCATCAAGAAGAGGAATTGATTTTGTACTTATAAGTGATGATGTAAAGCCATTAATAAGTTTACAAGATGCTAATGTTGATTATGAGGTTGTTATTCAATCTAGAGATAAAGGCAAGAGGATGATGATGAATAAGAAAATTTAAATTCAACTTATAGTAATTCATCGAGTAAATTATATAGCATATGTATTAAAGGTAGAATATTTTCTTATTTTTCTCTCACAAGTAGTAAAATCGCATTATAACTTCTTTAAATACTAGGATGTACTTCTTGTTTTTTTGCATATTGTAGTTGCACACAATTTTTTTTACATTTCTTACATACTATTTTTATTTTGTTCAGTTTAGTACTTTTTATTTTTTTCCTAATAGATCTAACCATTGTAATTTTTATGTAATAGATGGAATCTAGTAGTGATGATATTCCACTCGATCAATTACGAGAATCTTCAAGAGGAAGAAGAAGACTATGTTCTAACTCTGTTGAATTACGGCCACTATCTCAACCTCTATTTCAATCTCAATACCCTCTAATTATTGGACCAAGCCATATACATGCCTATCACTCTTCAAGTCTGCTAATCGCACCATTTTATTGAGATCAAGTACACATAGGTCATAAAAGCCTAGGTTTCACCATATGCCACCGAGACTAATCTATCGATGCCTATTAGGCTTGGTGGAGCTAAGTCGCCTATGACGCACTTTAATTGAAATGAGGGTGACACATTAATTTATTTAGAACTTTCAATTTTAAAATTTTTTGTGCTAATCTTAACTTCAATTTTAATTTCAATCCTTCAAGAAAAGTTATAAAATAAAAGATATAATAAAGAGCAAATTTGATGATTCTTATGTATCCGGAAGAAGGTGCTAATAGTATTACATGTGGTTCAGTGAATTCAAGATATTATCATAGCTCTTTACACATAGCTAATATAATAGATTATGCTAAAGATCTACTAATTATCATTAATGCATTTTAGATAACATAAAGATTTTAAGTGGTTGAGAATGAAACAGAAGAAATTTTAAGTCCGAGGTGGAGCCCATTTATGTTATATGTTTACAAATATATGCAAGTTTGGATGAGATTGCTTTGGATTGGAGAAGATGTGTGGACTTAGCTCAGAGCTTGGGCCTCTAGATTATGTTTGTAAGAGGGAGCAGCTAAACAAAATTGAGCATGTGATTATATTGGAATGGGCAACTCTCTATATAATCGGAAGCTCAATTCCACACATTAAGTTTCAAAGAAGGCTTATGAGTCATTCATTACTTGAACGAATTTATAATCATGCTTAATTAATTTTTTTGGTATGTTTAAAAATGTTCATCATGGAAGGGATCCCACTATTGCAGAGTTACATAGAAAACATATGACAAATTTGAACTAGTATTCGTCAATGTTTGGTCAAGACACATAAGTAAATTTATTATTTTGAGGTACAATTTGTTAAAAGTAAATTATGTTTTCATAATATTATAATTTTTATATGATGATTACATGAGGTGAAAGAGGTTGTTAGTCGAGTTCTATTGATACTAGTTCTAGTGACTGAGCAATAAGAGTATGACATTGGAAAGAAGTTTGGAGATAAGAAAAGAGAATAATATGTAGCCTAGGTTTGTAAAAAATTGGTTTATGATGCTCATCAATCATTTTCTTAAACGGCAAGATTCAATCAAGAGAATAGTTAGAAGGTGTTATAGTAGGAGAATATAGAAGCCCAAATGATTGCTCAAATGGAGGCTTAAATGGTTGGTCAAATAGCTTCCATGAAGTAAGAATAGAGATGTGAGAGATCGAAAGGAGAAAGAGTCCGTGATGGAGGAGGAAGAGAATGCGACAATGATGAGGAGACCACAATGAGTATGTCAATATTTATACTTATAGTTTAGCATGCCCCGCCTTATTGGGTTTTGTCCGGTATGTTTGAGTATTGTGTTTATATCATATTATTTTCAATGTTTAACTTTAGTTGAAAAAAGAATGGTCAAATGTTAATGTTCTAGGACTATTTCATGAAAACATTGAATGAACCTATATTTTTTATTAGTTGTGATTATGTTGAAAACAATTATGAATCAATTATGTAATTATTGTATAGTTTTTTGCATGTGTAAAATCAAAACATATGTAGTTCTTTCAATTTTTTTTTAAAATCTATATAGATTTTGATGAATTTTTGATAAATTTTTCATCACTAAGGTCGAACTTCTAACGAACAACCGCCATCAAAAAATTTTGGTTGAATTTTCACCAAAATAATGTAGAGGAATTTCCACCCAGTGTAAATTATCTTCAGGTAGATTTTTCTGCAAGAAATGCTTTTCTTATAGAATCAATGGCATCCTCGTAGAAAATCCAACAGGAGGGAATTTTAGAAATGCTTTATTGACGGATAATTTCACTGCTAAAATGCATTTTCAACTAAGGTTTTATCGATGGGATTAAATCCATCAAAGACGTGTATCTCCAATGGATTTTGCTTGATTTCCGATGAATTTTTCCTTCAAAATTGACAATTTTCATGTATATCGCATGCAAGGTGCCATCCAAAGAAGCTAATCAAGTATTAGTGTGGTGATCCAACAATATAGAGGTTATGCTAGTTCAGGCATGACGTTAACATGTAGGCAAACACTTAAACATTTATAAAGTGATATACAAAAATATAAAATGTTTATATACATTACTTGAAATATAAATGTATACATAATTTTATATGTATCTACATTCATTTATACATGCATTTTTATCACATCTCAAATTAGCTCTTTCAAGTCAAATTTGATCATAGTCAATCTTAGCTCATTAGTCAATTCATTGACTTTGATATAAGTTTTGTATCTAAATTAAAAATAATCCAATTTATAGTGATCACATAATGGTTTGATAAGTTCTAACACTTAGGGACACACAATTAAAGACCTATATATGTAATGATTCATTAAATTTTTAGTGCATTTCAAGTATGATCTATAACTACTATATGAGTCACAAAAATTAGAACAAATTCAAATAAACTTTGTAATTCATCATGAATGTTGTAAGAAGAAAGATCATTCTTCATATATCTTAGTAATAAATTTTCATGATCATGATAAAAATAACTTAGCTCACTATCTTGGAAGGATATATGCATTAACTAACTAGAATATGATTATAAAAAAAGATGTAGGACTAAAATCATTACATATTTTCAATCCTATTATAAAATAAAATAAATAATAATGATGCTTTAAGTATTTTGTAGGTTTTAAATCAAAATTCCAAAACTAAGGAGTAATAGCTTGAATCATAAAATCCTACTAAGTAAATACCAAAATTAATATAAAGTACACACCTTAAAGCAATTCTAGAAGGCTAAATTGGTGCTTAATTTTACTAAGGTTGGCCAAACTGGAGATTAAATGTGCAAAAATTAGCATAACAATCTGTGAAATATTTGATGCATCTCACTAAGTTTGTAAACACCAAAACAATCTAAATTAAGTTATTGAAATGCCTTGAATCAATAAAACTAGTGATTGGAAGAGAATGCAAAGTCAACGATGACTTCATTGCTAACATATTCTCAAGTGATGGAGGAGTCACCCATATGCCCCTTTAAACTTGTGACAATGTAAGGAACATGCTAATAGCTTCCATTTGTGATGATGTTAACTATTATTATCCATCCATTTAGAAAGAATTAATATTCTCAAAATTATTGTGCATTTAAGACTTGATTTTATAAATCATTCTTTTCAAAATATCCTCTTGAGAATAGTTCATTCATGTAAAGATTGCAAGTCAATAATGCTATTCTTTGATGAGTCCATTTAAGAGATGGATTTTCTAAATCTTATTCTCATAAACTAGGTTATCAAAATTTTGATACACATTTAAGATCATCTTTTATGACAAGATATAAAAAATGTAAATTAAAGACATTCTTCATGGCTGGCATTGACATTAAGTCACCGATAACCATTCATATTTCTCCTGCTTGGGTGAATAAGTTGAATTAGCCCAATGATAGCACTATCCAATCAATAATTTGATCATAGAAAAATATGATCCCATCAACTATTAGTGATATAATTAAAGAAATATTTTAGATAAGGACCAAAATATATTTTATGAAGTTTATAAATAAAGCTAACTCTCAAATGATCTAATTGATTTTAAGAGCATTAGGCATATTCCTAACTCATAGGACACTCATAATGACCATATTATCCATTATAGTAGCAATGTTGTAAGTTCCTCCTATTATCACAACAATGATGCTACTAGTCACTAACGATAGACCAATCAACACTCTTATATCTATGGTTGTCGACCTCATAATAATGGCATCATGCAAGTTATATGATGGTCATGATAATGTCACTCATGGACATCCAAATGCTTAATAGTATCCAACGTCAATGCTACAAAAAAACATATTATTACTCATATTATTTAAAGGTGTTGTTAGCTTTGCCATTTATTCTTTTTCTTTATTTCCATGTAAATACCAATCTTAATGTCATATGCCTCTTTTTTTTTTTACTAGTTAAGATATAATTTATGCTAAAGTCCCTCTATTTTCAAAGGTATACTATCTTTGTATTAATTTTCTACATAATAAGAAATACATAATTGGGCTAAGTTTCACATTTCATAAGAAATTATCATCTCTTTGATATGTTTGTTAAAACTCATATTTAACAAAAGACATTAAATTCTACTTAGTACATCACCCAAAAAAAATCATATATCAAGCACAAATCTTAAAGAAAATTTTTGTAGTAGAAATTTTTAAAATTAAATTTGGGATCATCCAAATTTTAATTTTGATAAATTTAAAGTTGAAATATGCTTCTTAATTAGAGGGAACTAAGGAGCCCAAAATCAAAAATTCTAATGTCTTATTAAAAAAATCAAGTGGATCATTCTAAATCGTTCAACAAAGTGATGAATTTTGATAAAAATAACAATCAAGTCCCATTAAGATTAATAAATAGACATTCATTCCATATATAAAAAAGAAGGACATAAGTGAAAATGAATTCCTTAATTTCAAGAATCCTAAAACTTTTGTCCAAGAAAGCACCACAAATAATAATTATCACTCATTAGCTACCAACCCACAACAATGATTGTAGACTTCCATCTAGGTGTGTATTTATTAAAACTAAAAAAATTGAACCAATTTAAATTGAATTTTCTAATTTGGTTCAATTATATATATATATATATATATATATATATATATATATATATATATATATTCTATATATATATATATATATATATATATATATATATATATATATATATATATATATATATATATATATATATATCAGTTCTATATTTGATAATATTTGATTATATATTTTTAGATAGATTTTATATTATCTTAATTGATTAAACTGAAAATAGCTAATAAATCAAGTTTTACTTTTTTTATAGATATTTCCTCTCAAGGAAGAAACTCCAATGATAAAGTAGTATTTTATTGGTTTCATTTGTTAAATAATTGCTTGATTTTGCATAAAATAGTTTGACAAAGTGGTGTAATTTTTTGATATAGAATTACTACAATTTACATCTTCAAACTTGATTTTAACTATGCTAAACCAAAAATCTGAAGAAAAAATCAATTTGGATCAATTTGATTTATACTGATGATTAAATAGATCGCTTTTTTATTCTAAAAGTAAAACTAATCAACTTAACAAATTTTAGAATCAATCCATCCAATCTGATCGATTGCAGTCCCCTACTTCAATCATCAAATGTCTATTATTATTGGTTGTTGATCGACATTGATGCCCATTAGCCATTACTATTATAATATTTTTCACTTTCTCACAGAAGATCAAAGTAGCAATTTAAAATTTTAACAGCAACTTCTCAAATTAGGAGAAAAATTGCAAATTATAAGGTGACAATTTTATGTCCAAATAAAAATATGAAGCATTAAATTTTTAGTGATCAAATTACATTTTTTTCTTTTAACCTATAACATGTAATTTTCACATTTATAATTCACATTTAGCTTGTAAAAAACATGTAAACATAAAATAAGAACAAAATTTGCAATTAACATCAAATAAATTATAATTATTCATGAGGGTTACATTCAAACTAAAAAAAAAAATTTAAGCTTACAAGTTGGATATTAAAAATATTTCTTATCTCCTCTTATAAAGCTCAATAAAATCAAATAAAATCAAAAATTTGTAGACTATAAACCGTTCAACAAAAGACAAATATGCTACTTTATATACACAAATTAAGCATAGATTAATAAATATCTATTATATCTATCAGCAAAAAATGCAGAATCTTTCTTGCAACATTTTATAAGTGATGTCATTATATAATTGATTCAATTTAGAACTTACCAAACTAAACATACCATGGAAATGCTAATTGTAGATGATCACATTTTCCTTGAAATGCCAAAACACCATATAGATGTTTACCCACATAAGAACAATATAGTGCTCCCATTCCAAGCATCCTGATCTCCCGAATAAAGCTATGCAGCCAACAACCAACATAAATAAATAAAAAAATCAGATTATTCCAACAAAGTAGATGCCTAACAACTCAAAATTCCATCTCAAAAGCATAAAGAAAGCTTGAAAGGAAATCATCCATGTTATATCCATATAGGAAAGCTTAAAGCAATGATATCAAATCCAACAAAGCTAATTCTAGTTCCTACTATTAGCAAGATTCAGGTAGCCATCACCACCTGAATGAAAACATGCAGCCAACAGCTTAAAGCAATGATATTAAATCCAACAAAGATAATTCCTAGTTCTACTATTAGCAAGATTGTAGCCATCAATCATCTATGTTGCATCTTGAATGGAAATCATCATTGCCCTAAAACATATCAAAATTCTCTAAGCAGCAAAATCAGCGACCATGGATTGAAAATGAGCTAATTATAGATTGATATCTACCCTCCAATGTCCAAAATATGAACAATGAAATAACATTTTCATGACCACCAAATAATCCATACCTTGGTTCCAAATTATACGATTCTAAGTAATTGCAAAAGTTTTGCAAATAAAATAGAATGAAAAGGAAAATGAAAAACCTTTAGAGAGTTCTATAAAATAGTTACTTACTTCTTCTAAAATCTATCATTATTGTTAAAGCTAAAATCATGAGGTGAAGCAAAAAAGTTTGGCTAAGTAAAAGGCCTGAAGAGAAATGGGATGTTTCTCTTATCCACAATCCACATGTACCCAAGTAGAAAAGAAAATACATTTATCGACATGGAGCTCAAATAATAGTAGCCAAGCTTAACTTGACCCCATGAGCTAAAATTAAGTCATCAATATATAGACTAAATGCAAGCATAAAGGCACATGATACCAATTTGGTATTTTGCAACATGGAGTCTAAGTATCTAAGAAGCATAAAAGGGTCATTTTAAGAAATTTTGCACTCTCCATTCAGTGAAGAGGTAAAAGGACTGACTAAATCATCTTTGAATCAAGGTGAAAGGAAATACTAAAAAAGTTTAACCAAGTGTATAATTAAGTAGCAAAACAAACAACTTCAACAAACTGCAAACATATATAACTGTGTGTGGAGGCAAATGTAGAAAACTTAATAGACATTTTTGTAATTTTCAATTACAATCAACATAATGGGCACTATATATGATATCCTTTGATTCTTTAACCTCCAAATATACATAGTAAAACTTATTCTTTTATATTTTTTAAACATATTTCTCAATTTAATCTTCTCCTTTTCATAGACCAACATAACCATTACAAGCAGTTACCTTTGAATACTTTCTAAAATAAGGAGGGACTTCAACATTAGATTGAAACCAAATTCTTCAATAATTTAAAAGTTTGTCATTGATAAGTATATAATGAGCAATCATCTCTCGAACTTTAATATGGTCATATTTAAAAGTTGTTAAGCTACCCCTTTAAGACATGACTGCAGTACTAATATTTTCAATCTTAGTTGGTTGAAAAATAGTATACCCTACTTCTTCAATGTTCTGATCTTAATAGCACAATACTCTAAGTGTCTTTGAATTGGGTTGTTGCACTAGTACTACCTATTGAAGTTTTTTTTTTACAATGATGATGCTCACCCTTTCTCTCGACAATCTGGGAGAATTATTTCTTTAAATTCTTCCCATACCTTAGATATTTTTTTCTCAATTGAATTTTTATTAACATTATCATCATTTACCCTTCGATATTATTATTCCCTTCACCATCGCCTTTCCCATTACACTTCCATTCACCCCATCATTATTCTCATCAAAACGTACATCAATATTATCATATTCAGTCACATCTACCAAGTTTTGTTCTCCTCCTATCAAATATTGAGTACGCTCATCCAATATTTTATACTTAATATTTACTTGCTTGTTGCTTGCACTTTTCATAATCTATGAAATTAAAATGATAATAAAAATATTATATGCAGTAACAAAATAATCATGATTTTAACTTTTAGAGACAATACAAAAAACACAACAATAAAGAATTCTCAAAGCAGACATTAAAGATTAAACATATATTAAAAATATATATAAGTAAATAGCCAATTAATAGCATTTTTCTTCTAAGGTAATTTGACACTTTTATAAACAATAAGGAAATTAGATCAAGAGCTCCTCAAAAAACATTAAATAAAAAAAGTACTCAAATCATAACTACTTTAAGATAATCTATCTTGTTCTTTATATAAAATCACTTGTTGGTTACAAAAAATATCTTACACTCTTGAATCATATTCAAATTGTTTTGCCATCATGATAGCAACAAGAAATGAAAGTAATAAAATATATGAGACAAAATATTATAATAAGCCTTAATATTACAACAACAATAAGCCTTTATCCCACTACTGCTTACTATGAATCCTTCTTCCACTGTCCTATTATGTGTCAAATTCTCATTTAATTTAAGTACACTAAAATCATTTTTATACATCCTAACCAAGTCTTTTAGGTCTACCTAGCTTTTTTTAACATAAGGCAAATCTAATGCATCTACTCTCCTAATCGGCCATCGATCGACAGCTTTATGTGGCCAAACCATCTAAGTCGACTCTCTAATCTTATCTACCACTAGAACTACTCCAACTTTTTTGAACATATTTATTTTGCATTTTATCTCTAAGAGTAAAGCCACTCATCCACCTAAGCATCCTCATCTCTGCAACACTTAACTTAGTCTTATGCTTCTCTTTATTGGCCAATATTATGCACCATAAATCATTGGGTCATACCACCATCTTATAAAAATTTTCTTAAGTTTAAGCTTTTCTATCACACAACGATGCATTCCTCCACTTCAACCATCCAACTTGAATTCTACTAATAACATCTCCATCCATTCACCATCATTTTGAACAATAGACATATCAATCACTCACTCTTTTAATGACTTGCTCACCCAATGTCATAACATACACTAGAACTTCTACAATTAAAATTACACTCCATATATTCAATTTTAGATCCTTAAACAAAAATATTTAGATTTTAAGGTTGAACTTCATAATTCAAGTTTCTCTTGGACTCCCTCTCTAGTCTTATCAACAAGAAGAATGACATCATCAAAAACATACTCATAGGTACATCTTCAGAAATGCCTGTAAGAACATCCATAACTAAAGCAAAAAAGATAAGGGCTTAAAGTTGATCCTTGATGTAATCCAACTGAAATAGAAAAATATTTTATCAATCATCCTTATGGTTGGACAAAATAACAACTCTAGTATACATATCCTTAATGACTTGAATATAACCAATATTAATTACTTTTTTTTTTCTAGAACTCTCCAAAGAACATCTCTTGAAACATTATCATAAGATTTCTCTAAATCAACACATATCATATGTAGATCCTCCTTACTTTCTCTATACTTCTCCATCAAACCTCTTAACAAATGTATAACATCCATAGAGATCTACTTAGCATGAAACCAAATTGATTGAGAAACTTTTGTATCACATCATCATGCCTATGCTCAATTATTTTCTTTCATAATTTTAATGTATGACACATTAACTTAACTCCTCTATAATTTTCCCACTCTTGTGTATCACCTTTATTCTTAAATATAGAAACCAGTTCTTTCTCCACTCATCGACATCTTTTAGTCTTTAAAATAACATTAAAATATTCATAAGCCAAGAAATTCCTTGATCTCTAAAACATT
Organism: Cymbidium sinense; assembly: GCA_021442155.1. Classification (NCBI taxonomy): domain Eukaryota; kingdom Viridiplantae; phylum Streptophyta; class Magnoliopsida; order Asparagales; family Orchidaceae; genus Cymbidium; species Cymbidium sinense. The sequence continues at coordinate 57,817,353 of CM038230.1, read as the reverse complement.
TTCACACTATTGGAATATCATCGTCTATTATTTTTCCACATTTCATTTTTTAAAATCTTCTCTAACTTCAAATTTAATAATACGATGATAAAATACAAATCTCTATTTTTGTTTTGGGTATTAAGGTTGTTAAAATCAATCGTATTTTCAAATCTTTCATTGAAAAGTTTATCAAAATACCTCATCCACCTATTTTCAATATCCTTTTTTCTAAAAAAGCACTTTCTAATTTTCGCCCTTAATACACCTCACTTGAACTAAGATCTTTACTTCTCCTATTTCTTTGGCTTAACTTATACATACATCTTTCATCTTCTTTGGAATCAAATATATTATATAAATCACTAAAAGCTAAATTTTTTTGCATCATATATTATTTTCTAGAGACACTTTATATCTTTCCTAATTCTCGAGATTTTTATATCTAAACCAAGTTTTATAATAATACTTCTTATTTATCTTTTCTTTATCTGGACTCCACCAACTATTTTTATTAAAAAAACTTTTCTTTTATTCTCCAAACACATTTTTTGCAACTTACATAATTTCACTTATATTTTTTCCCACATAACATTAGCTTCCTTATAAACATCCCAAATTCTAAGCTCATGTAGCTTGCTCTTAAAATATTTTATTAGTATTCTTTAAGTGCCCCATCTAATTCTAGGATAATAACTTGATTTATTTTTCATCTTACAATCTTTCATCTTAAAATCTAAAACTTATTGATGTTGGATACTTAAACTTTACTCAAATTGACCTTATAATCTTACAATCTAAATGATCTATTTTCTTATCGAAAACAAATAATCAGGTTTTACTATATTCATTTTTAAAAGTAATAATACGCTTTATCTCTTTTCTTAAATAAAGTATTAGAACTATAAAATCATAAGAACGTAAAATCTAATATAGTCTTACAATTTTCATTAGACACTCCAAATTCATGCCACCAAAAATACTTTTAAAATCTTCTACCACTCTACCAACATGTCCATTTAAATCTCCACCAATAAATACTTTTCTTCAATATATTTTAGATTAATCCCTCTAATTTATTCCAAAAATTTTCTTTTGAGTCTACATCCAAACCTACTTGAGGAGCATAAACTTATAACAATGATAATCTTAGTATCAATAATCTTTAAAGTATAATTCTATCTCCAAATTTATTAATATTTATATTATTATCCTTCAAACTTTTATCTATAATCACACTTGCCAATTTATAATAGAAAAGAAAAGAAAACTATTATGAATTTTTGATATAAGTAACAACAACAACAACAAGCCTTTATCCCACTATGTGGTGGGATGAATCCTTCTTCCATTGTGTCTATTATGTATCAAATTCTCATTTAATTCAAGTATACTAAGGTCATTTTTATACATCCTAACCAAGTCTTTTAGGTCTACCTCTATCTTTCTAAACATAAGAAAAAATAATGCATCTACTCTCCTAACAAGGTCATCGAATCGACACTTTATGTGGACAAACCATCTCAAAGCGACTCCATCTAATCTTTTCGCCATTGGAGCTACTCCAACATTTTCGAACAAACTCATTTCACATTTTATCTCTAAGAGTAAAGCCACTCATCTATCGAGCATTCTCAACTCTACTTAACTTAATCTTATGCTTCTCTTTATCTACCAACATTCTCGCACCATAAAGCATTGCGGTCTTACCACCATCCTATAAAATTTTTCCTTAAGTTTTGCATTTTCTATCACACAATAGTCGGGATGCATTCCTCCACTTCAACCATCCAACTTAAATTCTACTAATAACATCTCCATCTATTTCACCATCATTTTGAATAATAGCCTATATTTAAATCGCTCACTCTTTTAATGACTTGTTCACCCAATGTTATATAGCACTAGAACTTACAACTAAAATTATACTCCATATATTCAATTTTAGATCTACTTAAATGAAAACCTTTAAACTCTAAGGTTGACCTCCATAATTCAAGTTTCTCTTGGACTCTCTCTAGTCTTATCAACAAGAAGAATGTCATCAACAAAAGTATGCACCACTAAAATTACAACTATAACTTCAACTAAAATTACACTCTATGTATTCAATTTAAGATCTACTTAAATGAAAACCATTAGACTCTAAGGTTGACCTCCATAATTCAAGTTTCTCTTAGACTCCTCTTTAGTCTTATCAACAAGAAAAATGTCATCAAGAAAAGCATACACCAAGGTACGTCTTCCTATAAATGTCTAGTAAGAACATCCATAACTAAAGCAAAAGATAAGGGTTAAAGCGATCCTTGATGTACACCAAGTAACAACTCTAGTATACAAATCATTAATGATTTAAATATAATCAATATTAACTCCTTTCTTTTCTAGAACTCTCCAAAGAACATCTCTTGAAACTTTATCATAAGCTTTCTCTAAATCAACAAATATCATATGTAGATCCTCCTTACTTTCTCTATACTCCCCATCAAACCTCTTAACAAATGTATAACATCTATATAATGATCTCCTTGCATGAAACCAAACTAATTGTGAAACTTTTGTATCACATCATAACCTATGCACGATTATATTCTCTCATATTTTTAATGTATGGCACATTAACTTAATTCCTCTATAATTTCAACACTCTTGTGCATCACCATTATTCTTAAATATAAGAACCAAACTCTTTCTCCACTCATCTACCATCTTTTAACCATTAAAATAACATTAAAAAAATTTGTAAGCTAAGAAATTTATTGATCTCTAAACATTTCCACACTTCCATTAGAATAACATCAAGTCCTATTTTTTTCACATTTCATTTTCTTTAAAGCTTCTCTAACTTCAAATTTACTAATGATGATAAAAAATAAAATTCTTATTTTTTATTTAGGATATTAAGATAAAATAAATCGTATTTTCATCCTTCATTGAAATTTATCAAACGCTCATCTAACTATTTTCAATATCTTTTCTAAAAAAATCACATAATTTTATCCTTAATACACCTCACTTGAACTAGATTTTACTTCTCCTATCTCTTTTTGGCTAACTTATACATACATCTTTCACCTTCTTTGATCCAATCTATTATATAAATTATTAAAACTAAATTTTTTGCATCATATACATCTTCCTCCCAAGTCGGATGTGAAAAGTGGAGGGTTGCGATAGGTAATAACAAAGTGTAAAACTTGTCGAAATAAATCATTGTGACGTTAGGCCCCTGAAGTTTAAGCGGCTATATAATATAAAATGAAGTACGATCTACGTGGTGTTAAATAAATAAGGTTCCCACATTATGGACGGATGCAAAAGAAGTTAGTCATGAAATTAGAATTAGGTTAAGATCTTGAATATGTACTCGTAAATTAAAAATTAATAGATATTATGGTTCATAGAAAATAAATATTTTATGTGTTCAATAAACTAAATGGGTTGGGAAAGGAGATTGATAGTTTAGGTTTTAAACTTTGATATTCGTGTCAAACTAAATGTTGTGTGTGATGATAAAAGTTTGAAGGATAATGTTATAAATATTAATAGATGTGGAGATAGAATTATAAATTTTAAAGATTATTACTATGATACTAAGATTATCAATATAAGTGTTTACGCAGTAATGTAAAGAAAGAAAATTTTCGAATTAGAGGGACAAAAGATACCCTCAAAGTATTTATCGAGCAGATTTAAATGAGTTTGGTAGAAAATTTTAAAAGATTCATGATATTATTTTGGATAATTAATAAAGGTAGGTATATATTAGATTTTACCATTATGATTTTATATTCTTAATATTTTATTTAAGAAAAGAGATGAACATATTATACTTATAAAATGGATCTAGTAAACACGATTGATTATTTTTAAAAAAAATAGATCATTTAGATCAGAAAGATTGTAAGATCATTCAAAGTGAAAGTAAGACCCAACATCGATTAGTTTTAGATTTTAGATGAAAGATTATAAGAGAAAAATAAATTAAATTATCATCCTGTGATTAGATGGACACTTAAAGAACGCAAATAAAAAATATTTTAAGAGCAAGCTACAAGAACATAGAATTTGGGATGTTTATAAAGAAGTTTAATATTATGGAAAAAGAATAGTGAAATTTAAGAAAGTTAAAAATATACTTGGAGAATCAAAAGGAAAAGTTTATTTTAATAAAAATAGTTGACTAGAATGAGTAGAAAGAAAAATAAGAAATAATAAACATTATTATAAAATCAGATATATGTAAAACTTGGAGAATTGGGAAATATATAAAGTGGTCCATGAGATTCTAAGAACATAATATATGATGCAAAAAAATTTAAATTTTAATGATTTATACAATATATTAGATACATCAAAGAAGATGAAAGATGTATAAGTTAGCCAACCAAAGAGACAGAGAAAGAAAGACCTAGCTCATGAGATGTATTAAAGATAATAAAATGATTTTCTTAAAAAAAAAAAATATAGTGATGATATATTTTGATAAATTTTTCAATGAAGGATCTGAATGTATGATGAATTTTAGCAACCTTAAAAAAAAATAGAATTTTATTTATATAAAATCAAGTTAGAGAGTTTTAAAGAAAATGAAATATGTGAATAGAACGATGATATTCCAATAAAATGTGAAATGTTTAGAGATCAAGGAATTTCTTGGCTTACAAATATTTTTAATGTTATTTTAAAGACTAAAAGATGTCAATGAGTGGAGAGAGTTTATTAGTTCCTATATTTAAGAATAAAGGTGATGCACAAGAGTGCAAATTATAGAATTAAGTTAATGTGTCACATTAAAATTATGGGAGGAGTAATGAAAGCAGTTACGATGTGATACAAAAGTTTCTCACAATTGTTTCATGCCTAGATCTACCATGGATGCTATACATTTATTAAGAGGTTCGATGGAGAAGTATAGAAAAAAAGTAAAGGATTTACATATGATATTTATTGATTTAGAGAAAGCTTATGATAAAGTTTCAAGAGATGTTCTTTGGAGAGTTCTAGAGCGAAAAAGAGTTAATATTGGTTATATTCAAGTCATTAAGGATATGTATACTAGAGCTACTTGTGTCCAAACATAAGGAGGATTGACAAAATATTTTCTCATTTCAATTGGATTACATCAAGGATCAACTTTAAGCCCTTATCTTTTTTTTGCATTAGTTATGGATGTTCTTCTTAGGCATTTATGAAGATGTACCTTGGTGTATGCTTTTTGATGACATTCTTCTTGTTTATAAGACTAGAGAGGAGTCTGAAACTTGAATTATGGAGGTCAACATTAGAGTCTAAAGGTTTTCATTTAAGTAGATCTAAAAGCGAATATATGGAGTGTAATTTTAGTTGTAGAAGTTAGTAGTAGTGTTGTGACATTAGGTGAACAAGTCATTAATAAGAGTGAGCGATTGAGATATTTAGGCTCTATTGTTCAAAATGATGGTGAAATAGATGAGATATTAGTAGAATTCAAGTTGGATGGTTGAAGTGGAGGAATGCATTTCTTTGTGTGATGGAAAAGTTTACTTAAATTTAAGGAAAATTTTATAAGATGGTGGTAAGACCATGACTTATGGTCGAATGTTGGCCAAAAGAAAGCATAAGACTAAGTTAATTATTCAGATGAGGATGCTCTGGATGAGTGACTTTACTCTTAGAGATAAAATGTGAAATAGTATGTTGGAAAAGTTGGAGTAGCTCCTTAGATAAGATTAGAGAGTCGCCTGATGGTTGGCCACATAAGCGTCGATCGTCTTGACCGTTATGAGAGTAGATGCATTAGATTTGCCTTATGTTAAGAAAGGTAGAGGTAGACCTAAAAGACTTGGTTAAGATGTATAATATGACAATAGAAAATTCATATAAATTATTATGGGATAAAGGCTTATTGTTGTTGTTGTTGTTGTTGTTGTTGTTGTTGTTGTTGTTGTTGTATATATTACTTTCTTAAAATTTAATAAGCATTACTAAAATTTGCAAAACTCTAAAAAACTCAAGTTATATTAGGGGATTGTGGGTTTATTAAGATTAGCGAGGATTCATCACTTTCATGCAATTGTGTTAGGGAGATCATTGAAGGTTTTATGCAGGGAAATCAATGAGGATTTTCAACAATAGATCAACTTTCCATAAATATCAAAGAAATCAGCATTTTAAGGATATCATGTTACCTTCTTAAAACTAGAGCTTCTTAATACAATTTTGAATCGACAATGAGGGAAAATTACTTTACAAAAGATTATAGGGAGAATCACAAAATGAAGTGAAGTAGTGAACCAGAGGTGACAATCGAGGCTTAAGATCTAGGTATCTTTGCTTTATTACTAAGCAATGGATTAAGATATTACAAGCTATAGTTATATCTGAGCCAATGCTGAAGCATACATGAATCAAGCAAAACTTTTAAATTAAATATATATAAGCACAAAACTCGATGAACAGTAGCATATTTTAAAACTCAACTTAGTAGCTAGTTAAGACTCATTTATGCCTGTACCTAATTATTATCCACTAGTTCTTTGCTTTCTTTCCATTTTTTGTTTTTTTTATTTTTATTTTTTAAAAAAAGCTATCAATGCTATTTATTATAAGTCTATAATACAAGTCATTAATAATATTTTTATTATTATATCACAATATTACTTAGGTGAGTCAAATACTTTTAATTGAAAAGTTTTTTTCTATATAAAAAAATATAACACTAACTTCTTTGATGACGAGGGATAAAAAAGTTTAAAAATATATTAAAACTTGATTTGAATTATAAGAATAAGAAATTATATTAAAGAATTTACATTTTAAAATATTAAATGGCTTTAAATTTAAAAATAAAAAAATAATATTTTAATTTTTTAACTTTATATTCTTATTATAAATTTTTTTTTATAATATAAATAAATTATTTAAGAATAGAAATTTATAATAATATATTATAAATATTTCACATATTATATATTACATTATTATTTATTTTATAAATTTAAAATAAATACATTAAAACTTTTATATTTTTATTATAAATTATATTAATATTTATAAATCTATATAAAACTTATTCTTAATTTATAAATATATTTAATATACATATATTTAAATATATAATAAATATATAATTATATCTTAATAAATTTTAATTTAATTTTTTATTTTATATTTATCATATATTTATATTATTTTATTATTTAAATTATTTTAATAATTTAAATATCTATTCGTTATCAATTCAACCTCAGAGATTGAACCCCAATTAAATCATTGAATTTTGAATCTATCTTTCTTTCAATTCTATAATTGATCTGATTTTCACATCATGATGATATCTGTAAAAAATCACTAATAATAGCAGCCAGATCAAATCTGCGGTTCAAGGAAAGACAATATCCACCAGCCTCATTAACCATGTTTGAATACTTATTCACATGATACTAAGATCTTCTAAGAAATTAAATGTTATCAAGAAAATTTATTCCCATATTATCCATGTTATGATAACTTTATTCACACGTTAACTATATTCAAATATTTATTCACATTATATAAACTTATTCCTTGAAATAACTATAAGCAAGGTCGAAGTGGAAAATATGAATCAAGCAAACCTTGACAAGGAAAACTCAATTACATAGCAGGCCATATAAGTTTGAATAAAAAGGTAAAACTAATAAGTATGACAATATACATTACGGTAAAGTTTAGTGATATCTTAAAGGATATAAGATATCACTTTAGCAGTTATCAACTTTAAGCAATACATGCAGATAATATAGAAACGAATGGGTCTTTAATTGATAATATCGTAATTTTCTGTATTTACAAGTCATATTTGTCATAAAATATAAAAATTTTACTTAGAGAACAAAGTTTCAAGAAACTAACATTGACTGGTTAGGAGCTTCTCAAATTTATTACTACTACATGAACCAAGATCTCGACAGTAGGATTGTGGATGCGAAAAGTAAATTAAAGCAAGACGCATCATCCTAATACTGTAATATCTCCTACTTGATTAGCTCCTTAAGAAAGAAGTTGATGAGCAACATGCGCCCTTGTATAATACCATTACTGTCTCTTGAAGGCCTGTTACCAAAATAAGACGACATATTGTAAAATAACGAATCCATGGAAGGAATTATTAGGAACTACTAGTTGATCATATGGCCAAAAGAACTTACATCAAAGCTTTTGATGCTTCCTTAATTTGTTCTGCTACTTCTTGCTTTGTCTGCTCAGCTGCAAGAAGGTAGCAACACAATAGTTAACCTTAGTTCACAAATCATTCTCACCGGGTCAGGTAAATGTTTTGTATTCTGATTAAAACGATCAAAAAAATGTACCTTTAATGGATAAATCCTGCAACGTTTTGATGTTCACGGCAAATCTTTGAAATGTTGGGCTGCTCAACGGTGGAAAAGAAAGAGAATCATAAGAGATTTAATTAATTTTGTATTATTTGTTATCTGTTGATCAATATCACAAACGCAGGCATGTTTAGAAACCACTTGTGATCACTTTTATCTTAGGTTTTTTTCTATATTTTTTTTATCTTGTTTATGTTTTGTTTCAAAATAAAATATATTTACTGATAATTATTATTTTAAAAACATTTTAAATATCTAAAATTATTTTGAAAATTTTTAAAATAATCTTATTTATTTTAGAAAATAAAACAATAAAAACACTTTAAAATAAACTAATAAATATGAAAAATAACATAAAACAAAATAAAAACACAACAAAATTAATCCCAAACAATACATTAGTTATGTGTTTGCTTCCTCTCTTTTTTTCTTTTTTTCCTCACAAAAATAGTTCTTGTTTGGAATTGTTTCTGTATATTTTGTTTTTTGGGAACAAGTAAGCGTGTTTCTAAAATTTTGATTTTCAATTATTTTCAAAACACCTATTAAAAACAAGAAACAAATACGCATCAAACATATTTTATCGTCAAGTTGAAATTACAAGAATAAAAAAAAAAATAAAATAACACAAAAGAAATAAAACACAACCAAAACAAACAAAATCAATATGCCTAGACTACTGAAAAAAAGGAAACAAAGTAACAAATTAAAATTTGCAAAAAAAAAATACAATTCAACAAAATTGTTAGATTCCATAATAAGGTTGAATTCTTTCAGTACAATGCTCAAACAGCACCCATAAATAAAACCGATGGATAAACCATATGTAAAATTCAATAAAGAAAACCAAGGGCTGCAAATGGACCGAGCCGAGCAAAACATATACATGTTGAGTTCAAGCTGTTTACCATTATTGAGCTCAAGTTTGATTGGTTTGTTCACGAGCTGCTCAAATTAGATTACCGAATGTTAAGGAGCAACTCGTTTAGCATAAACGAGCTTTAACCAAATATTAATGAGCTTGTTTTGCGGTAGCTTGTTGAGAAATATACATGAGTTGTATCAATTAAAGCTTATTAAACCTAAAAAAAAAAAAATTTAAACAATATTATCTAGACAATTCTTAATTGAGCAGTATGCCATAATCAAAACTTAACAGCTTATTCAGAGCTTTAAATAATATTATATTGCATAAAACGAGAACAATAATGTTCAAACTTGTTCATTAGATCAGTATTTACAAAATATTAGCTCGTTCAATTGGTTAATCAAGCGATCATAAATAAGCTCTTTTTTAGACGAGCCAAAGTAATATCAAATGTTCAATTCATTTGCAGCTAATAATAATTAAATTAAAGAACTTACATGGGATCAATTAAATTTTGTATTTTTTTATTTTAATGTTATTTTTTAATACATGTTTGTTTTATATATTAATTCAACTGTTTTTATTTTTTATTTTTAAAATAAATTTTAAAATCACATTATTTTAAAACACTCAAAATAATTTTCAGATATTTTGAGTATTTTTAAACACAATTGTCTCAACAAACATAATTTATTTTGAATCAAAATATAAACAAAAAAAAACATAAAATAAAAATGAAAGTGATCCAAACAGCCCATAGAAATTAATACAGCAGTAAAAAAACAAACAAAAAATGTTGTCAAAGAGTTCAAGAAAATGGCACAACAGAATAAATGATAAAACCCATCACTTAATATAAAAACTGTAGCACAACATGCTATGCAGAAAAATAGAAAATCAGAATGGATAGCTTTCTTAATATAAAAATAGAAATTCATATAGATTCTAGTGCACTTGGTCCAGGGATGATCACCGCTCCTGGGTATTAAGAAAACTCACTGAAGCAATGGCAAAATTAACATTAAAACAAGGAACTAACAGAAAACATACAAAACTGTGAAAACCAAGTAGATTCAATCACCTCCAAAACGGAGAGGTCTATTAAAAATCACAGATTAACTTGGTAAAAAATGGTTCAATTTATAGAAGAAATAAACAAATTCATATTCATCATCAGGAGACTTTCATAGAAGAAAGAAACGAGGGAATTCAACAAATGATAATTAGAAGTTAGTACATTTGAAATCATGGAAAAAAAAATTTAATCTAATCTAGCAATCCACTAAGCAACTAAATCAACCATGAATAGCACCTCCTTCACTAAATAAATGGTGAGGAAAACAAGGTGTTGCAAGTGAAACAATAATGAACAGAACAACTAATCTTACTCTTACATAAATGGATGACCCATAAAAATGCACATTTCTGACGAGGACAAAAAGATTCTACAGACTACTATTCATAAAACTTCAGCTTTATTACAGGTTAAATTAAAAAAAAAATTCAATGACAAGGCAATAGCGAAACTACAATCTGATTAAACTACACAAAAAAATATATTCTTTGCCTGTCAAAAGAGTAAAATGGATTTAATTATGCTTTCATAAAGGAATGAGCATACAAACAGGCACTTCAACAAAATAAAAAGTTATTGCCTAACCAATGGAATGCCTAACAATAAGGGATGGGCTGAGAATACAGTTTCTTTTTTTTTCATTCTTATGGATTAAAATATTAGACCTGCAATGACTTATGGTGATGTGACTTTATGAATAGATGGAGTGTAATTTTAGTTGTTGTGACTTTAGTCAAGTCATTAATAAGAGTGGCGATTCAGATATTTAGGCTCTATTGTTCAAAATGATGGTGAAATAGATGGAGATGTTATTAGTAGAATTCAAGTTGGATGGTTGAAGTAGAGGAATACATCGGCATATTATGTGATAGAAAAGTTTACAAAACTTAAGAAAATTTTATAAGATAGTGGTAAGACACCGCAATGACTTATGGTGCGAATGTTGGCCAATAAAAGAAAGCATAAGACTAAATTAAGTGTTACGAGATGAGGATGCTGTGGATGAGTGGCTTTACTCTTAAAGATAGAATGCAAAATGAGTATGTTAGGAAAAAGTTAGTAGCTCTAGTGGTAGATAAGATTAGGGAGAGTTTAGATGGTTTGACCACATAAAACATAGGCCGATGACGATTAGGAGAGTAGATGCATTAGATTTGCCTTATGTTAAGAAAGGTAGAGGTAGACCTAAAAGACTTGGTTAAGATGTATAAAAATGATCTCGACATACTTGAATTAAATGAGAATTTGACATAATAGGACACAATGGAGCGAAGAAATCATGTAGACCCACCTAGTGGGATTAAGGCTTGTTGTTGTTGTTGTTGTTGTTGTTGTTGTATGGATTAAAAATATTGTTGTATAAGGAGAGATGAAAGGGATAATCAGATTCTAAGGAGTCTAATATTTTACTAGATCCCTGTAATGAAAAGTTTATAAGCATAAAACTAAATCACATTCTCAAGCAAAAGGTTTATGGCAGTGTCTAAGAGGATTAACCAAGTAGAAGCTACAACAAAAAGACTAATATGATAAATAAAACACATTAATGTACACGATCTACCCTGCTTCTGAAGTGTGCAGACAAAAGCTAACACCCTTTTAGTAGAAGATGAAATTGAAGTAGATTGACAATGATCTTCTGTTGTCAAGGGAATGACTCAGTTTGGGATAGCTTGCAAGCCAGACTAAGAAGCCTTGGAAAAACACTCTACAACTAGAATGGTAAGATTACTGCTCTAGAAAGACCAAGAAACAATTACAGGGAAGGAAAACTTATCATTAATATCAACATCAAAAAAACGTGAAGCATCAGACATCCTTTTAATAATGAATTTACCTCAACTGGGAAATGTATAAGTTCTGATTATTAAGATTAGAATTTCAATACCACTAGATATTACTAGCAAACTACTTCGCTCTTCCATCCAATGAAAATACTATCACAATCGAACTCTTAACATGAGAGAGCTACACAACACATGTTATAATGCAATTATACAACACAATTTTCTAAGATTTAGCCAAACCAGAGAAATAAAAATAACAATGAAAAAAAAAGTTTATACAATGCCAAAGATCATGCTTTGTAGAAACTCTTGAAATTCATCAGATGGTGCCAGAAATTTATTCTTCAAAGAAATAAAAAAAAAGAAAGAAATATTCTCTTGAAAGAAATAAGTTAAACAAAAAATAAGAAAGTATGTAACACCATCGAGGTCCATCAACTATCCTATTAATTTCAATCGATCCATCAAAAGCTAGAAAATTCAGCTCTGAATCAAAATCAGGTTTATCACAGTGAAATTAGAAGAACAAAAACTTTAGTAGTATGCAAGCAACGACGAAATTACTTGTTAGCGAGGCCTTCAACAACCAATTCATTCACAACGTAACCAATGATTCGACCGAGAAAATTCCCGCCCGCCATAGCCTACGATTAGAGAGTCTCTTAGCCAAGAAGAAGCACAAAGATCCACGTTTGACGCCAAGTTTCCCTAGACAAATAAAGGAAAAGTGGAGACCCTAGAAGCACTATTTGAAAAGAAACCCTAGAAAGATAGCGCTGCTTGCGCTAAGAGTGGATCTTATAACTAGGATCCGGATGTTTATATATATATATATATATATATATATATGAAAAGTTTGATGTTAGAGATATAAATATATAATAATTATATGAAATATATATATAAACTATTTTTATTTTTTTTAAAAAATATACCTAAAAGTTTTCTCTAATTAATCAAATTCAAACTTTAGTTTGAACTTGGTTCAAATATGATTAGTCTCCTCTTCCAATTGTTTCTCTACTTAATGTTGATATCATGTTGACTCTTATAAGATGTTGCCTCTTATAAGATATTGCGTCTTTTGAGAAAGGTCCACATCAAAGTAAATCTTTTGGATCATTATTATAAATCTTTTTGTTATTTTGAGTCTATTCATTCTTAGTCTTAATAGTTGATGTCTCTTCTATTAAAAACTCAAAATTAAATGTGCTTTGAGACAAATATTTACATATCTCAATAGCAAAGTGCATATAAGGTACATTCTCACTCCCATTCATTGGATTTCATGAATTGAATCTAATAATAAGTGTATCACTGTATTAATTATGAATTCAAATTTGACCTTTTTTGAAGAAAGGTGGTGCTAGTTTTTTAGTGTTATATCCATTATTGCCCAAAGTATTTCTAGAAAGAACAAAGGATGTGAGAGTTTGTATCCAATGGGATTAAGTTAAATAATTGATTGCTCTCATGCAATTATGATTAACATATTTACAAATTCTATCCACTAAATCAATATATATATATATATATATATATATATATATATATATATATATATATATATATATATATATATATATATATATATTGTGTGTGTGTGTGTGTGTGTGTGTGTGTGTGTGTGTGTGTGTGTGTGTGTGTGTGTGTGTATTGTGTGTGTCTATTGTGGTAAATAGTCCTCCCAAAACTCTGAAGAAACTTTCCCATAGTTTAGTTAGCATAAGAAGAGGATCATATAGTGTTTCTAATTTAGTTTAGTTAGCATAATAAGAGGCATATGGTGTTTCTAATTTGGGCATGAGAGATCTTTCTTCCACTTTACATGAATAAAGTAGAGCGAGTTTATTTTAAGCCAAGTTACATGGTTCCTTATAGCTTCCATAGTTAATTATATCCAAATGAGAATTTCTCAAGAACACTCTCGATTAAAGTAGTAAATAAATATTTTCAAAGATTTTAATTATCAAAGGATTAGTTATTTTTGGAAATCAATGGAAGAGTCTAAATGGGAAGACTTATTTCTGATTTCATAGGAGGATAAGTAGGAGTATCCAAGATACTAAGAAGCCTAGTAAATATCTATGATGAGATTTTTAATAAATTTATTTTATTTAATTTAAAATTTTATTAGAATGCTACTTATGTCCCAACAACATAAAGTTGTGAGAATACTTAAGATATCGAACTTATACTCATAGCAAAAGAGAAACAAGTTGCCTCATAACTTAAGTCTAAAATGCTTTAGCATAGGTTAAAGCACGACTTAAAATCTAGGAGAATGGAATATAGTGGTTCACCTCCACAAGAGACATTGAACACATCCTTACTCTTAGACTTACAATGCAGAGTGGTACCATAGCTCTACACTTTAAAATCATGTAGGCCAATCTTATGTAGATGCAAGATAGTTATCTTTAATTAGGAAAAAAAACTAGAATTCTAAACTCACTCATAAGAAACTAAATAATGTTTGGTATACAAACATGACTTCCTCTAATGCTGAAAATTTACAAGTTTTTGGGTCATTTTGACACATTTATTTTAAGACGTAGGACAAATATGCCAACATGCATGATGAAGTTCGTTATAGGCTAAATTAGCTAGAAGAGGTGTTCTCCACTACAATGGACTACTCTCAAGGCCAAACTTGTCCCTATCGTTATGGAAATCCTCTATATTTAAGAATGGAGCAATATGGCATGCAAGTTGTTATAGCATATTCGGTTAGGTTTCTAAATTTTTTATTATCTAGTTTATATACCTAGGTTTTAGAGTAAGGTTGTGGGTTGCATTAGAGTTTAGTTAATAGTTATTTAATGATGATATAAAATTTAATTTTATCTAAAGAGACTATCACATCTAGGTCACAATCAAACATACACACTTTAAGAAACCTATATAAAGCATGTCATTTTTATCACATAATCTACACATAATAATTAAACATTTAGGATTTTGTAAAAGAATAAAAGGGTAGTGTGGGTACCCACCAGAAAAGAAAAAAAAAATTGGGAAGTCGAGCTCTATATAACTCAAATTATAATTACAATAAAAAGAAAAGCTAAGAGGGTCTTCAATTCTTCTTTATCCTCACTTCTTAGATTTGAATACTTTCAAACGGTCTCCTAAGTCTTTGTCTTCTAATCACCACCATTAAACCCCATAACACTAATCATAGTCTTATTACAAAATCACATCTTTCTAAAAAAATAAAATATAACTACACTACAAAATAGATATTAACTAAACAAACATACAAACTAAGGAGTTACATTTCACATATTGGACTTAGCACCCAATACTTGAGTAACCAAGCTCACACTCCATTGGCTTATGCTTAAGGACATAAGCGACACCTGGCAAAATATTTTTATATTCATTTATTATTGGTACCTTAAGCACAATTGTCTACATAAAATATTGTTAAGCTAATAGCACTAATTCTCTACATCTAATCATATCTAAATTATTACATCACAAAATAAAATATATTACCACAATATATACCGAACTAATACTAAGATTGGTGACTTAATATTCTAATGTGTGTGTTAAGGCTCGGTGTGATATGTCTTAATTTGGCTTTAGAATTAGGATTTTCTAAAAATTTAGGATTGTTTAAATTATCCATTAAGGGTGGTTTCACTTTAAGTCTTTTAGTAACTTGATTGAGTTTTAATTTATATATTTATTTTGTTCACTTCTTACTTAAGATCTAATCATTATAAGAGAAGAAAAGACTTAACTCTTTCATCCCTACCTAAGTTGATTTCCAAAGATAGAATATTATTGTTTTAACTTTCTTAATATACCATTTATGAATTTTATTTTAGTAGTTTAGATTAATCTTAATGAATCTTATCCAAACATGAAATGCATCTTAAGACCAATGAAATTAAGCCACAATCACATGAATAATACTCAAATACTTCATTTCATTATCAATAACATCCACATTCTTTTTTTTTTAGTTTCTTTAATATTTTATTTAGTGTATATATATATATATATATATATATATATATATATATATATATGTACACTTATATTTTTTGCACATTTAATGAATATTTATGCATTGATTTGATAGAAAAAAAATTTCATCTCATATTTAACCATATGCCAATATGTATAAGAAATTTAAGCAAGTGCATTTATTGTTAAACCCAAAGTGAAGTCTAAGACCTCCTTGGGGCTACTTAAAGCCTTGTGTTTCTAGGAAATCCATACTATATACTTGCAAATTCAAATATATATAAATCATGAAAAGTATTGTATATAAATATCTTTTAATTATGTAAAAGTGGTGTTTATTTTTTGAATGGGGGGGGGACATCAAGCGGTGTAGGGTACTTATTGAAGTAATCGTGATATTGAGGTATGATGTATCTCAAAAGATAGAGACATCACCCAATGGATCTAATCTAATAAAGACTCTAATGAGTCTTCACGTTAGAGATTTTTCTCCTACTTTACATGGATAAATAAAGCGGGGATTATATTAAGTGAATTTCTTATGAAGGTAAGCCTCCATAGTTAATTACATCATTGGAATGGGATTATCTAAGAATACATGATTAAAGTAGACATATTATCTACAAAGATTTTGGTGAGGCTATCAAAGGATTAGTTATGTTTAGAAAGTCAAGTGGGAGAGAGCAAGTAGAAGACTTATTTTGGAATCTAAAGAAAGGAAGTAAGAAATGCTTATGATACTTGAAGCTAGTGAGCATTCCAATTTATCATATGATCGAGCTTTATACATTTAAAAGTGAAGAAATTTATTTGTTTGAGTTGAAAT
The DNA here is from genome assembly GCA_021442155.1 of Cymbidium sinense. Classification (NCBI taxonomy): domain Eukaryota; kingdom Viridiplantae; phylum Streptophyta; class Magnoliopsida; order Asparagales; family Orchidaceae; genus Cymbidium; species Cymbidium sinense. Next base: position 57,800,480 of record CM038230.1, on the reverse strand, counting down.
TTTATTAGATCACTAGGGCTTATAATCTATCAACACAAGATTGTAAAATTCTGATGTGAGGATTTATTCTTATAGATTGAAGGAAATAGCTACCTAAGATCCTAAATCTATAGATCTTTTGTAGAAGCTAAAGCACGACCTAAATTTAAGCGAAAAGGGACATAAGGGTCTATCCCACAAAGAGAGTAAACTTCGTTCGACTCTAGACTTATAATCACGGAATGGCCGTAACTCCTTATACGATTCAAAATCATGTGGTCTAGTTATTAGTGAATGACTTATTAAAATTTTTATTAATCCTAAGTTTAGGTTAACTTTAAATAATTCTATTTAACATAAAGACATCTTAAGATTAATGTAGTTGAATTACTACCACATGAAATATATTAAATTCTCCTTTCCATCACATGTAACATGCATATGACTTAATACTTAGCATATCTATATACAAGATATTTTAACACTTGAATGATGAATTTATACATTTAGAACTTATATTTTATTTGATTGAAATATTTAATATATGTAAATTAAAACTCTATTTAATTCTTATACAAAATACATAGAAATGAAATCAAATAAGTGCGTGCCTTTGTTAACAGGGAAGTGAGGTAATCAAATGACCTCCTTGGGACTTAAAGACTCATATTCTTAGGATATCCGGACTATATACTTATTAACATTCAAACACATGTAAATTCATATGAGTCATAAGAAAGAGAGCACTATCTTTACATGTAATATAGTTTAGCGACTTAGATGATTTTGTATGCATACATTTTTTAGTAGAAAGAAAGGATTACCATTCTCTAATCACACATACACAAGTATAAAAGATGTAAGCAAGTATGTTCCATTATTAAACCAGGAAGTGAGGTAATCAAATGACCTCCTTGAGTTTATGTAAAGGCTTGTATTCTGGATGTCCACTAAACACTTACTATCTTAAATACATATGAATGTATAAAAGGACTATTAGAATTGGAAAATCATGCAAAATTATATATTTTTATTTGGCTAAATTATTTATGTATGAATTAAAGTTCCATCCAAATTCTAATACAAAAATATAGAAATAAAATCAAATAAGTATGTCATTGTTAACAGGGAAGTGAGGTAATCAAATGACCTCCTTGGACTTAAAACCTCTGTTCTCGGGATGTCCGGTATATACTTATTAACATTCAAATTTATATAAATCTATATATAAACATAGGAAGAGAACTTCATTTCACATGCTTAAGCTATAAACACATGCAAATCCTATATGTATTCATAACTATTATCACTCATATATTTTTTTTTTTATGAGCTTGGAAAAATAAATTTGAATTTATTAGTTATAATAGTCACATATATAATAAATTAAGTACATGCAGCTTACATAAATAAGTTTCATTTGATTTACTTAAATTTGAAAGAATGAATGCATGAAATCATATGACATATAATATTTAAAGTGATTGGAAAGGAATAACTAAATAAACACATTCATTCTAAATTAATTTCCAAGGACAATCATATTAAATAAAATTATTTAAAGAATACCAAAGCTTCTTATTAATTTATTTTGGACTTGAGTTGAATTTAAAGAGGAGAACTTATCACTTGTTGTTTTAATCTTCACATATTGGTGGTTTTATTTGGTTTAAGAAAAGATAATTAAATTTATTTTATGAATTAATTAAGTTGGATCCTTAATTGAATTAATTACCTTTACCTATGCTTCTAATTTGATTAACCCTTAATTATGAGCCATGACATGAATATGTAAGAAAGTAAAATTGCAATGCTCTAAAGACCTAATGTAACTAGAATTAATTAAATTAAAGAATCTAATTAATTACTTTTATGATTTTCTCACACTTATGAGTAATCATAATTTCCTTAGTGTCTTTATATTTTTAAACACATAAAGAGGAACCCTTAATTTCATTGTTAATTATCGATATGATTTGCATTTCAATTTGCTTTAATTTAACCACTTGACTAATTAATTAAGCATTTTATTAATTATCATCTTAATTAATCTTCTTGAAATGAAATGGAATTGGGAAAAGAGATCATGAAAGGGTCCTACTCATTCCCCTTCTTCCATTCATTATTAGATGATTAATATGTTTCAATTGAATAATTTTTTTACTATTTTGAATGTTAACTAATCACTTAATTAATTAAGCGGTAATTAAGGTTTGATCATTAATTTTCTAATTACTAGGAAATAAATTCCAAGAAAATCATGAGAGGTAGAGGTCATCCCATTAAATTGACACATAAAGTTTGAAATAATTTTCCTAGTAATTAGGGCTTAATTAAGCTAATTAAATTATAATTAAACCCTAATTAAGCCTTAATTACTATTCAAAACTAAATAAAATAATTTTAATTAATTCTTCTTTGAATTACCTTTGAAATGAGTATATATTTGTATTTTGTTGATTTTTCTATAATTAGTTATGAATTTTGAAGTTTCAATTATTAAATGGATTAATTAAGCCTTAATTAAGCTAATCCCATCGGTGCGGTGAACTGGCGATGTGGCATGCTTTTCACGTGGCACTGATTAACTACTTAAACTCGTCTGCGGTGCCTACATAGCGGTGGACGAATTTCATCCCCCTCCGATCTTATAGGATAAAATTAGATTAATCATGGTTCATTCTAATCAAGTGAAATGGATGGCGCATGATCTATGATCTCCCAGTAATGGAAGGCGGACACCGTACACCTTCCCGCTTGATCGCGGGCTCGTGAGACACGAATCAATCCCACACCTTCAAGAGAGTGATCCTAGGGATCTAACGATGGATTTGTATGATATTAACATTTTATTTAAAATGGCCCAAAATTTTTGGAAAATCTTAGTTTGATGAAAAATTACCTCAGAGCTTTGGACTAGCGGTTAGCGCCAAGGAAGCTTTGCTTGGGCAGGTGAAGCCCTTAGAAGATGTGCGATGCCTCCCAATTGCTTTATGGACCAAGAACCAACGCAATCCTCAGAGTTAGTCTAGGTACCCGTGGTGAGCTTGGGGATGATTCTTTTACCTCACCAATCTTGGTGAATGTGTGGAAGAATTATTGAAGTGGGGTTGAGTTTTGGGAAGGTTGGAGAGGAGTGCTTTGTTGACTTGGGTTGGTGTTTTTGGTGACAAGAACACTTGGGAGCTTGGGAATTGCTCTAGGGAATTCATCTTTGGCTCCTAGGGCTCATTGATGGTTCAAGCCATGTTCAAGAATTGATCTTAGGTTGATATGAATCATTAGTTTTAATTAATTTGGCTTAGGGTGAAATTTGGCTAGTTTGATTTATGTAGGTTAAGTGGGTTGACTTGATCAAATGACCAAGTCATTTTTGACCCAATTGATGGCAATTGATCAATCAAGGGTGATCAACAATCATCAAAGGAGGTTTTAGAGGGTTTAATTCAGTCCAATTTGGATTGGATTGAAGATTGGCTCAAATAGGTTCTTTAGGTGACTTTGGGTCAAGTGAGTCAATCAAGCCAATTAACTCAAAGTCATTTAGGCTCACTTGACCCAAAGTCACCTAAAGGATTGAATTGGATTTGATTGGAGGATTGAATTGATATATGAGAAAATCAATTGAATTTGATTTTTATTGAAGGGTAGTTAGCTAAGTCCATGGACTTAAGTCACGAGCTTAAGTTTAGTTTGATCAATTAATTTGATTTTGGTTTTGATTGAGTATGAGTTGATATTAGATTGAGTTTGGATAAATTGAATTTGAGGTTTGGTTCAAGGGGATAGGCATAGATTGGTTGGGTTATAGGGTAAGTGAGTCCCCGATGCTTTCTTCCTAGGTTGATTGTTGCAAATCGAGTGCCTTAGGTTGGTTGATGTTCTCTATCGCGATAGCGACTCACCCGGTGGATACACACTCTGTGAGTCTCCACGCTTTCTCCTTGAGTTGGCCCAATACCTATGCAAATTATATTCTCTAGGGTTTTGATAAAGCCCTTAGTAGCCCCTTTTAGTGGTCTTTTTCACTGGGCACTCTAATTGGATCACATCATTTACCCCATTTAGACACTACCCGGTTACTCTTGGATTGGATAGTCCCTCTTTTCTAGTAGCCACCCATATGGTTGGAGAATTTATTTAGGCGATGCATATATTCTCCCTTGGTTCATAAATCTAAGATAGGTCTAAGCTAATCTAAGCTCCTTCTCGATGATCCCTCACAAATCAATAGAGTCCATGATAAATAAATAAAATAAACAAACAAAAATATTCTCTTGTGGATTTGGAATTCAAGCCCCTAGCGACCCCTTTCCCAAGCGGACATCCTATCTTTAGGGCAATGTCGAGAACTCCCTATAGGAATTGCGACTATGCTTGAGTTGAGATAAGTCCCAGTGGCACTCTCAGTAGTCACCCTTAGGTCGGGTTCAATTTATTTTTCCACATGGTTATCCCGGTAGTCATTTGCTTTGGGCGATGTAAACTGACGCATTATTTCTAGCATGACTATCATAAAATGATGACAACCTTAGGTGGGTTGATTTGTTACCAAAGCGACCGTCACCCCTCTTTTGTAGTGGAAGATGTGAGTCCCGTGCTTTCTTCCCGAATTGACCATTGCAAACCGAAAGGCACTCCTTTAGTTGGATAGTTCTCCCCTAAAAGCTACTCCCTTTGGTTCAAAATCGAGATAGGTCTAGGCGATATAAGCTCCTTCTTAGTGTGATCCCTCACAAACCAACGAATTCATAAAAAAACAATTAAAAATTAAATTGATCTTGACTATCTTTGAGTTGATTTAAGTCCCCTAGCGACATTCACTCAATAGTCGACCATAGGTCGGGTTTGATTTGTTGCACAAGCAACCGTCACCCTAGTTTCTTGTTTTGGAAGATATGAGTCCCACACTTTCTTCTTAACTCAACCATTGCAAACCAAAAAGAAACCCCTTTGGTTGGATAGTCTACTATGTGGTTGGTAGACTCCTTTGGATTGGTAAATCGAATGTAGACTAAGGCCAACACGGTCCACCTCAATGCGTCAATCGTAAATAGATGTGATCCATCAAAAATAATTAAAATGAAATTAATCTTGACTATCTTTGAGTGATTTAAGTCTCCCGGAGGCATTCACTCAATAGTCTAGGTCGGGTTCAATTTATTGCACAAGCAACCGATCACCCTAGTGGTTTCTTATTTTGGAAGATGTGAGTCCCGTGCTTTCTTCTTAACTTGACCATTATAAATCGAAAGGCAATCCCTTTGGTTGGATAGTCTTACTATGTGGTTAGTAGACTACCCCTTTGGATTGGTAAATCTATATTAGATCAAGGCCAACATGACCCCTACGGTCTGGTCCATAAACTAATGGGATCCATAAAAATAACTAAAATAATGAAATTGATCTTTGACTATCTTTGAGCTGATTTATGTCCCCGGTGACATCACTTTGACTATCTTTGGTTTGCCATTCCCTACTATGTGTTTGGTAGACTACCCCTTTGGCTTGGTAAATGCAGGTTAGGCTTAGGCCTACATAGCCCCTACTCGATGTGATCCATACGTAAACTAACTTGAGGTCCATCTGAAAGCCAAAATTTAAAATGCATAAATTCAATCCTCCTCCCTCGGTGGAGTCAAACTAAACAAATAAAATAAATCAAATCAACCTCCATCGTGAGTCAAATCAAATCAAATAATCAAAATAATCATAGTAGTCAAACAACCAATCAAAATAATCTCTCTCGGTGAGATGCGAATCTTTCGTTCCCCTGTATCCGAATTCTAATTCTTTTAAATTTCATAACCTCTTTTCCCCTGTGGATGACTTGAACTTGCTCCCCAGTGGAGAGTTTACTTTTTCATCCCTGGTGGAGCACCAAATCCTAAATCAACAAATCAAATCAATTTCTCCCTAGCAAGACATAAATCAAATCAAACCTTTCATCCTCCGGTGGATGACTTGAACCTCTTCCCCAGTGGAAGGTTCACATAGTGATCCCTGGTGGATCCCTCCTTCACTCTCTTATGTCTTTGACATGAATAGAGTCACATTGCACTAAGTTCTGATTCCTTCTACACCATGGGTTGGGAGTAGATCATTTTTAGTGCTTGTGATTCGGTGTTGAACACCTCGTCAACACTAATATGTGTATCTTGTCGGTCACACCACACCTATTGGGTGCCTTTTGTTGACCTCATTTTTGAATGAGCTCTCAACCTCTCATCTTAGACATAGGACTCCTCTTGGACACTAGAGTTTCTTAGTCTTAAGACACTTCTAGTAAACACTTAACCTAATCCTAGAAACTTGGAAGAGTTAGCCATAGGAATAAGTCATGCCTTAGGGGTGTTAGAAAAATTTGCCTACCACAGCAAATCCTTACTTCCTTCTTTCAAGTCAAACTTCAAATTCAAATAAACTTCAACTCCAAATCAAATTCAAACCAATTCCAAATTCAAATCAACTTCAAATCCAAATTAACTTCAAACTCAAACTAATTCCAAATCAAATTTCAAATCAATTCCAACTTAATTGATTTTCTCAAATCTTAAATCAATTCCAATGGATTTTCTCAAATCATGAATCAATTCCAAATGATTGAAATCCATAATTGAATCCCAAGTCTAAAATCTTTCTAAGTCACTTTGATTTCATCTTATGGACTTAGCTCAAATCAAATCAAATCATTCCAAATTCAAAGATTTTCTTATAACCCATTTATATTCTCATTTATATTCATAAATATTAATGAAATATAAATTCAAATAACCAAAACCAAATTCAAACTCAACAAATTAACCTAAAACCAACCACCCTTTCAAGTCAAATTCTTGAACTTAGCCAAATCATCTCAAATCAATTCAAACCTTGATTTTCTCTTCAATCAATCCTTCAATAAAACCAAATTCAATCATAAACTTCAATCATCAAACCAAAACTCAATTCAAACCCCAAATCACCCTTTGAACTTGAAATTGTCAAATGAATCAAAACCCATTTGACTAAATCACTTACAAATGGATTTATATTTCAATCATAAGTCCATATGTGAGTTCAACCAAACTTGAATCAAGCCTTGATCAAGTCAATTGACCCACTTAGGCTCACTTGACCCAAAGTGACCTAAAACTTTTGAGCCAAATTAATCTACCCAAATTGATTAAGCCCATCTAAGCCTCATATTGTAACAATCATCATAAGATGATCAATCACTCAAATTGGGTCAAACCAAGTCAAACCCTTTGACCAAGTCAACATTTGACCCAAATGAAACTAAACTAGCCAAAATCCACCATAGGCCAAATTGATTGAAACCATTGATCAAAACCAATTCATGATCAATGATTGGACTTAACAAGTCATCATTTGAGCCAAACCTTAATTGGCTACTTGACCCAAGTTGACCTAAAAGTCAAAAATGTCAAATCTTGATCTAAGCCAAATTGATTGCAAACCAATGGGTCAAATTCATTCTAAATCACTTATTGAACTTGACCAAAGCAATTGGCCAACTAGACCCAACCCAGCCCAATTGACCATGAACCCAACTTGACCTAAAAGGTCAAATCCAAAATCAAATTAAACCAAAATTGATTGAAACCAAAGCTTGCAAAATATTTTAAAATGACCAACCAAACCTAAACCAACCCATGACCTAACCAATTAGTCAAATGGGTCAAATTGTCAACTTGACCCATTTGACCTAAGTGAACTCAAATGAACCAAAACCAAATATAAATCAAATTGAACCAAACCAATGATACCAAACCACAAATGGTCATGAACTTATCAACCTTGACCTAATTTGACCACTTCAACTTGACCTTTGAATAAGTTTGACAAATCAACATGAGCCAAATGATATCAAATCAACCAAATTCATTGAAAATACAAACCTATTTCAATATATCAAATCTACCCAAATCAAAATAAAATCAAATCCATTTTACTAGTCAAAGGTAACCTATGATCAAATTCACTTGAATTTGATCATTCCAACTCACTTTTGGCATCCTCTTAGTGGACCATTTGGACGATGTGGTGCACATGACCCAATGGGTTTGGGCCAAACCCAACCTAAAGCCAAAATTGACCACTCCAATGGAAAATGAGCATGGAATCACCATATACTTTTACATCACTCCTCCTATACTCTGCCAAAACCAAACCATGTGAACTAACAACCTAATAAAACCCATTTAAAAGATCAATTTGATCAAAATGGAAAGGAGGCTCACAACTTTCCAATCAAGTAGGGGAGATATACTCCTAATTTCATTCCAATTCAGATCTCTTGCATTGATTGAACCCAAAAAAATCCAAGCTAAGGTTTCAAGCTCATTCAAACCTCCATTCTCATTTTCCTGCCAAATAAGGGAGGTGGAGAATTTTCAACTCATCACTCCACCAAAGTCCAATTCCTCTTGCAAGCATTGGAGGCAAGCTCACCCAAGGTCCAAGCAACAAGCCATGGGAAGGAGGAGCTAGACCAAAGTCAAGCCATTGAAGTTTTAATAATGGAAGATCCACTTCATCTCAAGCCTTCAAACCTTCAACAGGCTTCTCTCCACTAGAAGCTACTCAATTAAGTGCCTGATAGCCTCCGAGGTGCTTTCAAAAATCTAGAAATTTCTTTCATTTTTGTGAAGGGAAGTCATCCCAATAAAATTAATTTGGATGTTCTTCTATCTTGATGGTATTGAATCAAATCAGCTCAAGTGAGCTCGATCAAGCCATGGAGATGACTCTTCCTAGATGGACCATCCATCCCATTTTGATGGATGGTCACAAAACATGTTATATCCAGATTTTAATCCTTTAACCACGTTTAATCTCATGTCATCTGAGGATGGTTAAGAGAAAATGTGCTTACAGCATACAATGATAAACTTAAATAAATAATCATACATCATGGAGCAGACATAATGATTAGTTATATAATAATTATTTAATTACTACAATCATTAAAACTTCAAAATATAACTAAATAAAAAATAAAAAAATGCAAACTCAACTTTTAAAGATAATTCAGGGGAATAATAAAAATTATTTTAATTGATTTTGAATAAATTTTTTCTTTAATTAAGTTTATTTGAAATCTTAATAATCATAATTACTCTTTAATTATTTTTCAATTAATTCCAAACCCTAGGGTTAATTAGTGATGACCTGCCCCATGATTTTCTTGGAATTTATTATTGGATTAATTTAGGTAATTGCTTATCATCTCTAATCACTAATCAATTAAATGATTAATTAACATTAAATGTGAAATTCATTAATAATTTGTTAATCATCTAAATATAATTTAGAATGAGATTAGGATGCCTTTCCAAATCTTTCCCCAAGTCTATTTCATGAAATAATTAATTTATAAATTGATTAATGATTTAATCATTTCATTAAATAGAATTAACCAAAATCAAAATCAAAAATTAATCCAAACTTAATCACTTAATCAATCCTCTTGGGTAGATCCTGGTTTCAAAACAAGTAAGCTTTAAGAAATCAAATCCAACATATGTGAAAGGGTTATGAAAGTACTTAATTAAACTTTAGCTTAATTAATCAATAATTGTGAGCCACCATTAGGCCTCTTCTTCTTAGGTGCATTGTTGATTTAAATTCAATATGCATATCATATGTTGGCTCATAATTATTAGGTTAATTATGTTAAGAGGTAGGTAAGGGTAATTAATGGATTTAATTCACCTTAACCGCAAACATAAATAAACTTAATGGTTCTAAAAAATTAAACTAAAACAAATACACATGAGAGATGGGTTAGACCAGCAAACACCTTTTCTAATAAATCAAACTCAAACAAAAAAATAAAAAATCTCTTTAAAAATGATTCTCTTTAAATGATCTTATTCCATAGGATTGTCTTTAGAATTAAGGGTGAATGAAGTTACATGATTACATCACTTTATTTCTTTCCAAGCATGCTAAATGTTGTGTATATGAAATCATGCATTCATATCTTAAAAAATCAAATTAAAATGAAATTTTCTTTATGTCAAATTGCATGTTTTGGCTAAAGTAAGAATATGAGTCTATTATTTATTAAATCCAAAATTATTTTCAAAACTATAAATCATTATAAATGAAAGGTATGCTACTTATAATTACTTATAAGCTTGCATGAGTATAACATAAGATGCATTATGTGATTTCTTCTTCTCTTTTAACATAGTTTTGAATAGGATTTATAAAGTGTATAGTTCATTTGAAAAGAACACACACTTGCTTAAATCTATTCCTATTCATTCCTATGTTATCATTTAAGAAGGATCTTCACATTTACACAAAATTTACAACCAAAAAAACATAAAAATCTTTTGCATGACTCTCCATTCATTTCTTTTATACATGCACATGTATTTAAGAAAAGTGGTATATTAGTCTGACATCTGGGGTTGCTTTTAAGTAGCTAAGACTTGTACCTTATACTGTAGAAAATAATGCATCTTTCATACATGTAAATGTGCATTTGATTAATGGATAAAGAATCTTTCTTTTCTACTTAAGAAAACATGCATCAAGAAATATCCAAATTTTCTTAAAACATCTCTTAGCATTCATCATAAGAAAATATTTCCATTTGCATGTATAGATATAGGGATTCATCCATGCATATATGTTGAAAGAAATTGTTGTGTGTTGTGATAGTAATTCTAATTAATTAAATGCCTTTCTTATTTGAATAGTTTATTTAGAGTAAATATAAACTTAGATTAATTAAAACATAATAAAAAAATTCTAAACAAAAAAAATTATTAATGAATCTCTTAGAAATTACTTTTAAGGAGGAAAGAGAAGTTCTCTCTTCTTTTTTTCTCTTACAACACTTAGTAATTAAGTGGGTTCATTCAAACCAAATCAAATCATCAAATAAAATTAACAAATCAACTAAATCACTTAAATGAAACCACCCTCTAAGTTGAACCCTTCACACTTAGAAAATTCTAACCTTAAAGCTTTGCTAAGACATACCACAAGCCTTAAATGGCACACATATTAGCTAAGTCACCATTTCTAGTATGTTATGGTGCATGGTTTGATGCTTGATTTTATTTTGTGGTGCAATATTTAGAATGTTAGTGTAAATAGACTGGATAGGATGATCTTAGTCTAATCATTATATAGGGGATTGTGCTTAATGTCTATAAAAATAAAAAAATGCTTTTTGCTGCTTATACCCTAAGCATAATCCAAAATAGGTGTGACTTGGTTACCCATGTGTGGGGTGCTAAGTCTAATTTATTCATATACTTTTGGGATTGTGGTTTGTTTAGCTAATCTCTATTTTGCAGGTTTTAGTTAGATTTACTTTTTCCATTTTCATGTAATTTTGCAATTAAGATTTGAATGAATGTTATGGGGATTAGATGAACATTGTCATAAGACTATCTTATGTATGTGAAATTTTGAGCAACCACATTCCAACCAACCAAAAGAAGAAAGAAGAAAGAAGAAAGAAAAGAAGAAAGAAAAGAAGAAAATAAAATGAAGAATGATGACCCTATAACATGAATTTCTTTTTATTATAATTAATTTATTTATATCCTATAATAGAGTGATCTTTACCACTTTCTTTTTTGGTTTGTGTGGTGGGAGCCCCAAAAGGCCTTTTATTATTTTACATAGTTTTATAAATTATTTGATATTTGTTTATTTGTGCATTAAGATGAATTTTCCTAGTTTTTTCCTCTTTTCTTTGATGAATAGGATGGTGACTCTTAAAAAATAAATTTTCTATCCAATGTCCAAACTAAAGAAGTGTTATTTTATTCTTCATTTATTTCTCTCAAAAAAGATAGATGAAGAATGAAAATAAAATAATTTCACCACACCCCACTTTTCTCACAAGTCATCCATGCATGGGAAGATTCGTGAGATTCTTTTTGGGAGCATTATCCTCCGGAAGTTGATGCATAACTTGAGGATGATTCCTATAAAGATTTAATACAATTACCTTTTGATTAGTATTCACCTTGTGTTCTTAATCTAAAGAAAAGATTAATCTCACATACTTGGTCTAAACATAGTCGACTACTTTGAAAGGTTATGGGATAACCAAAGTAGATATCCTCAATCAAGGCCGTGACTAGGATTCTATACAAGAGGTAATCATTACTTAATCATCAATCATTTAAAAATATGATAAGTTCTTTTCAAATCATGCTAACTCATATGAGAAGGTGTGTTTAGAAACTTTGGATGATCCAAATAACTATGAAGTCAAAGATGCACTACCATAATTTGAAGAGGATTAGATCAACCATAAGGTCAAAGAAATCAACTTAGAATCAAGACAATCCACGTAACATACATCGCTTCTTTGTTGAGTGATACAAAACCAATAACTTAGTTAAGTCTTGATTGAGTTTAAGGACTACTTCACATGGAGTGAAGAGATGCTTAGTTTATCTCACGATGTAGTCCACAAACACAAGAGCCTAGTAACCCTATCAAGAAAGCTCCTGGATGCATGATTAGACATTAAACAACAAAAATTTTGAAGTCAAGAAAATGATCGATGTTGACTTTATCGAAAAGAAAAATACCCTACCCGGTTGGCGGTGTTCGTAAGAAAAATAATGGCTAAATTTGCATATGCATCAATTTTAGGGATCTAAATAAGGCTTGTCCAAAGAATGATTATCACTACTAATCCCAAAAACTGATGGTGGACATTGCCTCATCTCATGCAATTTCTCTTCATGGATGACTCATCCGGATATAACCAAATAGATTCCGAGATGAAAGAAACACTACATTTTAAACCCGAAATCTTTACTATAGGGTCATGCCTTTTGACCTTAAAGTGCCTGCTACATACCGAGCCATGACTCAATCTTTGATGAACTCATTCATCATCAAGCAAATTTTATGTCGATGATCTCATAATCAAAAGTAAAGAAAAGGAAGACCATATCTTTGACTTGAGAGAAGTTTTTGAATGGTTAAGATAATTTAACCTAAAATGAATCCTCTAAATTGTGCATTCAAGTAGCCGGAAAATTCCTTGGGTTTGTTGTCCATCATCGTTGAATAGAAATCGATCTGAGAAGATCAAGGTGATATTATAAATACCACCTCTAAAAGTCTAACTCAAATCGATCATTCCAAGGGTGGTTAGCATATCTAAGATGTTATATTTACAACCTATCAAGAAGATGACAACCCTTCAACACTTGTCAAAGGATGCCAAGTTCAAGTGGGATGATAAGTGCCAATATGCTCAAGACATCAAGCACCACCGATGATGCCACCATTTAGCAACCTTATCTTGCAAGCCATTGATACTATATACTTTGCATTAGACAACTCCCTTAGTGCTTTGTTGTCCCACCAATGATGAAGGGAAAGAAAATGCACTTTACAATCTTAGTTATCAAATCCTTATTGAGGAAAATTACCCACCAATTGAAAAGTGTCAGCTTTAACTTTAATCTTTTCATCCCAAAAGATACAACATTATATGTTTTCATAAAGTGAAATTAATCTCTAGGATCAATCCAGCAATATCTCATGACATGACCGATGCTATCCGACGGTTGCACGTTGGTCCATAATTTTATCATAATTTGATATTACTTTCAGATCCCTCCATGCGGTGAAAGGATATACAGCAGATTTCTTAGCAACACACCTACTTTTGTTGATTCCCCACTTAGTAATAACCTCCAGATGAATAAATCATGAACTTAAGGGACACTAACATTTATTGGGAGATGTATTTTGATGGCATGACTTCCTTTCAAAAGGGAGAAGAACCATCTATTCAAGGGGAAGGGGGAATAGTTCTCCTAACTCCACCATAATATGATGAGATTCTAATATCATTTATCCAACCCATACACCAACAAAGGAAGTAATATAAGGCTCGATTATCAGAGTTAGCCATTATACTATGCATCTAAAGTATCAACATCTTTGACAATTCTCAATTAGTTATCAACCAAATCATTGGATCTTATAAAGTTCTAAAGGGGAGAATGTAGAAAATGCATTAGCCAAGCTTGACAAAGAGTTGGCATAAGAAGATGAGTCCATATCAAGGGTCCAAAATAGATAAGTCTTATCCCATGTTGATATTGAACTCATCGAGACTCTCTCTTGAAGGGGAGATTATTGTTGCCAAAAGGATGATGAGTCGATTATAGGCAACCATTCATGGATTATCTAAATATAAAACTACCTCAAGAGAAGTCACTAGCACATCGGTGAAGCAAAGAGCCCTTTCTTACGCCTCGTTGATGGCACCTTGTATCGACGATCATTCAATCATATGTGATTACATTGTTTGGACAAACATGAAGCCCTTAAGATCATGATCGAGGTACACTCAAGTTTATGCAGCATCAATCCGCCTAAGATGAAAGCCAAGATCAAGAGACCTAGGACACATTATGGCTCAATGATCAGACTTCATGGATGTAGCTAGGAGATGCCATCAATGTATACGATGTAGTCTTACACCACCACCCAACATTCTACTACTTTGGCCTCATGGCCATTTCAATGTTGGTAAAACAGTGGGTTCGATCCATTCCTTCTTCCAAGGGTCATTGGTTCATTCTAGTTGCCACCAACTATTTTTCCAAGTAAGAGGCAATCCCACTTAGAGGTCACACGATGTGCTCTAGTTTTAAGAATCATATTGTATATAGGTTTATTTGACAAATTATATCGATAATGGTACGCATTCAAGAACACTAAAGGCAACAACTTTACCCAGAGACACAACATAGATTAGAGATATTCTACCATCTACTACCCAGGAAAAATAGCTTAGCCCTTCAATAAAACTCTCATCTGATATTAAAGAAGATGCTCAATGACAATAAGTGACATTGAGACATGAAGTTGAAGCCTTGTGGGCTTACGCACATACGTAACTCCAACTCAAATCCCCTTTCATCTTAGTGTATGAGGTCAAGTAGTTCTACCATTAAGTCCAACTCCCATCACTAAGGATAGCATGATAGTAAGATCACGATGGAGTAGAACGCCAAGTTATGGTTAGAAGAGCTTGAAGGTTTGGAGGAGAGATGCCTACAGCATGCTAGAACCTCGAGTTGTACAAAGCCAAAATGATTCAAGATCATAATAAGTTGGTCCGCCTTAGAGCTTTGCAAGTAGGAGAGCTTGTTTTAGTTCTAAGGAGACCAATTATTCCCCGAAAGATGGGAGGCAAGTTTAAACCCACTTGGGAAGACCCTTTTGTCATAGAGAAAGCCTCCAAGGGGATTTTATCGCTAAATTAAGGGAGAGTGCCCAATGCTTCCAATCAATGGGCTCTACCTAAAGAAATATTATCCATAAATATTTTTTCAAAATAATTATCAATACATTTTCTTTTCATCTAAAATTTTATTTCTTCATGTTATTGAGAGACATCTTTGTTTGCCAATCTACCGATGTGTTTAGGGTAGGTGTGAGGAACCCTGCGACATCATATCCTTTGTTAAACACAACACCAACATAAACTATGCACAACCACATATAAAATAAACACATATCTTTTATCCCGGCTACTTTGATGTGGGATAAATCAACACTCACTCATTAGTTGCTCTAGACTAACATGCTACCATGTGTCACCCCAGGTTCCTTAATGAGAATGTAAGTCTACAAGCCTTCTTCTTAACTTGACCATTACAAATGACGAGGCCATGTTAGTTTATTAGGCCTTCTACCGTAAGCTACCTTATGTTGACCTTGTTTAAGAGTATTTAAGCTACACGCTTTCATCTTGAACTAGCCATCATGCACTAATCTTGAGTATTTTGAGGCTTAGGATGAGTCCTCGGTCTTTCCTCTTAACTACTTAAAGTCGGTCTAGTCTTTACAGGACTCCCCACTTGGTAGTCAGGATAGCATCTATCCCTTAGATAATATACCATCCGATGATCATTTTGTCTGAAGATGTAAGTCTACAAGCCTTCTCGCATTGATCATCAAATAGATGGGCACCTTAAGTTGGTTGGTTCTCACTATACTAATAACAACCCATCCGGTAGATACACCACTCATGAAAGATGTAAGTCTACAAGCTTTCTCTGAGTTAGCCATCATACACCTATAGGCTTTCTTTTATAGGTTCCATGATAAATGGAAAACCTCCCTTGTGGTAACTCTATTTGGATCACATCCTTAGGCCCCATTTAGACTATTTGGGTTACTCTTGGATTGGGCATTCCCCTTTCTTAGTAGCTATCTTGTGGTTGGAGAATCTATCGGATATTTAGATTCTCCCTTGGTCTAAGTTTGAGATAGGACTAGTATAAGCCCCTTCAAGATGGTCCCTCGCACCAAAAAGGGTCCACGAAACCTATAAATAAATAAAAATATATATTTTTTGCTTGTGGATTAGGAGGACACCCTACCTTTCACAAAAGCATCCTATTAGTTGAAAACTCTATAGGAATCATCGACTACTCTTGAGTTGAGATAAGTTCCAAGCAACACTCTCTCAAGAGTCATCCTTAGGTGGGTTCGACTTGTGCCACCAATAGTCACCCAAGTGATCTTCCTTGCTTTAGAAGATGTAAGCTATTACACATTCTTCAAAGCATAATTTGTTGTACAATTGTAGCCTTAGATCAATTTGATTTATTGTTACATCACCGATGTTGCTCCCTCTTGGAAGATGTAAGCACACTTTTATGGTGAATAAATCTCTATTGGGAGTCACCTTTCAAATCAGAAGAAAAGAAAGAAGATACCTTATAAAAATTTGTCTTAGTAAGATGCCAGTAGATCCGATATGTACTTATTCGAAGATTGATCATCATATAATGTTATCTCAAAGATAAAAGTCACCCTTTAATGGAACCAAATATCTCAATAAGGACTATATATACCGTAGATTCTTCCCTACTTTACATGGAAAAATAAAGTGTTTTATTTTAAATCGAAGTTCGCCCTATAGGCAATAGGTAATTACATCCCAAAGGATAGATCCTTTAGGAAAACTCTCAATTAAGGTAAATGATCATTATCTCAAGATTTCAATAAAGCACTATCAATCGATTGGTTTATATTTTGAAGATCAAACAGATTGATCAAAAGAGGGAGTTATTAAGCTAAAATGAGAATAAGTAGGAGATGCTCACGATGCTAGGAAACCTAGTGAGCATCTCAAACTATCCTAAAATTAGGCTTTACATTTTAGAAATTAATTTAGCTTGTTTGAGTTATATTTTTCATTAAAATTTTAATTTAAAATTCCTTAACACAAGATTAAAGAAATGCCTAAGAGGTGAGAAATTATGCTTATGTCCCATAAAGGGAGAAGCAACCTCAAAACCTAAATCTAGGGAGCTTAAGCAGAGCACAACCTAAATCTAAGGTGAAAATGGGTAATTGGTTTGCCTCCACAAGAAAGGACAAACTATGACAGCTTGGACTTACAACACTGGGGTGGCCGCTAACTAACTCCTCCCGATTTTAAATACATGTAGGCAAGTCTTTATGCTTATGTAAGATAGCTAGGCTATTTTTATTTAGAATGATACTAAGTCCTTAAACTCACTCCCAAAGAGACTAGATCATGTAAAGGGACATGCTTCAAATGATCTTATTTTCATTTTTGTACAATCACTTTGACTAACTAACATGCTTTTTGACTAATGCATTAGAAATACATTATTGGCCAAAATCAAATAGAATTTTAGGAGGTGTGTTACCCACCAACTTAAAGGTCGGGTTCTCCGGCAAAGATGGAAGCCCTAATCAAGAGTGAAATATGATGTTATGCATGATATTATAAAGAAAATAACTCATCCAAGGGGGTTTCTAATTCTTTTATCTTGACTTTAATGCTAAGCTTTAGATGAGGTTATGAGTTGTTTAGTTTTAGTTTGAATTATTAAGTTGGGTAAAACATTTATTTTTTCTTAAATAGCCTAATCCACATCCAGCCATACATAAAGCAAGGAAGAAACTAGGAAAAGCATGCCACTTAATGCACAAGTTAAACAAACACCAATCAATTAATAAAACTAGTGCAAAAGAATAAATGGCCCTTTATGGTTCACCAAGATAATAACACAACAACAAGCCTTAATCCCAAGGTGGGCTACATGAATCCTTCATTTCCATTGTGTCCTATTATGTGTCAAATTCTCATTTAATTCAATTATACTAAGATCATTTTTATACATCTTAACCAAGTATTTTAGGTTTACCTCTACCTTTCTTAACATAAGACAAATCATATATTAATCAGTCATCGGATGGTCGACGCTTTATGTGGCCAAACCATCTAAGGTGACTCTCCCTAATCTTATCTACTACCAGAGCTACTCCAACTTTTTCTGAACATACTCATTTTGCATTCTATCTCTAAGAGTAAAGCCACTCATCCACTTGAGCATCCTCATCTAGAAACACTTAACCAATCTATTTCTCTTTATTAACATTCGCACATGTCAGCATGTCTTACCACCATCTTATAAAATTTTCTCTTAAGCTTAAGTGAAACTTTTCTATCACTTAATAGGTCGATGCATTACTCCACTT
Source organism: Cymbidium sinense (assembly GCA_021442155.1). Taxonomy (NCBI): domain Eukaryota; kingdom Viridiplantae; phylum Streptophyta; class Magnoliopsida; order Asparagales; family Orchidaceae; genus Cymbidium; species Cymbidium sinense. The sequence goes on along the minus strand of CM038230.1, from coordinate 57,781,961 downwards.
CAACCATCCAACTTGAATTCTACTAATAACATTTCCATCTATTTCACCATCATTTTGAACAATAGAGCCTAAATCTGAATCGCCATTAATGACGTGATCACCTAAAGTCACAACACTATAAAACTTCAAAACTAAAATTACACTCCATATATTCGCTTTAGATCTACTTAAATGAAAACCTGAAAATATCAAATGTGGGTAGCCGAAGCTCTACCCATATATAATTTGGATTACAAAAGAATTAAATTACAACTAAGCAAAAGGAATTCATTATTATGGGGGTCTTCAAGCTTTGTTCTTCCTCTTTATTCTTTCTTTCATTCTTTCCTTCTTTTGTTCTTCATTGGATCTTCCTTTGGATGGTTGAATGGTAGGTGCTCGAGGTTCCACATGGTGCTTAAGATGAAATCTTGACCAATGTTCATCCTAATCTCCATAACAAATCATTCCAAATCCTAAATATTCAAATTTTTACATGAAGAGGAAATGCATAAATCTAACACCGCAAAATAAAGGTTAGTCAAATCACACAACACAAATCCTAAGCATGCATATTGGACTTATCACCCCACACATGGGTCACTAAGTCCACCGGCCTATGGATTATGTTAAGAGGTATAAGCACCTACAATCAAGAAGCATTTATATTTTTATTTATGTTAGAGCCCCTTTAGCACAATCTCCAGAAAAGAACAGTTAGACTAAGCACATTCTACCATTCATTCTACAAGCATACCCCTAACATCCGTCTAAAATATTCATCATAAAACAAAACATAACAAAGCCATGCACCAACCTAACCTAAAGCTAGAAGTGGTGACTTAGGCTACGCGTTGTGCTTTAAAGGTTTGTGTGGTATGCTTAGCTTAGGACTTTAGGTTTAAATTTTCTAAGTTTGAAGAACATATGTTCAACTTAGAGGAGGGTTTCATTTGAGTTGTTTAATAATTTTGGGTTATTTTTATTTCATGTTTTAAATTGGTTTAAGTGATTCCTACAATAAATTACTAAGTTATAAGAGAGGGAAAGAGAAGAGAACTTCTCTTTCCTTCCCTAATCCTTAAGTAATTTCTAAGGTAAGTTCACATTTTAATTTCATTTAGGTGAATTTTAATTAAATCTTTTAATTAATCCTATGTTTAGATTAACTCTAAAAAACCTATTCAAAAGAAAGGCATTTTAATGTTAGGAAAAATGAATCAAAATTCACATAACATACATTACTTCAATCTTTCTCAACATATATAACATGCATATGGATGGACCCTAAGCATATCTATGCATGCAAATGAGAGTAGTTAACATACTTTATGATGCATGCTAAGTAATCCATTTAAGAAAATTTGAAGTTAAACATGTATGATTTTAAGTAGAAAAGGTTTTCCTTATCCAAAATTTTACATACATGCATGAAAGTAAGAAAGGCATAAGTGAGTACAGGCCATTGTTAACTGAGGTATAGTGTTCAAGACCTACTTAAAGCCTCACAACCTTGGGGTTGTCCAGACTAATATACCACTTTCCTTAAGTACTAACATACAAAGGAAATGAAATGGAAAAGGAATATGCAAAAGTTTCTTAATGGTTTCATTTTGTTTATGCAATTTATTCATGCAAGTGTAGACAATCCTTCTTAAATGAGAGCATAGTGATGAATAGGGTTTGGAATTAAGTATTGGGTTCTTTTTCAAATGAACCCTACATCTTACTAACCCATATTCAAAACTATACTAATATAAGAAAGGAAGGAAAGACTATACTAAGCATTACTTTATAATTCATCACATGCAAGCTTATAATTAAATTATAAGAATAGACGATTTGATGTTTCATTTATAGGTTTTGAAAATAGTTTAGATTTAGTAGTGATAATATCATTTTTTACTTTATAGCCAATACATGCATATTTGACATAAAGTAAACAATTTCATTTTAAATTTAGAAAACATGAAATCATCATAAGTCACACAATTTAACATGTTGGAAAAGATATAAAGCAAATGTAATCTAAACAAACTCACTTTACTTAATTCCTAAAGACATTCTTAAAGAATAAGAAAACTTAGAATAAATCAAAAGTGAATTTAAAATGATTTTTGTTTGTTTGAAGTTTGGTTTAATTTAGAAAGGGTGAGATGAGTTTGTTGTTTCTAACCCATTCTCATATGTGTTTTGTATTTTAGTCTAATTTTTAGATAATTAAATCCATTTTAAGTGTTCATTAGATTAAGGTATGCATTACGACTTAATTAACCCTTACCACACCAGAAAATTAACAAAGTAATTATGAGCCAATGACATGACATAAAACCCACAAGGTATGTAAATTTGCAATGCATCTAGTAATGAAAAGGCCTAATGCAATTTGGTTCATATTTAAAAGTTAATTAAGCTAAGGGTTTAGCTTAAGTACTTTTAAAATACCCTTTCACACTTATGAAAGGGGTTTTAATTTCCTTAATTAGACTTAGGTTATTAAACACCTAAGCATCTAACCAAAGTAGATTAATTAAGATCGGAGATTTTTAGAATTTTTGAAAATTATTTAAATGGGTAATTAATGATTTTACCCTTAATTAAAATGGGATTAAGGAAATACAAGGGGTTTAGGGAATAGCTTTTGAAAATGCCCCTAAATTATTCCATAAAACTCCTATTCACTGGATCTAACCTTAATCTAACTTAATCATAGGAAAATCCACTAATTAGATCTTAATTATCCTTAATTACATGAAGGGGCTAATTGGGAATGAGCTAACAATTTTTCTAATCAATGTCTCAAGAAATCTCAAGAAAATTAGGGAGGTAGAGGTCATCCCTAAAATGAACCCTATATTTGAGATTAATTGGTGCTTAATTAGAATAATTAGCTAATTAACATTCCCAAAGAAATCCAAATTCAGAGAAAAGGGAAATCAAAATACATTGAAAATATTTTTAGAATATTCTAGATGGAATTATCTATCCAAAGCATTTCTCCTTTTATTTTCTAATTTTTCTATGAGGAATTATGATTTTAAAAGCTAGGGATTAATTAAGAATTAATTAGTTAAATAACTAATCCCCACTTAATCTAATCCATGGCGTGATGCATGGTGGTGGCGGGGCTTTACACGCCTCGCATCGTGAGCCCCTATTTAACTTATCACATCGAGAGAATGGCGGTGGTGCACATGCTTTTACCCTAGTACCGATGATCGAATGGCTAAGGATACACCGTTATTAAATCGAATAAGGGATTAAAAATGCCTATTAATCTCAGTTGTCCATCTAATGGAAATCGAAAGGAAGATCACAATGTCAGCCTAATCCTTCATGGATTCAATCAGACTCAACCCACAACATTCCATTCATGTGGGATGGATGATCGTGATCTATCTCCTCCGAGCAACGAATGATACTACGTCCATCGATCATTCGATGCTTACCCGAAGCTAAAATGGAGATGAAATCAATCCCACACTTTCGGAAGAAAAATAAAGCAATCCAATGGTAAAACCACATGACATAAAACCTTCTTACAAAAGACCAAGTTATTTTCATTCAAGGATTGATTTTAATGGCATACCTCACCGGAGCTTATGATCGGCTTTTGATGATTAAGGAAGCTTCATTTGGTAAAAATTAAGCTCGTACGCAGCCTTGATTTGGTGTAGTTTGCTTGGAAGATCAACCCACGACACAATCCTTGATCGAACTACACCCTTTGATAGTCGGAAGCTTGGGGATGATTGCTTTCAGCTCATCTAAGTCCAAGGATGGTGTATGCAAAGTTAATTGCACTGGAGTTTTGAGCAAGCAACGACAATGATTGAGGCACCACCTATTTTGGTTTCATTTAAAACTAAGATCGGGGATTTTTAGAGTTTAGGAAGCCTTGGAAATTGATCTAGGTTGTGCATTCTTGGTTGCTTGGGTTGGTGTGTAAGTGTGTGAGTTTGAGTGAGAATGAGGGGTATACCCCTCATTCCTTGGATCTATCACGCTAATTTGGTTTCTTCTTGATCATTTGGCCATTTCGTAGGGTTGTGGAGGTCCTTGGGTGGATGATGGTTCTTTGGTTGGGTAAGAGTGTGGAGGTGGTTGCCAATGGAGGTAGTGGATGTCTTTTTTGGTTTGGAAAGCTATGATGGGAATGGGAGGTTATTTCACCTCCCCATGAGCCATGGTCAACCATCTTTGGGACATAGCCATGGTCCTAGTGCACCTATGATTGGGTTCCAAGTGGATAAGGGAGCAAATGACCAAATATGCATGTGTCTTATCTCATGGGATGCCCTAAACCTAAGGGCAAAGTGGTCATTTTTCCATGAGTTTAATTTGGGTAGACTTGGGATGGGTCAAAAGTGGGTTATCCCAATTTTAAGTGGTTTAGAGTTTATTTGGTTTGATTTTCCTTGATTTGACCTATTTAGGTCAAATTGGGTTAGGTAGTTGACCAATTGGTCAAATTGGGTCAAACCAAGAGTTGGGTTAAGTTCACATGACCAATTGGAGTGTATTGGTGTCATTGGTTTGATTCAATTTTCTTTGGATTTGATTATGACTCATTTGGTTCTTATAGGTCAAATGGGTCAAATGGGTCAAGTTGAACAATTTGACCAAACGGGTTAGGTTAGGTGTTGAGTTAAGTTTAATTGGAAAATTATTGTAGGCTTTGATTTGGTTTAATTTAGAATTAATTTGGATTTTGGCTAATTTGACCCTTTAGGTCAACTTGGACTAAGTTAGGTCAAGTTGACCGATTGGTCAAATTGTGCTCAATCATGTCTTTGGTCAAGTTCAATAAGTAATTTCAAATGAGCTTGAGCCATTGGTTATAATTAATTTAGGTTGGATTGTGATTTGACCTATTTTGGCTTTTTTATGCTAATTTAGGTCAACTTGGGTCAAATGGCCAATTGGACTTGGTTTGGTTCAATTGAGGGTTTGGCCTTGTTCAATCATTGATTATGAATTTGTCTGAATCAAAGGTTTTAGTCAATTTGGCATTTGGTGTATTTAATTTCAATGGGCTAGTTGACTTGGTTTGACCCAATTCAAGACAATTATTTATTACGATGATTATCATGATATGAGGTTTGGATGGGCTTAGTTTAATTTGGATTGAATTAGAACTTGCTCAAAAGTCTTTTAGGTCATTTTTACCTAAATAAGTTAGCTTGATCATGGTTTGATTCAAATTTAGTTATATTAGTAAATGGGTTTGAGATGGAAATATAAATCCAATTGCAAGTGGTTTGAAACCATATGGATTTTGGTTCATATGATAATTTCAAGTCAAAAGGGCTAACTTGATTTGGGTTAGCTTGATTTGGTTTGATAATTATAGTTTATATTTATATTTGGGACAATGATTGAATCAATGATTGAATCATGAAGAAATTCATGGGTTTTGATTTAATTTGGATAGGATTTGACCAAGTTCAAAGAATTAGCTTAAAAGGGTATAAATTGGATTTTGGTTTGATTTTGATTTAGTTTATTAATTTGAATTTATATTCCATTTATATTTGAGAATATAAATGAAGATATAAATGATTCTTGAGAAAATCACTTGAGTTTGGGGTTCATTTGAATTTGGTTAAGGCTAAGTCCATGGATACAATCAAAGGGCTAGGAAAAGATTTTGGAATTTGAATTCAATCATTTGATTTAGGATTGATTTATGATTTGGACTTGAATTTGAGGTTTTGTTTGAGAAGGGAAGTAAGGATTGGGTTGGCTAAGGGTAGGAAAGTCCCCAAGTCCCTAAGGTATAACCCATCCCTATGGCTAACTCTTCTAAATCTCAAAGCTTAGCTTAAGTGTTCACCTAATTGCTAGAAGTTTCTAAGTCTAAAGAGCTCTTAGTGTCTATAAGAGTCCTAGATCTATGATGAGGAAGTTGAGAACTCACTTGAAAAGTGAGGTCAATAAAGACCTCAATATGTAGCATAACCGACAAGGCACACCACACATATTGGCATTGATCAAGATGATCAACAATGTAAAGGATTGCAAGCACTATGAAATAATCTACACCTAAACTGAGGTGTAGATAGAATCAAGATCCATAATGCAACTCAACTCATGCCAAGAGCATAGAGGAAGGAAGAATCCAGGATCAGTATGAACCTTCTACTAGGAAAGGTTCATTATCCATGGAGAGATAAGAATTTAAGTTGGTTTGACATTGATTCAAAAAAGAAAGATCCAGGTGAGTGCATGAACCTTCTACTATGAAAGTAGGTTTAGGTTATTCACTAGGGATAGAGGTTTGATTTGGTGGCATCTCACCGGAGAAATTTGATTTGATTTGAGGCACCGGGAAGAAATTTGATTTGAGTCAATTGGTGGGCATCTACCGGGATGAGAATTCAATTTATTTATGATGGCTCCACCGGGTAGGATATGATTTGATTTTAAGGACACATCTACTAAAGATATGAGCTCGTGATCCGGGATTAGGTTGATGAATCTTCCACTAGGGAAGTAAGTTTAAATTATCCAGTGGTGGATGGATTTAATTTGGGCTCCACCGGAGGGAGGATGGTGATTTGATGAGATGGACCGCTCTGTGTGATGGATCTACCAAGAAGGGGCAACCTAGTCCTATCTTAAATTTACAAATCTAAAGTGATAGTCTACCACCATCGTAGGACTAACCAATTTAAGCATTTCTGCAATGGTCAAGCAAGGAAGAATGCTTGTAGACTTATAACTTTTAAACAAGGAACCACTAGGTGATGATGATTGACAACAAATTGAACCCACCTAAGGTGACTATTTGAGCAAATACCATGGACTCATATCGACTCAAGAATAGTTAAAATTAATTTAATTTGGGGATCCCATGGCGCATGGATCTACCGAGAAGAGCTAATATCAGCCAAGACCTATCTTAGATTTACAAATCCAAAGGGATAGTCTACCACCATGAGATAAAGCTAACCAATCTAGGGGTGTCTTCGGTGCAATGGTTAAATTAGGAAGAAAGCATGTAGACTTACAACTTCCTCAACAAGGAACCACTAGTGGGTTGATAGCACAATAACCTCGACTACTCTGTGTGCAATAGTCATGATAGAAGAATGCATGATAGGCTTATATCTTCCAAAGCAAGGATGATTGCCGAGTGACATGTTGGTGGCACAAAGAGTCAAACCCCGACCTAAGGCAACCATCGAGAGAGTTTTGACTGTGAGACTTATCTCTACTCAAAAGTAGTCGATAATTCCTATAGGGAGTTTCTTGACACCATAAAGATAGGATGTCTGCTAGGAAAAGGTACCTGGTTTCTCCAAATTCACAAGAAAAATATATTTTTTTCTTTTATATGTTTGTGTGGACCTTGTTGGTGTGTGAGGGACCACACGAGAAGGAGCTAATATCATCCTAGTCTTATCTCACTTACACCAAGGAAGAATCGCATATCCGTGAGATAAATTCTCCAACCATAGGGTATACAGAAAGGGGACCCAATTTAAAAAGTAACCCGTGTAGTGTCTAGATGGGGTCGCTAAGGACGTGATTCAAATAGCATGCCCATATAGGAGGTGTCGAGGGCTTCTAAAACCCTAAAAGAAAGCTGTAGTTATTTGATGGCCAACTCAAGAGTAGTGTATCCACGGGTAGGTCACCGCCAAGATAGCATAACTAACCAACCTAAGATGCCCGTGGTGCAATCCTAGGAAGAAGGCGAGACTTACATCTCCAAAGTAGAACCGACCGGATAGTTAGTCTTACCGATAGAGGCTATCCGACCTGGTGACTACTTCGGAGTCCCGTAGGGACTAAAATTGGGCTTGAAGTAGCCAAGAGGAAATGAGAGGGACTTACCCTAAGCCTTGAATATACTCGCTAGTTAGTGCATGATGGCTAGTCTAAGAAGAACGCTTGTAGGCTTACATCCTCTTAAACAAAGTCAACATGGTGTAGCTTACTAGTGCACAATAAGGCCTACCAAACTAACAGGGGCTCATGGAGAATGGTCAAGTCGTGAAGAAAGCATAGCGACTTACATCCTCTTGAATAAAGAACCACTAGGGTGACATACTAGCAAGGTAGCATGTTAGTCAGACCTAGAGCAGCCTAATGAGTGAGTGCCACAAGAGGCTTGCTCCCACATTAAAATAGCAGACAAAAGATATGGGTTTATGTGTCCGTGAGAGAGAAGGAATAGGATGTTTAAGTTCTCTTACAAGTATTCTAAATACATCAAAGAATGGATGGAATGATGCAACAAAGGGTAGTGACTCTACCAAGAAAGGATGTGCTTGGGTTCTCTTACACCTAACTTAGTTGTAATAGAAAAATAGATGCCTCTTGGGTTCTCTTACACTTATCCTAATAGCATTGGAGAAATTTGTGTAGTTTGTTTGTGTTGATGAAAGATAGATGCTTGGGCTCTCTTACACCTATCATAAACACATCACTGGATTCAAATAAATATATTTCTAATTAAATATGGAGAGATAGAATTTGAAATGAAGAGAAGTTTTATTGATAATTATTTTTAAATAAGATTTATGGATAATATTTCTTTAGATCAAGATTGAAGCATATGGTGCTCTCCTTAAAATTTATAAGTGATAAGATCCTCCGGTAAGGTTCTATGAAAAAAAAGGGCCTTCCCAAGTGGGTTCAAACTCTTCCCATCTTTCACAGAAATAATTGGTCTTCATATAACTAAAACAAGCTCTCCTACTAGAAAAGCTCTAGGATGAACCAACTTGTTATGAGCTTGAATCATTTTGGCTTTATGCAACTCGAGATTCGGCATGCCCGTATGTCTCTCCTCCAAACCTTCAAGCTCTTCTAATCATAACTTGGCATTCGCTCTATTGTGATCTTACTACCCACGCCTATCCTTAATGATAGGAGTTAGACTTCTAATGGTGGGATTGTCGCACCATACACTAAGGAGAATGGGGTAGATTGAGTTAGAGTTATATATGCAGGTAAGCCCACAAGGCTTCAACTAAGCCATGCTTGTTGTCGAAAGTGTTTTCTTTTAAAATTGGATGAAAGTTTGTTGAAGGCTTCTACTAAGCCATTTTTCCTCGCAGTAGATGGTAGAATATCTCTAATCTATGTCTTTGAAAAAGCAATTGATTTTAGTGCTCTTAAATGCAATACATTATCGATATAATTCATCGAGAACCCCTAACCTATATATATATGGTTCCCGGAAGAACCGAGCACATGTCGAAGCATGGCCTCCTCTGAAAGTGGATTGCTCTACCACTTGCAAAATACGGTGGCGCCTAGAATGAAAACCCTTGGAAGAAGGAGGATCGACGGACCCCACTATGTCGATACTCAACACTCAAATGACCATGAGGCCAATGTAAGATGTAGAATGTTGGGTGGTTGGTGTAAGACCACACACCGCACATTGGTGGCACCTCCCTACATCCATGTAGTATGTGATCATCGGCGTAGTATCCTAGTCTCTTGATCTTGGCTTTCATCTTTGAACTAAATTGATGCGCTCCACATAATCCGAGTGTACCTCGCCACAATCTTAGGCTTCATGTTTGTACAAATATGTAACCACATATGATCAAGATGTCATAAGGTGCCATCAGAGCATAGAAAGGATCTTTGTTTCACCGATGGGCTAATGACTTCTCTTGAGGTAGTTTGCCATGTAGTAATCCATGAATGGTTGCCTCCAATCCACTCATCATTCTTTTGGCAACAACCTCCCCTTCAAGAGAAGTCTCTAATGAGTTCAACAAAGGATAAGACTTGTTTATTTTGGACCTTGAATGGACTCATCTTCGGATGCCAACTTTGGCAAACTTGGCTAATGCATCTATCGCATTCTTCCTTGAGGAATCTTATAAATAGTAACCTCGGGATTTGGGGCCAATAACTCCATAGTACTTATGATAATGATGGAGCTTAGGTTTTTAGAACTTTGTAAGACCAATAGTTTGGTTGATAACCGAGAATCACCAAAAAGATGTTAATGCTGACGCATAGGTAATGGCTAACTCGACCGCAATCGAGCCTCATATTTGTTTTTTTGTTGTTGGTGCATGGATGATGATATGAGAATCTCATCACATCATGTCCGTAGTTAGAGAACTATTCCTACTCTTGTCTTTCTTGGATAGATTATGATTCTTCTCCTTTGAGAGAACCGCACCAACAAAGTACATCTCCCAATGTGAATGCTAGTGTCCCTAAGTTCATGATTTATTCATTGAGGAGGTCATCACTAAGTGAAGAATCACAGGAAGTGGTTTGTACTAAGAAATTTGCTAGTGCATGTCCTTTCACCGCATGGAGGGTACATGTGATATCAAACTTGATAAAATCATGGACCAACCAACCATCCAAATAATGTCGACCATGTCATGAGATATTATAATGGATTGATTCTAGAGATCATATTCACCTTATAAAAGAAAGCATGTAGTGTTGTAATTTTGGGATGCAAAGATTAAAGCTAGAAGTGCTTTTCAATAGGTTAGTTTGCTCAGGAATTAGGCGATGATAGATAGATAGTGCATTTTCTTTCCTTCATCATTGGTTTGGGCCAACAAAGTGCCAAAGGAGTCATCTAAAGATATAGTATGAGCTTTTGGATACTACTAGAACTGCCATCGTAGTGTTGATGTCTTCAAAGCATGTTCACTTGTCATCCCACTTGAACTTGGCATCCTTTTGACAAGTGAGAATGGTTAGCATCTTCTTGATAAGTTAGAAATAAAAGCATCTTAGATATGCCAACCGCCTTGAAATGATCTATGTTAGTTAGACTTTAGGGGTGGCATTTCTAATATCATCTTGATCTTTCCGATCAATTTCTATTCCACGATGTCGATAACAAACCCAAGGAATTTCTACCCAAATGCATACTTCGGATTCATTTTAAGGTTAAATTGCCTTAACTATTTGAAAACTACTCAAGTCAAAGAGATGGTATTCCTTTTCTTTACTTGACTACAAGATCATCAACATATTCAACTTGATGATGAATGAATTCATTGAAGATGAGTCATGGCACCGGTATGTAGCACCATTTTAAGGCCAAAAGGCATGACCTATAATGATATTCTAAAAAAGTAGTATTTTTCTCATCCTGGGGCCATCTTAATTTGATTGTAGCTGATGACCCATCCATGAAAGAGAATATGAGATGAGGCAATGTCCACCATTAGTTAAAATTGGTAAGGAAAATTCATCTTTAAGACATGCCTTATTTAGATCCCTAAAATTGACACATATGTGAATTTGGTCTTTTTTCTTAACTAGGATGACGCCACAACCAGATAGATATTTTTCTTCCCGATAAAATCAAGATCAGCTTCTCTTTAGAAATGACCGTTGTTCAATGTCTAATTGCATGCGTAGGAGCTTGCTTGATATGGTTAACATTAGGTCTATTGCTAGCTTTGTGGACTATGATAGAGATAAACCCAGCATTTTTTCATAACATGCAAAATAGTCCTTAAACTCGCCTAATAGCCTAACTAAGTCATTATTTCTTCTTCATTCAATAAATGATGTATGTTGGATCTTTTCCTAAGTTGATTTCTTTGATTTCATCGATGGTGATCTAATCTCTCTTCAACTTTAGCGGTGCATCTGACTTCAAGATTATTTGATCATCAAGTTTCTAAACACATCTCCTCATATGAGTTAGCATGATTTGAAAAGAACCTATAAGATTCCAAATGATGATGATTAGTAAATGGTTGTCATCATCGATTGAACCCAATCCAATCATAATCTTGGTCTATTGAGGATGTCTACTGCTTGTCCCATAGCCTTTCAAAGTAATGACATGTGTTTATACAAGTATGTGGGATTAATCCCTTCTTTGCTAAGTTAAGAACACAATGCAGTACCAATCAAAAGGCAATTGTATTAAATCTTTATATGAATCATCCTCAAGTTCTACATCGCCTTCTTGACTTGAGGATGATGCTCCCAACAAAAAATCTCTTTGGCTTGACATCTGGATGACTTGAGGCCTCCTTAACTACCAAACCTTCAACTTTTGGGAAGAGAGTGAGGTTAGAGCTAAAGTTCCCAATCACTCTACAAAATAATGTCTCAAATACATTCATGCTTTGCTTGGAGGCATGGTCTTCATCGCTATTTGCTGAATGTCACCTCTAATGAGAGATCATTGGGGTTGATTACATGCTAACCACATGAGACTCATCCTCCAACTGGACTCTAAGCCTATGTGATAGTATTCTATGAGAACATAGCTCCTAGGCCACCAACAAGGAGAGGTCTTCCACCTCTAGAATTGCCTCAGACCGCCTCTTCCTCTACCCTGGTCAGTCATCCTACCCATGTGTTATGGAGGAATGAACTATGGGTGGAATCTAACTTCTCTCTACTTCTTCCTCGTGTCCGATTCGCTCACTTGCATTTTAATTTTCTTTTCTTTTCTTTTCTTTCTTTTCTTTTGTTTTGAGCTTTCACCAAGTTCAGAATAGACTTTTGATTTGGAGGAAGATAGTAGTCGCATCTTCATATATCTCAACCTCCCTAATTGAAAATGGCTCAAGTCTCCTTTAACACAATACTGAATTCCTCTTCAATTTGATGCACCATGTAAAGAGGATGGAACTGTTGTTTTCCATGTATCCAAGGCCTACCGAGCAAAGGTGAAAGATGTATCTTAATCAATTATGTAGAACTTGGCTTCTATCTTCATCATCTATCTCTAATGGCAACACTATGGAGCCTAAAGCTCTATCACCTTGCTCATTGAATCCTCTCAACATCATCGATCTCCTGAGTTTGAGATGTCAATCCTCAAGTAGGATCTTTAGACTCATAATACTAATGCACTTGATCAACTAACACCCCGGAGAGTCTCACCGCCATGTCCATCGATGGGGATGGTTGTGCGTTGTCCCCAAAAGAAGGTCTTCATCATGAATGTAACTCCACCTTCTCTTGAATAACATGCCTCCTCTCAATAGCACCGAAGCCAAGAATATTTTTGGATCAAGAAGAGCTTTGATCAATGACTTCCTCATCTTTTTGGATAAGACAAGGCATCATATATGCTTAATTAGCTAGCAACTTTCTCAAGTGAGAGAGGACATTGTAGTCAACTCAAGCTGGTCCTCCATAAAGCATATCCATGTGGAGCATCTTGTGGAGGGGCTTCGATCACTAGAACCAATGACTTGTTACCCTTATCCCGTGGTGCTACCTTAGAGGTAGAACTTTGCCACTATGGAGGTTGACTTTAGTGACTTCATGAGATGGTTTAGTGGAAAGTTCTACTTATTAGTTCACCTATAGCTTCTCCTATGGGATCATCGAGTCGATGACTCCAAATCAATCTCAATGGGCAAACCCAATGATTTAGAATGGAAAATCCATTTCTAAATCAAAAGGAATGATCTAGAGTTATTATTAATTAGACTTGAGAGCTATCTAAAGAATAAAGGATATATCATAAGTGACACAAATATAAGTTGAATCAGCTTTTCTTCATTGATTTCTTAGATTTGATGGAGGTACAAAGTAAAAATCAAGTAAAGTAAGCAGAGTGAGGGATTTGCACTTCTACCGATACAAATATGGTTGCTTGAAGAAGAGTCGGAGGAATTGGAAGCAACTATGGAAGGAGTGGAATTGGTCGTGGTTGCGCTATATTATCGGGAAAGTGGAGTTATCACCGCTATCGCTTTCTACCTCCCTCAAGTTGTCCTTAGCAACTTGCAAACCTTCCTTAGAGTTGGAGGTTTGAGCGCTAGCCACCTACAAGGGTAACTTTCGATTTTAGAAATAATTTTCTTGGAGGTTCGAATAAGATATCCCAACCTTTCTTTATCTTAAGAAGATCGCATGTATCCCAAGGATTACTCTAACTACAAAGTTGTTATAATACATATTCCTTAGGGATGACGATGGCACTGACTTGTAGCCACCAAGCCAATCTTAAAGGTAAAGCAATCTCTTCTAAGACATGGCCCAACATGTGGTAGTAGGGCAATAGTTTGGATCATGACTCTTGCCCACATCCTCCCCTCCTATTGGAAATCATGCTTCTTTAAGAGATTCTTAAAGATCTTTTGACTACCTCCTCTTGAATAAATAAGGTTTATTCAATTTGTCGACAAGATTAGGTAAGTAGTAGCTACCTAGTGGTGGGTAGGAATACCGCCGATGATGCTTGATGAGGAGGCTATCTGCAGGCCACTGGCAATTGAGGTGGCAAGATGATGGCCGGTGGTGGCAAAGGAGGTGGTAGAGGAGAGCCGAGCTTGAGGCCTATATGACTAAAAACCCTAGTTGCTTCCTTATCAACTATTATGACTACCTCGCTTCTTCTCAAATGCCTTCTGAGGTTTGGGCTTCCGAGGTCCTAGAAAGCAAATATTTGGCTTCCTCTTATAGACTAGCATTAGCTTCTCAAAAGTTTTGATTATAAATACCTTAAGCATGAAAGCAACCGGCCATGGATATTGAGTAGAATCTCAATGGCGTGTTGTTCGGACTGTCATTCACATTTCATACTCGTTTTACCACCTAAAGAATGTAATCAACAAGGGACTCATTTGATTTTTTGTCATATGAGGTCGCACAAGAACCTTTTGAGATCTAGCAAACCTCTTGATGAAGAGGTGCTACAACTCAATGTCTTTACAAAATTTGATAGTTTGGTATACCAATCAAATGCAACGCTAACAAATAATTTGAAGAGAAGGACATACCTCTAACATTGTAACAAATAAATTCAATGAGTTGGCAAGGGTTCCCACCGCCATAAAATTTTAAAAGAAGGAGGTATAAAGCCCTTAGGATACTAAACAACATCAAATTCCTCGGTATCTACCTTTTGGAATAAATGAGCCACCCTTGTGCCAACACATCCTTCACCTATTGCTCCACCACTACTGATATCCTTCTCATGCATGGAGGTGTTATCCACCACCTTCCTATGCAAGCTACCACTCTCTCTATAGGAATGCACCTAGATCCGAGGTGTGTGCCAACTCTACTCTATCTATTATGGAGAAGGCTAACACAAGGGCTGAATTGTAATGGACACCACTATCATCAACTCCTTAATCTTCTTTCTCATCTTATCAATGTGATCATCTCTTGCTTAAGTTGGTGGAGGAGGTGCCGAGTTGAATGGAGTCATCTTCTTCAACTACAATACCTCTAACTACTAATCTTTGAAGGGAGCTCTAGTAACCATGGACTTTGGATGAATCCTCAAGAAGGTCATCCTCATCGGATCAAATGCTACCCGCTCATCCTCAATCATGATCACCGCCTAAGAGTTCCCTCTTCTTAGCAAAATAATGCTCTAGAATTTCATCCAAGGAATGATCTATCTATGCCGCACAAACACTCATGGTGTAGTAGGATTGTGGTCACCGATAAAAAAATACATCTAACATTGCCGCCACTGAGTGTTATCTGGGAGGGCTACACTCACTAGAAGATATGTGCTCATGACCGCCCACCATCGATGGAGTGCTATCTCTAGGAGGGTCCACCGCATGGGAATTATAACTATCACCCTTCCCCTCTACCGCCGCTATCACTCTCGATGGTGGTAGTGGTGGTGCCATCACGCCATGGGTTGCACCCTTCTTCCAAGACCAAGTAGAGGGAGTAGGGGAACTCATTCTCACCCCAAGGAGTAGATGGAGTGGGATCCTTTGGCCATAGCCGATCACCAAAGAGTGTTCTTCTCCCTTAACTTATGACCTTGTGGGAATGGTGGATGGTGACCAACCAAGTGATGGCGGCAATGAGTGGAGAGTGTGGTGGAGATGGCACCGCCCACCTGTCTTTCCCCTATGATCGGTGGTACCCATCACTATGATGTCGCCTTATCAACCGTGGCTCATGAGGGAAAATCAACTGAGAGGCCATCACACCGACAAACCTCCGCTCCCCTACCTGAAGTTGTTACCGCCTCGATGCTCTATCACTACGGATCGCTAGTAACACTAGGGATGATCAACCTCAAGTCAAATAGTATGAACTACAGCATCCAGATGCCAACTTGGTGTAGTACTGTAAGTGCATAGGACTTCCTCCTATCTGGGATGAAACCTCATGGTATGTGTGTGAGGCGATGCGCCTATCCTCTAGTCTTCCTCTCCATCCAGAGAGGATAAAATTTGCCCGCCGAGTAATGGAGAGACCTCTGGTGAACCTCCTCTATGGGATGTTGCATCTATCTCTAGCATGCTCGTGGTACCTCTGATCTTCTATTATGGTGTTTTGCAGGCCGAGTAAGGTAGTGTGAGAATTAGATCCTACCTCAAAGGGGGGAGACTATCTCTAAGCCAAGATAGCCCCTTAGAGGGGACCAACAAGGAGGTGCTAGCACTGAGTGGTGGGAACTAAAATGACCATGGAACTGACCACCTTCCTCTTCAAGGAAAGATACTCAATCGAAGGTTAATGAATGACCGGCTTTACCCGCCCACCTCATCCCGACCGACAGGGTGAGGGTCACCCCTCATATGTCCTCAAATCATCAACCAAAGAAAACCAAGTAGGTGGAGTCACCGAGGGAGGTTGGCCATCCAAGGCCAAATCCATCCTAAACAAAAAAGGTGAAGATGAACTTAGGAGGCCATGAATAATGACCGTAAAAATTGTACACTAGTCTCCACTATATTTCGCATGTGTTGAAATGTAACTTGAGTCGTTTTTCTTTAATACTTGTCCCAAGAGAATCATAGAATTGAGTTCAACCCACACTCAACAATTCAAATATGTTAAGTGGGGTTCAATGGAGAGATTTTGATGTGATGAGGAGAGTATTTACCATTTGATTTTGATTTAGAACCCATACTCAACCAATTTAGATAGGCTAGGTGGGGTTCTAATAGAAATTTTTAAGATATTTGTATTTTGTATGTCTTGTTTAAAAATATTGATGATTTGAAAACCCTTTACTTAGCAAATTTGAGTATGCTAAGAAGAGGTTGTGATTGTATGTTTGAAAAAAAAATTTGTGAAAATTTTTTTTATCATGATTGATGATGCTTGATTTAAAAGGCTTCTACTTAACAAATTTGATATGTTAGGTAGAATACATGTTTGATTTATGTTGAAAATGACACTCACTTAACAAATTTGGTATGTTAAATGAAAGTCAAATGTGATTGATATATGTTTTGCTTTTCTTAAAATGGACACTCACTTAACAAATTTGGTATGTTAAGTGAAAGCCCAAATATATGTTTTGAAGATGAGACTCTCACTTAACAAATGGAGTATGTTAAGTGAAAGCCAAATTTGTGATGTTTTGAAAATGAGACTCTCACTTAACAAATTTGGAGTATGTTAAGTGAAAGCCAAATATTGTTTTTTTGAGACTCTCACTTAACAAATGAGTATGTTAAGTGAAAGTCAAATTTGTTTTGAAAATGAGACTCACTTAACAAATGGAGCATGTTAAGTGAAAGTAAAATTGTATGTTATTTTTTAAAGAAGGGAAATCTATTTAACAAATGTTAAATAGAGTTTAAATGATATGTCTTGCTTTCATGTATGATTGAGAGAAACTTTAACTCTAACATATATGGAATATATAAAGTGAAGTCTCAATCTCATGCTATGATTTTATTTGAATGTAGACTTCAATTTTGAACATGTTGAATGAATATGATCATTTTCAAGAATGTGCTTTGAAAAGATGGAAAGTCCAACTTTAGCATATATGAAATATGTTAAGTGGAATTTCAATTTGCTGATTTTATTTGAAAATAGACTCCTCATTCAACAATTTTGAGTATGTTGAATGAATACCATTTTCAAAATGCGCTTTTGAAAAGATGGAAATTCCAACTTTAGCATATGAAATATGTTAAGTGATATTTTAATTTTATGTATGATCTTATTTAAAATAGACTCTCATTCAACAATTTTGAATAAGAATATCATTTTCAAAATGTGCTTTCAAAAAAGTGATTTTGATCTTGATTTTGAAAAGAACCTCAACAATTATGGGGATTGTTGATGAGGTTTGGTTATATGAGTTTTGTGAAAGGTGCTTTTGGAAAGTGGCACTTTGTAAAAGAGTTTATTTTTTAATCATTAAGATGAACCTACCTCACCAAGCTATGGTAAGAGGTTTCAAATTTTGTCATTTTCATGAGTTAATTTTATTTTTTCACCTATTGGGAAACCTAATAGGGTTTTAGACCCAAAGGAGAGGTCCTAAAACCTAGAGGATGTTGGCTAGCTTTGCTTAAGAATGAAATAAGCTAAGTGCCAATGGAAGAAAAGATAGTCTTGGACTCATGAAATATAAGTCCACCATCGATGCTTGGAGACAATAATTGTCTACTAGAGATGGAGAGAGAACCATCCCCAAGTCGCTAGAAAAATGGGTGTTTATTTTTGGTTTATGTGTGTGTATATATGGGGGGACATCACAGGTATGATGTCATGAATAGTGCACTATCTCAAAGATAGAATCACTATCCTATGATGGACCTAATCACCTAAAAAGGACTCCTAAGGCATGATGGGTCTCAAATATACCGAGATTTTTTCTACTTTACATGGATGAATAAAGTAGGTTTATTTAAAGGTTCTAAAGTTCCTATGGGGCAAGCCCCATAGTTAATTACATCTAAGGAAGGTGAATTCCTTAAGAATACTCTCGATTAAAGTAGGCAATTATTGTCTCCAAAGAATTCAAAGATAGGACTATCAATAAATTGGTTATATTTTAGAATATCAAATGGGATGGATCAAAAGGAGATTTATTATCAAACCAAAAGGAGATGAGTAGGGATGCTCATGATACTAGAAAGCCTAGTGAGCATCCCAAACTATCCTATGGTTGGGCTTTATATGTTTGAAATTGAGGAGAATTATATATTGAGTTGAAATTTTATTAGAAATCTAGACTTATAATTCCATAATACAAGATTGTGAAAATGCCTAAGAGGTGAGGATTTATGCTTGTCCAAAGGGAAACAACAACCTTAGATCCTAAATCTAGGGAGCTTTATCAAGGGCCAAAGCATGACCTAAATCTATGATGGGTATATTGTTTACCTCCACAAGAGAGAGTAAACCACCGATTGGACTTATAACCCTAGTGGTAAAATCTAACTCCTCCTACATTTAAAACCATGTAAAGTCTTATATTTGCAAGATGGCTAGGTTGTTATTATTTAGAAAAGAAACTAAAGTCCTTAAACCCACTCCTAAGAGACTAGAGCATGAGTGGTATGAATAATGACTTAGTCTAATGCAAATTATTAAATTTTATTTATTTTGACTCTTTTTTGACAAGGCTTATAGGATTTTATATGCCTAAATATGAGAAGTTGATTATGGGCCAAATCAAGAGAAAAAGGTGTTCTTCCATCATAGGTTTAAAGGTTAAGCCCATTCTATCTAAAGATGGAAGCCCTCTTAAGAGTGAAATAAGATGATATGCATGATGTTAAACATATAACATCCAACTAAGGGTTAAAATATTTTATTATCTTGATTTAATACCTAGGCTTTTATGTGAGATTATGAGTTATTTTAGAAAATTTAGTTATGAGTTATTATTTTGGGTAGAAAAATTAATTTTATCCTAAGAGCCTAATGATCCAAGTCATATACAACAAACACCAATCAAAAAAACAAACTATGAAGAGGCATGCAATTTCTAATGCACAAGCTAAACAAAATATCAAACAAATTTATAAAGCTATCACAAAGAATAAGAGGTTGGTATCACCGCATAACTTGAAAAAAGGTGGGTAGCTCTACCCTTATACAACCTAAATTACAAAATAATAATTACAATAAGAATGAATACATGCTATGGGGGTCTTCATTCTTCATATCTTCATGCTTTCTTTCCTCTCTTTTCTTCTTTTGATTTGGCTCACTTCAAGGCATCACATGCAAACAAGATAGTCTTCTAGCCAATGCTCATCCTATTCCCATGGCACTAATCCTAATCCTAATTAAAAAATTACATTGAAATGAAAAATAAATCTAACTACATAAAACAAAGGTTAGCTAAACATACATACACCCAAGAAATTATATTTATAATTTAGACTTAGCACTCACATGGGTAACCAAGCCCACCTATCCTAACTTGGATTATGCTTAGGGGCTTAAGCAACCTACAAAGAGAGCATTTATATTTATTTAGCAGCCCCTTAAGTATAACCCCTTGTAAAAATATAATTAAGTTAAAAATCCTATCTAAATATACATACACTAACATCAAAAACAATAATACATCACAAACCAAACATACATCAAATCATTCATCCTAACATAAAGCTAGAAATGGTGACTTAATCTAATGTGTGTGCATTAAGGCTTTGTGGTATATCCTAGCAAAACTTTTAGAGTTAATATTTTCTAAGCAAGGGCATTTAATTATAAAGGGTGATTTCACTTTAAATGGTTTAATCAATTTGTAAAGTTTACTTAATATCTTCTTTTGTTTCATTTGACCTACACTAAACAACAACTAATTTATAAAGAAAAAAAGAAAGAGAGATCACTCTCTTGTATCCCTACTTAAGCCATATCTAAAGCATATTAATCTATACGGGGTACAAGACCTACTTAGGGAACTTAAAGTCTCACGAGGAATGTCCATTAATATACCACTTTTATATACATATGGATGTATAGAAACTATAAGAATAGAAAACCCATGCAAAAAAAATTATATTTGATTTCTTTAATTTATGATTCTTATTCATTGGTCATATCATACATACACATGTATAAGAGTTTTTGAGTAATGCCACTATTGTTCTACAAGGGTGTAAAGTACAAGACCTACTTAGGCTACTTAAAGCCTCACCCGGATTTCCAAACTAATATACCACTTTTCTTATACATATGAATGTATAAAGAACCACAAGAATGAGGCATCATGCAAGAAGTCATATTTGATTTGATTATATGATTTATATATGTGATATGAAATTCTTCTTAAGCCTTAGCATGGAGATGCATGAGAGTAGATTTAGACAAATGCTATGTCTCTTCAAATGAACTATACATTTATAAATCCCAAGCAAATTCATATAAGGTAAAGAAAGAGAGTTTCATATTGCATATCTTATATTATCAACACATGCAATCTTATAGATATTTGTAATTAACATCACTCCATCTATTATAATTGACTTATGGGCTTTTGAAAATCACTTTTGATTTAATAGTAATAATAGCCACACATATTTTTAATTTAAATCAACACATGCAATTTGACATAAAAGAAACTATTTTATTTTAGTTAATTTCAAATGGAATGAATGCATGATTACAAATGGCAAACAACATTTAACATGATTGGAAAGAAATAGAAGAACATAAGCACATAATCTCATTCATTCCAATTAATTCTAAAGACAATCATACTAAATAAGGCTATTTAAAATGAACCAAAGTTCTTTAATGTCATTTCATTTTGAGTTTGACTTGATTTAGAAAATGTGAAAGAGGTTTTCTATTCCTAATCCCATTCCCCATGTAGGTTAATTTAGTTTAATAAAGAATATTTAGTTGATTTTATGTTTAATTAGGTTAAGGTATGAATTAAGTGGATTAATTAACCATACCTACATCACCTTAAGTTAATTAACTAATTAATAATGAGCCAATATGATATGCAACCACATGAAAAGTAAATTTGCAATGCTCATAAGAAATGAAAGGGGCATACAATTGGCTCATGATTAATAGTTACCTTAAGGGATCTCACTTAACTACTTTTATGGTTTTCTCACACATATGAGCTAATCATAATTTCATCATCTCACTTTGCAATTGAACATTCAAAGAGCTACCCAAGATTAAATTAGAGAAATAGATTCAATGAATTAATTAAGTTCATCAATTAACTAATTAAATCTTAGTTAACCTTAACCAAAAAATGATGAACTTAGAAAAGAGACAAAGAAGTGAGCCCGAGTCTCAATCCTTAAATACTTTCAATTAGTTAATTAAAGTTCATGTATGATTTGGATTTTATTAATCTTGTTAATTAATTAAGGGTAAATTAATAATTAATTATGAGGGATTGGAGAAGACTTAAAGAAAATATTAGAAGAGCAGTTCCAATCCATTTCCTAGACTTCATCACCATTAAAAGTGGTTAATAAGCTTAATTGATTGATTAATTTATTGTTCATTTTAATTATCATTAATTAAGAGAGTGATTAAGGCTTAATCCATTAATTTCCCAATTAACTATCAAATAAATACCAAGAAAATAGAAGAGGCGAGGTCATCCCCTAAACATCTAGAAATTGGAGATCAATTGGGTGACTAATTAAGGAATAATAAGCTAATTAGATTTCAATTAAACCTTAATTAATCAAAACCACTATTCAAAACCAATTAGTAATAATTTTCTAAATTCTACTCTAAATATCTTTAAAATGAGCCTAAGTTTGTATTTTTTTGGATTTATTTAGGATTAGTTATGAATTTAGAAGTTTCAAGATTAAAAATAAATTAATTAAGCCTATTTAAAGCCTAATCCCACATGGCGGCACGGGTGTTTTTCACATGGCGCGATGGATTCGCTATTTAAGTTATCATCAAAAGGTGACTCGAATGGCATCGGATGTGGTAACTGCTACCATTCAATCAATCTAGACAACCATGATTAATCCTTGGATCAAAGAAAAATGAGTGGTTCTACGATGAGATCAAGATCGTCCATTCGATCATGCAAGATGGATGATCCGTGATCTATCACTTTCCAAGCGGTGAACAACATCTACCGATCGATTGTCGCTGATCCGAAGCTCACCCAAGCTCGATGGAGATGAAATCAATCCCACATCTTTGGGAGGCAAAACAAGCAACCCAACGGTGAAAATTGCATGACATAGAACATTCTTTACAAAAGACCAAGCTATTTTCATTCAAAGATTAGCTTTAATGGCATACATCATTGGAGCTATGATGGCTATTAAGGACTTAAAAGCTCGTTTGGTATAAACTAAGCCCAGTTGAGCCATGCGAGCCTTGATTTGGTGTAGTTCAAAGACCAATCCGCACATAGAAATCGGTCTTGATTGAAATCCACCCTTTGGACATTGGGAAGCTTGAGGGATGATTTGCTTTAGCTCATCTAGGTCCAAGGATGGTGTGTGCAAAGTTAATTGTACACTTTGGTAGAGATTTGAGCAAATGGAAATCGATTGAGGCTCTATTTTGATTTCATGTAAAATTGAGAGTGGAGAAGGGAGCTGGGAAGCCTTGAAATTGCTCTAGGATGTGCATTCTTATTAGGGTTGAATTGAGTGTGAGTTTGAGTGAGAATGAGGGAGGTACCCCTGGATCGATGGCCATGACTAGTTTGGCTTCTTCTTGATCATTTTCCATTTCAAAGGGTTGGAGGTCCTTGGATGATGTGGCTTGGTAAGGGTGTGAAGGTGGCGCCAAGGAGGTAGTGGATGTGCTTGGGTTTGAAAAGCTCCAATGAGAATGGGAGGTGATTTCACCCTATGAGCCATGGTGACCCAACAACCTTTGGGTCAGTCAATCATGGTCCTAGGTGCCTAAGTGGACCTATGATTGGGTGCCAAGTAGCCAAGGGGAGGAAATGACCAAATATGCATTTGTCTTATCTCATGGGATGCCCTAAACCCAAAGGTAAAGTGGTCATTTGGCTATAGGTTTGATTTGGGCAGATTTGGGATGGGTCAAAATGTACAATTTTCAAGTGGTTTGGAGTTTATTTGGTTTGATTTTTGATTTGACCTATAGGTCAAATTTAGGTTGGGTCAAGTTGATCAATTGGTAAAATTGGGTCAAACTAAGGTCAAGTTCACCTAACCAATTGGAGTGATTGGAGTCATTGGTTTGATTCAATTTGCTTTAAATTTGATTATGGCTCATTTGGGTTCATATATATCAAATGGGTCAAATGGTAACCAATTTGTCCAAATTGGTTAAAATGTTCAGT
Source organism: Cymbidium sinense (assembly GCA_021442155.1). NCBI lineage: Eukaryota > Viridiplantae > Streptophyta > Magnoliopsida > Asparagales > Orchidaceae > Cymbidium > Cymbidium sinense. Next base: position 57,758,047 of record CM038230.1, on the reverse strand, counting down.
CAAGTTCAATTGGATAATTAAAAATGATTATAGGCTTTGGTTTTAATTTGGAATTAATTTGATTTTAGCTAATTTGACACTTTAGGTCAACTTGGGCTTTGGTCAAGTTAACCAATTGGTCAAATTGGGCTCAATCATGGCTTTGGTCAAGTTCAATAAGTGATTTGGAATGAGCTTGAGCCATTGATTGCAATGAATTTGGGTTGGATGTGATTTGACCTATTTTGGCTTTTAGGCCAATTTGGGTTAAGGGTCAAATGGCCAATTGGACTTTGGGCTCAATTGAGGGTTTGGACTTGTTTAATCATTGATTATGAATTGTTTTGAATCAAAGGTTTCAGTTAATTTGGCATATGTATTTTGGTTTAGGTTTCATTTGGGTTGACTTGGTCAATAAGCTAGGTTGACTTGACCCAATTCAAGATAATTGATTATGATGATTGTTGATCATTATAAGAGATTTAGATGGGTTTAGTTCAATCCAATTTAGGCTGAATTAGAACTTGGCTCAAAAGGTCTTTAGGTCACTTTGGGTCAAGTGGACCTAAATATGTTAATTGGCTTGATCATGGTTTGATTCAAGTTTAGTTATATTGATAAATGGGTTTGAGATGAAAATATAAATCCAATTACAAGTGGTTTGAAGCCATATGAATTTTGGTTCATATGATAATTTCAAAAGGGCTAACTTGGGTTTGATTTGGGTTATTTGGATTTGATTGATAATTATAGTTTATGTTTATATTTGGGACAATGATTGAAGCAATGATTGAATCATGAAGAAATCCATGGGTTTTGATTTGATTTGGATAGATTTGACCAAGTTCAAAGAATTGGCTTAAAAGGGTATAAGTTAGATTTTGGTTTGATTTTAGATTTAGTTTTGCTATTTGAATTTATATTCCATTTACATTTGGGATTATAAATGAAGATATAAATGATTCATGAGAAAATCACTTGAATTTGGGGTTGATTTGAATTTGGTTAAGGCTAAGTCCATAGGATACAATCAAAGGGCTTAGGAAAGATTTTAGAATTTGATTTCAATCATGGGTTTCAATCATTTGAAGGTTAATTTATGATTTGGACTTGAATTTGAGGTTTTGTTTGAGAAGGGAAGCATGGATTGGGTTCAAGGCTATAGGCAAGTCCTTCCTAAGTCCTTATGGCATAACCTATCCCTATGGCTAACTCTTCTAAGTCTCTAGCTTAAGTTAAGTGTTCACCTAATCGTTAGAAGTGTCTTAAGACTAAGAGCTCTTAGTGTCTATAAGAGTCTAGATCTATGATGAGAAAGTTGAGAACTCACTCCAAAAGTGAGGTCAGGCATACCATAAGTTTTAATACACACTTTAGAAAGCATCACCACTTCTAGCTTTATGTTGGGTAGTGCATGGAGTGATGTATGTTTGGTTTATGATGTATTATCATAGACTATTTTAGGATGTATGTTTTCAGACTAGATGTTAGGTCGGATTAGCCTTATCATCGTAAGAGATTGTGCTTAAGGGGTGCTTAAAATAAATATAAATGCTCTCTTTGCGTTGCTTAACTAAGCATAATCTACATTATGGCAAGTTTGGTTACCCATGTGCATGGTGTTAAGTCAAAGTCATTCATATAACTATTTTGGTTGTATGGTGTGTTTTGCTAACACTTGTGTTAAGGTGTAGTTAGATTTAATTTTTTCCTATTTTAATGTAATTTTGCATTAGGAATTAAGATTAGTGTTATGGGGATTAAGATGAACAGTGGCTGAAGGTTTTGTCTTGGGAGGCCTATGATACCTTTGAAGCAAACAAATCCAAATGAAGAAGGAGATATGAAGAATGAAGATAAGAAGACATAGCATTTATTCATTTGTATACATTATAATTTTTCTTTCATATATCGTTGAGAGTAGAGCTCGGCTACCTAATTTATCTTTTGGGTTGTATGCGGCACCCAACGCATCCCTTTTATTCTTTTACATTAGATTTATAAAATGATTGATGTTATATTTAAATTGTGCAATAGAAACAAAGATGCCTCTTCTTATTTTTCTTACATATATTTTGATTTAATGTGTGGCCTAGATCCGATTAGGCTCTTAGAGAAAAATAAATTTTATACTAACTACAACTCATAACTAAATTTTCTAAATAACTTATAACCTCATATAAATCTAGGCATTAAATCAAGATAATTAAAAGATTTAACAAGCCCTTAGTTGAATGTTGTATATTTAATATCATATTCATTACTTCATTCTTGTAAAGAGAGGTTTCCATCCTTGCATGATAGACTTGACCTTTGAGGGTCTCTACAGTGGAAAATATCTCTTTCTTTCTAATTTAGCTAATAATCTCATCATGCATTTAGATATATGAAAATCTATGACCTTTGTCAAAATGAAGAGTCCAAAATAAAATAAAATTTGAAAATATTTGCATTAGACTAAGTTATTGCTCATACCACTCATGCTCTAGTCTCTTAGAGTGGTTAAAGGACTTTAGTTTTTCTAAATAATAAAACCAACTATCTTGCAAAATCACATGACTTGCCTTATGGTTTTAAACATAGAGTCTAACCACAAGTGGTTTTCTTCTGGAGGTAAACTATATACCCATCTTTGCTTAGATTTAGGTCATGCTTTAACTTTGCTAAAGCTCCCTAGATTTAGGATCTAAGCTAGTTATTTCCTTGAGCTACAAATTCTCACCCCTAGGCACCTTATATATGGGATTATAAGTCCTAGCCTTCTAATAAAATTTCAACCCAAACATATAATTCTCTTCAATTTCAAGCATATAAACCCCAAGAATAGGATAGGTTAGAATGCTCACTAGTTTCCAAGTATCATGAGCATTCCCTACTCATCTCTTTTGGCTCGATAATAAGTCTCTATTTTTGATATATCCCATTTGATTTTCTAATATAACCAACTTATTGATAGTCTTATCTGAAATCTTGGAGACAACAATTGCCTACTTTAATCGAGAGTATTCCTGAGGAATTCACCTTCCTTAGATGTAATGAACTATGGGGCTTGCCCCATAGAGAACTTTAGAACTGATTTAATATAACCCTACTTTATTCATCCATGTGGGGAAAATCTAGTATATTCAAAGACCCATCATACCTAGTCATTATTAGATGATTAGGTCCATTTAAGGGTGATGCCTCTATCTTTCAAGATAGTATATCATACCTCAATGTCATAGATCACTTTAATAATTACCATCGATGTGGTGTCCCCATATATCAAAAATAAACACCACACTAACCTGGGGAGACTACAATGGGAGTTTAAGGACTCTCAAACTTGAAGTAGTCAAAAGGAGTCGCTAGGGTCTTACCCTAAACTTAAACATACTTGACACAATACACGATGGCTAGTTCTAGAAGAAAGCATGGGAGACTTACATCCTCTTAAATGAAGATCAAGGTTTTATCCACAATAAAGCCTACCATACAAACAAGGCGTTCATTGGTATTAAGCTAAGAAGAAAGTTTGAGAGATTTACATCCTTCTAAATAAGAAGACCACTGGGGTGACACAATAGTAGGTAGTGATTTGACCCGACCAAGAGCATGAGAGTTGGGGCTTACGTCAACTCAAAGTAGCCCGAGATAAAAGATATGTGTTTATTTTATGTTATGTGTTTATGTTGTGTTGAAGAAAGATAGGATGTCATTGGGTTCTCTAATGCCTACCCTAAACATGTCATGGTTGATTAGAAAGAAATGCTTTCAATTTGAAGAGTTTAAATTTGAAATGAAACTTTCATTGATGGTAATTTCTTTCAAACATAAATTTATGGATAATATTTCTTTAGGTAGAGCCCATTGATTGAGCATCGGGTGCTCTCCTTTATGGTTGATAAGTTGATATGATCCTCCTTAGTATGCTTTCTCTATGGCAAAGGGGCCTTCTTAGTGGGTTCAACTTATTTCCCATCTTGCAATGGGCAATAATTGGTTCTTATAAAACAAGCTCTCCTACTTGAATGCTCTAGGCACCAACTTGTTGTAAGCTTGAATCATTTTGGCTTTATATAACTAGAGGCATGCAGGTATCTCTCCTCCAAACCTGAGCTCTTCTAACCTAACTTGACATTGCTCATTTTGATCTTGCTACCCATATATCCTTAGTGATGGGAGGGACTCTAATGGTAGAACGGCTTTGGACCCATACACTAAAAAAAAAGAAGGAGAGTGAGTTGGAGTTCTGTTAGGTAAGCCCATAATGCTTCAACTAACCGCTCATGTCATTGTCATTTGTTATGTGTCTTCTTGAGTATTTAGATGAGAATTTTGTTGAAGTCTTTACTAGCCATTTGCTCTCGATAATAGATAGTAAAGTATCTCCAATCTATATTATGTCTCCGCAAAGTTGTGATTTTGGAGTTCTTGAATGTAGTACCATTATTGATATAAGTGATGCACCCAAATCTATATACAATATGGTTCAAAAAAACTAGAGCATGCGAAGCTTTGACCTCTCTCGGTAGAATCAACTCCGCCATTTGGAAAAGTAGCTAGTAAAGCTAATGATGACCCTTAGAAAAAGGAAGATCAATCGACTACTATGCTTTCCCCAACACTGAATGGCCATGAGGAAAATGTTGGATGTAGAATGTTGGTGGTTGATGTAGGACCAAGTCATGTACTTGACATTGATGGCTCCTACATCCATGCAATATGTGATCATCAACAACCAATAATATCTAAGCCTCATTATTTTGGCTTTCATCTTGGAAATAGATTGGTGATCTCATAATCTTGAATGTACCTCGCCACAATCTTACAAGCTTCATGCTTGTCTAAACAACGTAACCACATATGATCGAGGATCGGTACAAGACACTATCCATGAGGGCATAGGAAAGTGCTCTTTATTTCATATGATGCTTGTGACTTCTCTTGAGATATTATCCTTTAGGTAATCCATGAATGGCTACCTCCAATCTGCTCCTCATCCTTTTGGCAATGGCAACCTCCTTCAAGAGAGCAATGAGTTCAATATCAATCAAGAGAGACTTTTTTGGACCTTCTGATATGACTTGCCAACTTTTGGCAAGCTACAAAGCGCCATTTTTCTAGGGATCTAGATGGAGCCTTTTAGAATTAAATAAATTTGGTGTATAGGGGTAGATGGATTTTACTTTTGGAACCTGTAATGTTCCAATGCGGATGGCATATGAAAATTCTGTGATGTTGAGAATCTCATCAAGTTAAGAGAACTCTACCATTTTCCGGAAGAGTAAATTATGGTTCTTCTCTTCTTTGAGAGGAAGTCACACCATCAAAATACATCTCAATGGTGAATATCGATATTTAAGTACATTTGTATCTGGGAGGTCATGACTAGGAGAATTAGCGGAAGTGGGTGTGCTACTAATAAATCCATGAGTACTTGTCCTTTCACCGATATGGGGTACGAAAGTGTCAAATTATGAGGATCATGGACCAACATGCCAACCGTGATAGCATCCACCATGTCATGAGATATTGTAGTGGAATGATTCTAGAAATCAAGTTAATTTTATGAGAAATCATGTAATGCCACATTTTGGGATGCAAAGATTAAAGCTAGGCAATGCTTCTTGAAAGGTCGATGGTTTGCTTCAGGATTAAATAATAACTAAAGTAGTAGAGCACATTCTCCTTCCCTCCTTGGGCCAATAAAGTGCAAAATGAGTCATATAATGCTAGTATAGAGTATCAAATGCTTGCGGATAGGGCTACTAGAATTGGTGGCGCCATCGTAGCTTGACATCTTCAAAGGCACACTAGCACTTGTCATCTCACTTAAACTTGGCATCCTTTTTGACAAGTCAGAATGGTGGCATCTTCCCGATAGGTTGGATATAAACCATCTTAGATATGCCAACCACACTTGGAATGATCTGAGTTAAGTTAAAATTTTAAGAGGTGGTATTTCTAATATTGCTTTGATCTTCTCGATCGATTTTAATCTATGGTGTTGGACAACAAACTAAGAAATTTCCTTGAAATTACTCACTACATACTGGGAGTTCATTTTGAGGTTAAATTATTTTAACTGTTCAAAACTACTCAAGTCAAAGAGATGGTCTTTCTTTTCTTTACTCTTGACCATCATCGAAGCATTCAACTTTTGATGAATGAGTTCATCAAAGATTAGTCATGGCTCTGTATGTGGCACCGCATTTTAAAGTCAAAAGGCATGACCTTATAGCAATAGATTTGATGGGTTCTAAAGGCATGTTCCCTTCATCTTAAGAGCCAACTTTGTTAGTTATATCTGATGAACCATCCATGAAAGAGTAGATTGATGATGAGATGTGACACCATTAGTTTGGGTATTACTAGTGGAAATTCATCTTTGAACATGTCTTATTTAAATCCTAAAATCAATGCACATGTGAATTTGGTCATTCTTCTTCTTAATTGGGATGACACTCTAACCAGGTGGGGTATTTCTTTCTCTAGATGAAATCGATTGATTAATTTCTTGACTTCAAATGACATCTTGTTCAATGTCTAATCGCATGTGTCTAGGAGCTTTCTTGATTGCTTAGCGGGTTGTATGATAGTTTATGGATGGCTATATCGAGACAATCGTCATTTCTTCATAACTCCATGTAAACTAGTCCTTAAACTCAATGAGTAGCCTAACTAAGTAAATGGTTTTAGTTTCATTCAAGAAGGAACTAATGTATGTTGGACGTGGATTTTTATGTCCCCGTGGTTGATTTGAGCTCCGATGGTTGACTTGATTTCTTCTTCAAACTCGGCGGTGCATCTTTGAATTGGAAATCATCATCTCGAGATTTCTAAGAATACCTCATATGAGTTAATGTGATTTAAAAAGACACTATCATATTCCAAATGATTGGTGATGACTAGATAATTGTCATCGACTAGACCCATTATCGAATCTTAATCTGGTCTTGATTGAGAGCTCTTGCATTTGTTATTCCAGATCATTTCAAAGTAATTCACCAGATGTGTGAATTAATCTTTCTTTACTAAGTTATGAACACAAGGCTAGTACCAATCAAAAGATAATTTATTAATTCTTTATATGAATCATCTTCAAGTTCTACATCAAATTTTTTGATTTGAGGATGATGCCCAAAAAGAACCTTTGAATCTTCATAGTGTGGATGATTTAGGCTTCCTTAATTACCAAACCTCAACTTTTAGAAAAGTGGGGTTAGAGCTAAGGTTCCCAACCGATGCCTAAGTTTAACATAGAGAAGACTTGATACACTTATGCTTGCTTGGAAATCCGGTCTTCATCACTATCTGCTCACCTCCAATGAGAGATCTGCATCGAGAAGAGATGTCTCATGTGCTAACTATATGGCTCATTCAACTAAATTCTAAGTATATATGGATGAAGGTGTACTCTGGTAGCTAGGACAAATCTCTAGTGGATGGTAGGCATGGAGGTCTTCCACCTGGGGTGCCTTTGGACTTGCCTCTTCCTCGAGTGGAGGTGGGTCATCCTCCTCCCTTATTCAATGGAGTAACAACATAGGTGGAATCTAATCGCAGTCTCTACTTCATCTGAATCTATTTTCCATTCCTTTTCTTTTAATTCATTTTCTTTTTTCTTTTCTTTCTTTTCTTTTCTCTCACATGGGGATTTTGACCAAGTTTACGAGAATAGACTTTTGGTTTTGGGGAGGTAGTAGGTTGCATCCTCATATATCCCAACCTCATAAACTAAAATGGATTGAGATGTCCTGACACAATATTTGATCCCACCTCTCATTAACATGATGCACTAATGTAGAGAGGATGGATATGATGTTCACATGTATCCATGGTCTCCATGCAAAGCATTGAAAGATGTATTCAAGTCTATTATGTGAAACTTGGCTTCAATCTTTCAATCATCTATCTCTGGCAACACTATAGAGCCTAAGGCCCTGCCTTGTTCATTGAATCTTTCAACTTCATCCTCTTTTTGGAGTTTAGAGATGACAACCCTCAAGAACCAAGGGTCCTGACTCATAATGTTGAGTAGGTCAACCAACTGGATAGCCTAAATCTACCAACATCCAAATATGTGAGAGGGAAGTTATGATCATCCCCAGAATTGGATGTAACTCCTAAGATATCCTTAAGTAGTGTGCTTCCTCTCCTAGAAATTGAGCTAAGCATATCTCGGATTAAGCAAGACTTTGACTAGAGATTCCCTCATCTCTTTGGATAAGGCATCATATATTCTTAACTTAGGTAGCAACTTTCTAAGATATGCAAGGATGTTGTAATCAACTCTAGTTGGTCCTTCACAAGCATATCCATAAGAAGCATCTGTGGAGGCTATCGCTAAACCAATGACATTTACCATTATCCTAAGATGCTACCATAAAACTTTGTCGCTATGTAGGATTTTAGTGACCTCTGGAATGATGAGTGATGGAGAACATCATGAGGATCAACAAATTAGAGCTCAAGGCCCATTTACAAGATCTCAAGCTAAAGCCCAAGAAAATTCAAGAAAGAAGAAGACTTAGCCCATTAGCTGCTAAGGCCCATTTTATGATTTCATCTTTTTTATTTATGTAATTTTAATTTTCTTCTAGAAACTCATGTTTGAAATTTTGCAAAAAATTCAAAGCATGACATGTGGTTGAATCCACATAAAATAATAGCATATGAAATGGGTGGATGGCATAAAATAATGAGGTAATTTAATGCTTCACATTAATGTGGCCACCCACCTTTCCTCCATGTTTTGAATTATTTTCTTTTGAAAGATGCTTGTAATGGCTATAAATAGCCCCTCTTATTAGAATGAAGGAGATCTTTTGGCAATTAAAAATTTTGAGTTATTCTTGTGATTTGAGAGCTTGGTGGCCAAACCTTGGCAATCCTTGGTGGGAGAGCTAGTTATCCAACATATCTTCTTTCTTCACCTCCAATACCCACGTTCTCTCAATCTCATCAAAAGAAAGAAGGCCCACCTCCATCAAATTTGGTATCGAGCAAGCCCTAAGGAGCAAATTTGGTCAAAAGTTTGCTTCAACAAAGGGAGCAACTCAAGTGTTGGACTTGTCAAACTTGTGAGTTTTTCTTGACTTGTGAGGTTAATTAATTTTCTTTTATGATAGTTTAAAAGCATATTAGTAGCTTGAAAGATATATATTGCTTGCAAGTTTATGGTGATAGCATAAAATTTCAATTAGTAAGCTCCATTATATATTTTAGCCATTTTCCAATTGTGAACGCACACTCTCCTCCCTCCAAAAAAAAGTGAAAAAAATTAAGAGAGTACCTTGGTGAGGTAGTTCATCACCTAAAGCAACCTAGCCATTAGTGCAAATCAAAATCTAATTACTTGCTTTATTATCTTTGTTATTGTTTATGGTTAATTTTAGAATTTTCTTTGATTAACTTATGATAACTTGCTTTCTTAAAAGAAAAAAGAGGCTTGATAAATTTGAGCATTTTATTTCATTGCATTAAAAAATATATATAAAAAATGCATGCATAATAATATAAGTGTGTTAAACTTAGTGATTTTGGAAGCTAAATAGAACTTTGTCAAAAGACCTAAACTAAGGAGAGCTTGGGATTTAAGTGGTCTTGTACCCCTCACCTGGAAGTTCTCTTAGATAAAATTTCACTTTGATTGCACAATTATATTATACTTATTTATTATTTTTCCATTTTTTTCATTGGTACCTTTTCATATATCTTTTTTTTCTTCTTAAAAAAAAAATCTCATGGCACCAAAATCTATCTCTCAAGATCAAGTTGAAAATTTGACTAGATTAGTTGATGCCTTAGATCTTAGGATCCAAGACAATGAATTAAAACTCAACAAATATTAGAAGAAAGTAAGAATCAAATGCAAGAACTTAAACAACAAATGCAAACTCTTTAGTGCATCTACAAATAATAGAGTACCAACTCCTCCTCAATACCTACTCAAACTGCTAATAGGATATGAAGAAGATTCATATCCAAACCATAGAGAAAATCAACCACTTAGAAGACAATCAATTGCTAGAAATGGTGGAAGGGGAGAAAATTATTTTAAGACTATAGAAGACTCTAATGATCCATCTTGAAGAGTTAAAGTAGAAGCCCCAACTTATGATGGTATACATGATCCAAATAAATTTCGATTGGTTAGTTCAAATGGATGACTTCTTTGATTGGTATAAAATGGATGATTACCAAAGGGTTACTTTTGCTAAAATGAAATTGATAGGGCATGCTAAAATTTATTGGACAAATACTTTAGCTAAAGAACAAAGATTAGGAAGGACAAACCTCACTTGGATAGAAATGAAAGAAATGTTAAGAGCAAAGTATTATCCTGGCATCATGATAAGAAGCTAGTCAATTAATTATTAACTTTGAGAAAAGGTAATACTTGAATACTTGAACTTTTGAAGATCTAATTTCTAGAATTGATTGTGCGATAATGATGGCAATTAGCCAATAAATTTTTAGACTTGGGTTTAGACATTAGAAATGAAGTTGAATTATTTGACCCATAATCTTTAGAGGAAGCATTTCATTATGCATTGGTTGAACAACAAAAGAAATCCACCTCTCTAAAATTAAAAGTCAAGTACCTTCCATTTCATCCCATAGATCTATGTTAGACCACCCATCCAAATGGCCCATCCCTTGCCTAAAACTTCAATTGAAGGAGCTCTAAGAACATTAGAGAAGTAATATGTTTTAAATGTCATAAAAAAGGTCATATGCAAAATCAATGTAAAGCTCAAATCTTATTTTTTAGAAGAAGTTGAAAATCAATAGATGATAATCTAGAAGAAGTTTATGATGACACCCCATTATCTAATGAAGAATTGAATTAACCGATGACCCTCATGTTAATGTGATGAGATGTCTTACTGTAATAAAAATGAGGCGTAAGATTGGAGGAGAAAGAACATTTTAGCATGTATGTTTTGTGTAATGAAAAGAGATGTAGGTTAGTTATAGATGGAGGGAGTGCTATGAATGTCATTTCAACACATACCTTAACTCGAGCCAACCTAAAATCAACCTCACCCTGAACCATTTCATGTTAGTTGGGTAAATCATACATCTCTTCCCATCACCAATCGGTGTTTAGTTCTATTAAAATAGAAGCTATGAGGATCAAATTTGGTGTGATGTTCTCCCTATGGACATTGCTCATATTCTTGGGATGACCTTGCTATATGATATGAATGTTATTCACTATGGGAAAATACTTATGTTTTAAACATAATAATAAGACTATTAAACTCTACCAATAAAGCCAGTAGAAAAACACCTCCATAACACCACACAAAATAACTTCGACTTGCAACCTAAGCCTCTATTGAAGAAAAATGCCAAACTTCAATTATCATAGAAAATCCTACTATGCCTAACACCATCATTATGATCCTTATTTAAAACTCTTTCTCACCCCAAAGATAGAAATAATAGGTTTTGGTTTTACTAAAAAAGAATTTTCGATCCATTTCTTCTTCACATATTACATGTAAAAGAAGTCATACCAGACTCTAATGAGACTCACATACCGTTCTCTTCTTCTTTCTAATTTTAATGATATTGCACCATGAGCTTCCGATGCTACCTCCTCTAAGAGACATTCAACATGCTATTGAGTTCTCTCAACTTCCTAATCTTCCACATTATAGGATGAACCCTACCGAGCATGTTGAGATTAAAAGACAAGTTGAGGAATTATTAAGAAAGGGTTTTATTCAAGAGAGTCTTAGCCTTGTGTAGTCCCAACATTATTAACTCCAAAGAAAGATGGAACATGGCGAATGTGTGTTGATAGTCGAGCAATAAATAAAATTACTATCAAATATAGGTTTCCTATTCCCATTAGATGATATGTTAGATTTAATCTCGTGAGCAAATTTTTTTCAAAGATTGATCTAAAAGTGGATATCATCAAATTCGATTAGATCGAGATGAGTGGAAGACGGCTTTTAAGACCCTCGATGGACTTTATGAATGGCTTGTCATGCCCTTTGGACTTTCAAATGCTCCTAGCACATTTATGAGATTAATGAATAATGTTTCTTAAACCATATATAGGTAAATTTTTGTGTGTATTTTGATGATATTCGATTTTAGTCCAAGTGAAAATGAACATTTACAACACCTACAAAAAAGTCTTTGAACTACTTAGACAAGAGAAATTATACATTAATTTAAAAAAGTGTTTCTTTTGCAAGATGAGGTAATATTTTTAGGCTTTATTATATCCACTACCGGGCTTAAACCCGATCCTTCTAAAGTGAAAGTAATCTTAGATTGGCCATCACCTAAAAGTTTTACTAAAGTTAGAAGCTTTCATGGTTTAGCCACTTTTATAAGATTTATTAAGAATTTTAGTACCATTGTTGCTCCAATAACTGATATACTAAAATTAGATAAATTTTGTTGAACTTCTAATGCACAAAAGGCCTTAGAGAAAATTAAAGTTCTTATCACTTCAGATCAATCCTTAGTCTTCATGATTTTCTAAAGCCTTTAAAGTGACATGTGATGCTTTAGGAATTGGGATAGGTAGAATTTTAAGTCAAGAGAATCATCCATATAGCATTCTGAAAAGTTAAATGAAGCTAAACAATGATATTCCACTTATGATAGAGAGTTTTATGTTGTAATTCAATCCTTAAGGAATTGGCGACATTATCTCTTACATAGAGAATTTATACTTAATTTTGATCACCATGCCTTAAAATTCATTAATACTCAACTAAAATTAAGTCATAGGCATGCAAAATGGGTTGAATTTTTACAAGACTACTCTTTTGTTCTAAAGCATAAGCGGAATTGAGAATAAGCCTTGATGCTTTATCCAAGATAAACCTAATGATTTCCTCTTTAGAATTGAGAATCTCAAGATTCGATAGAATTAAAGATTATATTGTGTCCGACTTTTTTCACCAAATTTATTTTGAACACCTAGTAAACCAATAACTTTACAAGGGACATTCTTGATAACAAATGGATATTTATATAAAGGAAAACAATGCATTCTCGATCTTCTCTTAGAGAATTCCTTCTCACCGAGCTACATGTGGGGTGTAGGTCATTTTGGAAAGGATAAGACCATATGTTTATTAGAAAATAGATTTTATTGGCCTTCATTAAAATGAGATGTTCAAAAATTAGTGGCTCAATGTTTAATTTAAACAAAGCTAAAACTATCAAATAAAGGTCCGGACAATACACCGCCTTCTCTGTTCCTTATAGGCCTTGGGAAGACCTATCAATGGATTTTATTCTAGGATTACCTAGGACAACTCGAGGACATGATAATATTTTTTGTTGTAGTGGATAGGTTCTCAAAATGGCTCATTTCTTACATTGTTCAAAAACAAATGATGCTTCTTATATAACCAAATTATTTTTTAAGGAAATAGTGTGACTCCATGGTCTCCCTTTAACCATTATTTCAAGAGATGTTAAGTTGTCTCATTATTTTAGAAAACATTATGGAAATTATTAGGTACCAAATTAAAATTTTCTTCTCGCTTTCACCCACAAACCGATGGACAAACCAAAGTAGTTAATCCTTAGGAAATTTGTTTAGATGTTTGGTAGATAAAAGTTTAGGAAATTGGGATTTACATTTGCCAACCTCAATTTTCCTATAATAGTACTATATCTAGAACTACAAAAAAATCACCATTTGAGATAGTCTATGGTAAAACCCATGACCAATAGATAGCAAACCTACCATCTCATGTATTTTCGATGCAACATTCTCATTTGCTAAAAAATTTTTAAAGCCTCCATGAAGATATAAGAAAGCAAATTACTATAAGTAATGATAATTATGCTTCTAAGGCAAATCATAATCGTTCAACAAAAGAATATAAAGAAGGTGATTATGTATTGATGATTTCCTCGAGCGTTATCAAACTACTAGATATAAGAAATTACATGCATGAGCTTGTGGTCCATTTAAAATTCTCAAAAAATTGGAACTAATGCTTATCACCTTGATTTTCATGATATGTTCATTCATCCAGTTATTAATATTGAAGATATTCTATCATATGAAGGAATTAGAAAACCTCCACTTGTTCGCCTAACTCTTTAGGGAGAGAGATATACCGTACTTGCGTAAGCCCTCTTCCTTTGAATTTGACTATATTATCACCGAGGAAGCACCCATTAATATATAATATCATTTTCTAGTTTGTTGGAAGAATAAGCCACCACCGAAGACACATGGTTTGTAGTGATTTGGAGACTTTAGCCTCACAATTAGTAGAAGACTTCTTAGATTTCAACCCTACGGAGTAGTTCAATTGAGCGTGGGAGTTGATGTAGAACATCATGAGGATCAACAAATTAGAGCTCAAGGCCCATTTACAAGATCTTAAGCTAAAGCCCAAGAAAATTCAAGAAAGAAGAAGACTTAGCCCCAAGCTAAGGCCCATTTTATGATTTCATCTTTTTATTTATGTAATTTTTAATTTTCTTCTAGAAACTCTATGTTTGAAATTTTGCATTTAAAAATTCAAAGCATGACATGTGAGGTGGTTGAATTCACATAAAATAATAGCATGTGAAATGGGTGGATGGCATAAAATAATGAAGCAATTTAATGCTTCACATTAATGTGGCCACCCACCTTTCCCTCCATATTTTGAATTATTTTCTTTTGAAAGATGTTTGTAATGGCTATAAATAGCCCCTCTTATTAGAATGAAGGAGATCTTTGGCAATTACAAATTTTGAGTTATTCTTGTGGTTTGAGAGCTTGGTGGCCAAACCTTGGCAATCCTTGGTGGGAGAGCTAGTTATCCAACATATCTTCTTCCTTCACCTCCAATACCCACATTCTCTCAATCTCATCAAAAGAAAGAATGCCCACCTCCATCAATGAGTTTATGAAAAGTTTACCTGCCATCTTATACCTATAGCTTCTCTATAGGATCCTCGAGTTGAATGACTCCAAATTAATCTCAAAAGGTGAATGCAATTGATTTAGAGAAGGAAAATTTGATTAATCAGATAAGAATGGATCAAAACTATTTGAGCTATCATTATTATTTTAACTCGAGAGCTTTCTATGAAAATAAAATTAGAGCATCGTAAGAAAAATGTGGAATCATTTTCTTCATTGATTTCTTTAATTTGGGTGGAGGCACATGATAAAATCAAGTAAACTAAGTGGAGGGGTTTGGTGCCCTCATCAATGGATACAATGCTCCTACCAGAGAAGAGGAGCTAGTAGAGGTGGTAATAGCGCAATAGTGGGAGGAATGCTAGACTACGGTGCTATAGATCTATCAGCAAGTGTTGGTGGGCTACTATTGGGTTTCCACCCTCCTGAGTTATCCTTCACAACTAGCAAACCTCCCTTGGTATTAGAGGTTTGAGCTACTTCAGAACCTAAAGAAAGCTTCTTGATCTTAGAGGTACTAGATAAGAAAATATCCCAATCTTCTTTGATCTTAAGAGGATCAAGTATCCTCAAGGATTACTCTGTAATCGATGGTTGTTCTAATAAGTATTCCTTAGGGATGACTATGGCTCGACTTGTAGATATGCTCAAGCCTAATCATAAAAGTGATGCAATCCTCTATGACATGACCTAACATGCGGTGGTATAATAGTAAGATCATCGCCCACTTCCTCCTACCTCTTTGGCTTGGGTAAAATCAAGTTTCTTCAAGAGATTCTTGAATATTTTCCGACTATCTCTCTGAATGATTATGGCTTGCTTAATCTTTCAGCAATAGTAGGTGAAAATAGCTACCAAATGATGGATATGGATGCCTACTTAGTAGTCCATGGTATGGGTGGCTGTGTGGTGGTCGATATAGCAGCCAAGGTGGTGGAAGAGGAGGTGGCAATGGAGGATGCTAAAATCTGGGCCTTCAAATTGAACTCTAACTAGATGCTTCCCTTATCCACTCATAACTTTCCCGGGTTTCTTCTCAAATACTTTCACAGGCTTAGATGAATGATGGAGAAGGGTAATTATTTGCCTTCCTCTTGTAGGCTAGCCACCTTATTGATTAACTTCAAATGTTTTAATGGTGAAGCCCTTAAGAATGAAGGCAATCAGCCATAGATATTCTTATGTGGAATCTTAATGGCATGTTGTTCAAATAGTGATTCACATTTCATATTCGTTGCACCATCTAAGAATGTAATCAAATAAGGGACTCATTAGTTTTTATTTCTACAACTAGGTCACCTACATTTACCCTTCGTTGAGTTCCTATGAATCTCTTAATGAAGAGATGCTCCAACTCGAAAGGTCTTTATCGAATCATTGGGAAGCTTAGTGTACCAATCAAATGCAACACCAAACAAAGCATCGTGAAGAGATGGAAGAGAAGTGCATCACTACCACTGTAACAACTAACTCAAATGCACTATATGCTTGGGTTCTCACTACCATCAAAATTTTGAAGGATGGTGGCACAAAACCCTTAGGGTATTGAACTACATCAAATCCTCCGTGTAGGGTCTACCTTTGGAATGATGAGCTTCCTGGCTTGCCAAAGCTTCCTTCCTTACTACTCTACCCTTGTTAGATTTCATTTTATTCATGAAGGTGCTATCCATGACCTTCCTATGCAAGCTACCGATATCATCATCCATGAGAGTACACTTAGGATGATCTAAACTATGTACCAACTCTCTCAATCGCCATGAGATTGGGGCTTGGTTTTGCAAGGCTAGAACTACTGCCATCAACTCTACCCTCTTCTCCATTTAGTCTATCTCATCATCTTTTGCTTAAGTTGGTGGAGGAGGTGTTGAGTTGAGTGAGAGGTGCCGCATTTCAACTAG
The DNA here is from genome assembly GCA_021442155.1 of Cymbidium sinense. Classification (NCBI taxonomy): domain Eukaryota; kingdom Viridiplantae; phylum Streptophyta; class Magnoliopsida; order Asparagales; family Orchidaceae; genus Cymbidium; species Cymbidium sinense. The sequence continues at coordinate 57,741,271 of CM038230.1, read as the reverse complement.
CACCTTCTGCTATGTTGTTCCCTTTGTAGGGATCCCAGGTGTCAATCATGTGGACTTTGGCTAAGTCATCCAATATGTCATCCTCATTAAGGTGTCAACTCTCCCTCTTTCTAATTAGAATGGTCACTCCTACTATCTCTTTGACTATGACGGTAGTCTTCTAAGATGTCCTCTAAAGAATAGTCATTTAACCGCCCGCCAACTAACATAGCAGTGAACAACGACCACTAGATTGAGCTCTACTGCATGTGAATACTTTGAGCTAGTGGGTGCACTCCCTAACTGCTCAACTTACATGGGGACTACGTGGATTCTCCCCTCTCTTCCTCCAATCAAGATGGAGCAACCATGACGCTTTTGAGTCGCCACTCCCTTTACCAGTTGAAGTGGAAGGTCGAGGGGAGCTCGAACTCACCTCATGGTGGAGTAGATGGAGTGGGATCCATGGGCCATAGGATCACCAAAGAGAGGGTTTCTCTCAGACAGAGCATGTGCACGGCAGAACTCGATGCCGGAACTGGACCGGTGAAGGTGGACGGTGAGTGGAGCGGTGATGGTGGAGGCACGGCTACCACTCCATTGGAGATCTCCTCCTATGATTGATGGTGCTAAGTGAACTTTATGATCAAAATGATTGGCTCTAACCATCGAGGAAAGTCCATCAAAGCGAGGTGTCGACTACGCATACCTACTCCTCTAGTTGTTGCTGGCAGTATCCTCAATGGATCTCTTCTATGTATCTAACCCCTAACACTCATAAGGACGATCCTCAAATCATGTAACTTGCTGACTGAATCTGGGCTCTACCGACTCTACAAAGAACGGATCGTAAAAGCATGGGCTTCCTCATGTTCCTATCTAGTGTCTCAAACTCTATAGATGGTGGGATGATGCAATCTGTAATACTCATCCTCTCCCTCTAAAGCTGGGGTGAAACTTACTACCACTCGAATGGAGAGGTCTCACATGGGGAACCCTTCTCGAACATGAGAGGCATCATCTATTTGCCTTACCTCATGCTCATACTCGCTTGACCTGCTTCTTATTATTGCCGAGTCTGGCGGTAAAAAGGCTAAGATAGCCTTCTTAACAGGGGAACAAGAGGTGGTACTAACCCTCACTGAACTACACCATAGGCAACAAACTATCTGCACTAAAGTCGACAGCACCGACGTACATTGATACCGGCACTAGGGGTGTAGGAACCACAACATCCTTCCTTCAGAGAGAAAACATAGAACTGCACACATCAAAGTGAAGAAGTGGCTTCTTGCCCGCTACATCCTCCTTGCTAACAAGGTGAGTAGTCCCTCACATGTGACTTTGAGGTTCTCAAAGCCAAGTATGAATTGGATCACTCGAAGGTGAGTATGGCTGATCCAAGGCCAAATCCACACCAGTGCAAAAGAAAAGATCAACTTTTTGAAGACATGGAAGTCAAACTAAGAAAGGGAGGAACCGGACTGATATCTGTATTATTGAAAAAGAACTAGATTAGACCCTCAACTTGAATTGTCAAGTTTGATTTTATTTTTGAACTTGAACCAACACTTAACAAATTTAGGTATGCCAAATGGGGTTCATTATATTGGAGATATTTAAAATTTGGAGGAGAGACTTTGCCATGAATTATTGAATCAATTTGATTTTGATTTTGAGACCTACATCCAGAAATTTGGGTATGTTGAATGGGGTTCATTTATTTTGGAGAGACATTTGGAGATGTATTTGTTTTACTCTTTTGTTGGAATTTGATTTTGGAACCCTCACATAGCAAATTTAGGTATGCTAAATGGGGTACAATTGTACGCTTTGAAAATTTTGAAAGCTTTCTATCTTTAATGGCTTGATTATTGTTTGTTTGATATTTTGATTTGATTTGAAAAGAAGAACTCTCATTTAAAAAAATTTAAGTATATTAAATGGGGTTCAATTATGTGTTTGATATTTGTTGTTGATTTGATTTTTAAAGGGGAACCTTTGTTTGACAAATTTAGGTATGTCAAATAGAATTCAAATATATGTTTGATGTTTATTGTTGGAATTTAATTTTGTTTTGAAGATGAGGCTCACATTTAACAAATTTAGGTATGTTAAATGGAGCTTATGTGTTTGATTGTTTGTATGTTGATATGTGGTTTTGTTTTGATTTTGAAGATTGAACTCTCACTTAATAAATTTAAGTATGTTAAATAGAGTTCAAATGCATGTTGGATATTTTAATTTTATTTTGAAAATGGAACCTCATTTAACAAATATGGGTATGTTAAATGGAGTTCAATTATATGTTGTTTATCTTGATTTTGTTTTGATTTTGAAAAGGAAACCCTTGACAAATTTAGGTATGCTTAGTGAAGTCCAATTTGTATGTTGGTTGTTGGGTTTTGTTTTAATTTTAAAAGAGATTCTCATTTAGCAAGTTTGGGTATGTTAAATGGAGTTGGTTTTGTTTAAAATATTTTGGGTATGTTTGATTTTAATTTTGAAAAGTGGACCCTCATTTAATAAATTTACATATGTTAAATGGAGTTAGCTAATTTTTGAAAGAGGGTTTGAATATGTTTATTTTTGAAAGAGAGGTTTGTTGTTTGATTTAATTTTGATTTTGAAAAGGGGAACAATCACTTAGCAATTTCAAGTATGCTAAATGAGGTTCATGTAATTTTATTTGAAAAGGGATTTGAAAGGTTTTGATCTTATTTTACTTAACTTTAATTTTAAAGAGAACCTTCATTTGGCAAACTTTATTATGTTAAGTGAAGTTCACATGATTTTCTTTGAAAAGATTTTGGAAATTTTACAAAAGATTTTATTTGTTTTACTTTAGATTCTATTGAAGTTTTGTCAAATATGAAATGAACATTGCTACACCAAGCTAGTGATAAGAGGTTTTATGTTCTATTTGATTTATATTTGGTCATCTCCTTTCTTTAATTAACTTATTATTATTTATTGGGGACCTAGAGTCTTAGGACCTACATGGGAGTGAGGTCCTAAAACCTAAAAGATCGGCTATCTTTGCTTAAGAATGAAATGAGCAAAGGGCCAACAAAAGAAAGATAGTCTCGCTTATACAAAAATATAAGTTCACTATCGATGCTTGGAGATGGTAATTGTCTACTAGAGATGGAGAGAGGAACTCTCCCTAGTGGAATGAAAAAAAATTGTGGTGTTTATTTTAGATGTGAGGGGGGGGGGGGAGGTGACACCATGCAAATCATATGGGATACTTATTGAAGGATTGGGTATGATATTGAGTTATGATGTACTATCTCAAAGATAGAGACATCACCCTATAATGGACCTAATCACCTAATAAGGATTCCTAAGCATGATGGGTCTTAGAATATACGAGATTTTTCCCCTACTTTACATGGATAAATAAAGTAGGTTTATATTAAGTCGGGTTCTTAAGTTCCCTATGGAGGAAAGCCTACATAGTTAATTACATTCTAGAAAATGAGATTCATGAGAATACTTTTGATTAAAGTAAACAACTATTATCTCAAAAGATTTCAAGGCTAGATCACAAAGGATTAGTTTTGGAAAGTCAAGTGGAGAGACAAAGTAGAAGACTTATTTTTGAATCCAAAAAAGGAAGTAAGAAATGCTCATGATACTAGGAATCCTAGTTAGCATTCCAATCTATCCTATGATTGAGCTTTATACATTTGAATGTGAAGAGATTTATTTGTTTGAGTTAAAATTTTATTAAATCGCTAGGGCTTATAATCCATCAACATAAGATTGTGGAAATGCCTAGAGAGGATTTATTCTTATAGCCTAAAGAAAATAGCTACCTCAGATCCTAAATCTAGGGAGCTTTAGTACAGATAAAGCACAACTAAGAAAAAAAGGGGACATAATGGTTTATCCCTAGAAGAGAGAGTAAACTGTCCGCATAGACTTACAACTACAGGTGCCACTAACTCCTCCTACGATTAAAACCATGTGGTTCAATCTTATGAAATTATAAGATAGCTAGGGTGGTTATTTAAAATGGAAAGCAACTATAGTCCTAAACCCACTCCCTTAGAGACTAGAGCATGAGTGGTATGACCGTATGACATAGTCTACAATGCAAAGTTTTACAATTTTTTATCTTTTTGATACATTCATTTGGACAAAGGCTTTAGGATTTCTTATGCCTAAATGCATAATGAAATTGATTGTTGGCAAATCAAAAGAGAAAGAGGGTGAAGCTCTATTGTCGAGGTTGCTCTCATGGGTCAAGCGATCCTTATTGTGTAAGGATGGAGGCCCTCATTTTACAAGAGTGATATAAGTTGTTATGCATGATGTGAGACATACAAAATTCAATTAAGGGGTTGCTAAAATCTTTTAATTATTATGTTTAAAACCTAAGCTTTATGGTGAGGTTATAAATTATTTTAAAGCTTAATTATGAGTGATTAGTTGGGTAGAAAAGTATTTTATCCTAAGAGCCTACGCATCCAGCCACACATTAAAGCATCAATCATTAAGAAACTATGAAAAGTTGCAATCCTAATACAAACTAAACATAGCAACAATCAGCATTCTAAATTATCGTAAGAGAATAAGAGGTCGTGTACCATACACCAAAAGAAAAATGGGTATGGGCTCTACCCTTATACAACTCAAAATTACAAAATAATTTTACAATCACAATTACAAAAAAATTAAATTCTATGTGGGTCTTCTTTTCCTCATTCTTTTATCTTCTTCCTTCTCTTTTATTTTGATTTGGTTGTACTCCAAAGGCATCATAAGGCCTCCCAAGACAAAGCTTTCTAGCACTCATCCTAATCTCCATAACACTAATCCTAGTTCTTATTATAAAATTACATTTATATTAAAAGCAAATCTAACTACATTAACAAAATAGAGGTTAGCTAATCAAACATACAATCCCCAAGAAGTCATCTTTATAATTTAGACTTAGCACTGCATGAGTAACCAAGCCCACCCCTAACTTAGGTTATGCTTAGGGGTTTAAGCAACCTACAAAGAGAATATTTATATTTATTTTAAGCAACCCCTTAAGCATAATCCCCAACGGAAAACATTATTAGGCTAAGAGCACCTAACATCGATATACAAAACATACACCATAACATCAAGTCTAAAATATTACATCACAAAACAAAAACCATCACACATACACTATCCTAACTTAGGACTAAAAGTGGTGACTTAATTCTAATGTGTGTACTAAGGCTTTGTGTAGTACATCTTAACTAAGAATTAGAGTTATGATTTTTTAAGTGTAGAAGGATTTAATTTAACATGAAGGTTGGTTTCACTTCAAGTTGTTTAGATGATTGTCAATTTTAAATTTATGTTTTATTTTTATTTCATTTGATTTACTCTTAATCACCTAAGTGTTATAAAGAGAAGAAAGTGACTTTCCCTCTTTCATCCACCTTACCTTAAGCCACTTTCTAAAGCAAATTAATTTGGTTTAGTTCTATTTAGTGAATGGATTATTTAATATTTTATTAATCCTAAATTTAGGTTAACTTTAAATTAAGCTATTTAACATGAAAGGCATCTTAAGATTAATGTAGTTGAATTACTACTACATGACATATATTAAGCCACTTTCCATCACATGTAACTTGCATATGACTTAATACTTAGTATATCTATACATACAAGATATTTTAGCACACTTGAATGATGAATGCATACATTTAGAACTTATATTTTAATAGATTGAAATAGTTAATATATGTAAATTAAAACTATATCTAATTTTTATATAAAATACATAGGAATGAAATCAAATAAGTATGTTCCTTTGTTAACCAAGGAAGTGAGGTAATCAAATGACCTCTTTGGGATACTTAAAGCCTCATATTCTTGGGATGTAAACTATATACTTATATTCAAACACATGTAAATTCATATATGAGTCATAAGAAAGAGAGCACCATCTTTACATGTAATATATTTTAGTGACTTAGATGATTTTCTATGCATGTATTTGAGTAGAAAGAAAGGATTATCATTCTCTAATCAAATACACATACACAAGTATAAAAGATGTAAAAAAGTATGTGCCATTGTTAAACAAGGGAAGTGAGGTAATCAAATGACCTCCTTAGGGCTCCTTAAAGGGTCATATTCTTGGGATGTCGACTAAACACTTACTATCTTAAATACATATGAATGTATAAATGACTATAAGAATGGAAAATCATGCAAAATTATATTTTTATTTGGTTGAATTATTTGTGTATGTGAATTAAATTTCCATCCAAATTCTAATACAAAAATACATATAAATGAAATCAAATAAGTATGTGTCATAGTTAACCAGGGAAGGGATGTAATCAAATAATCTCTTTGGGGCTACTTAAAGCCTCATGCTCTAATGTCCACTATATACTTATTAACATTCAAGTTTATATAAATCTATATATAAACATAGGAAAGAGAACTTCATTTCACATACTTAAGCTATACATGAAAATCTTATATGTATTCATAATTATTATCACTCCATATAATTTTTTTTTAATTTATGAGCTTTGGAAAAATAAATTTGAATTTATTAGTGATAATAGCCACACATATAATAAATTAAGCCAACACATGCATGCTTACATAAATAAGTTCCATTTGATTACTTAAATTTGAAAGAATGAATGCATAAAATCATATGATATACAATATTTAAAGTGATTGGAAAGGAATAACTAAACATAAACATATGATTCATTAAACTAAATTATTTAAAGAAAACCAAAGCTTCTTATTGATTTATGACTTAGGACTTGAGTTGAATTTAAAGAGGAGAACTTATCACTTGCTGTTTTAATCTTATTCCCATGTTGGTGATTTGATTTAGTTTAAAGAAAAGGTAATTAAATGTCTTTTATGGATTAATTAAGTTGGATCCTTAATTGAATCTTAATTACCCTTACTTATGCTTCTTTGATTTGATTAACCACTTAATTATGAGCCAAAAATGACAAATATGTAAGAAAGTAAAATTGGAATGCTTCTAAAGACCTAATACAATTGGCTAATAATTAATTAATTAAATTAAAGAATCTAATTAAGTACTTTTATGATTTTCTAACACTTATGGGTTAATCATAATTTCCTTCAAGGGTTTTATGTTCTTAAACACATAAAGAGGAACCTTTAATTCCATTGTTAATTATCTAATATGATTTGCATTTCTTTGATTTAATTTAACAACTTCATTAATTAATTAAGCATTTAACTAATTATCATCTTAATTAATCTTCTTGAAATGAAATGGAATTGGGAAAAGAGATTAGAATGGGGTGATAATCATTCTCCTCTCTTCAGTTCATTATTTAAAAGTGATTAGTAAGTTTTAATTGATTAATTTTTTACTATTTTGAATGTTAATTACTTAATTAATTGAGAGTAATTAAGGTTTGAGTAATTAATTTCCCTAATTATTAGGAAATAAATTCCAAGAAAGTCAAGGGAGGTAGAGGTCATCCCATTAAATAGCCACACAAAATTTGAAATCATTTTCCTAAGTAATTAGAGCTTAATTAAGCTAATTAAGTTTTTAATTAAGCTTTTACTATTCAAAACCAAATGAAAATAATTTTAATTAATTTTCCTTTGAATTACCTTTAAAATGAGTATTTATTTATATTTTGTTAATTTTTCTATAATTAGTTATAAAATTTTGAAGTTTCAATCATTAAATGGATTAATTAAGCCTTAATTATGTCTAATCCCATCTGCCACACGATGTGTGGTGTGCTTTCCATATGGCACCATAGGATTGGCTACTTAAACCCATCCGTGCCTACGCGGCGTTGTATGACGTAGTTTCATCCCCACCGTTTGATCTAAGAATGGATGTAGGGATTAAACTCACATTTTCTGGATAAAATCGAATTAATCAACAGATAAATCACTATCCATTCTCGACCATGTGGAGCGATGATGTTCAATCTATCATCCCACGGGATGGAAAATGGACATCATCCACCTTCCCCGCTTCGATTTGATCTTGAGAGATACCGTAATCAATCCCACACCTTGAAGTGTGATCCTAGGTGATCTAATGGTGGATTTCACATGACATTAAAATTTTCTTTTAAAAGGCCCAAAAAAATTTAGAAAATCTGGCCAAAAAAAATTATCTCATCTGAGCTCACTGCAACTAATGGTAGCTTCGATGGGCTAAGCCCCATTAAGAAGATGCGATGCCTCCCCGCCGATTGCTCTATGGACTAAGCACCACCGCAATTCTCATTAGAGTTAGCCTAGGAGGTACTTCTAGTGGTGGGCAGGGATGGATGATTCGTTTTACCTCGCTAGAGCTTTGGTGAACATGTGGGAAGAATTTATTGAAGTGGGGTTGGGTTTTAGGAAGGTTGGACGGAGGGAGTGCTCATTGCTCGGGTTGGTGTTTTCAATGACAGAACACTTGGAGAGCTCGGAATTACTCAGGGAATTTTCTCGCCCTATTGGATGGTTCAAGAATTGATCTTAGGTTGATGTGAATCATTGGTTTTAATTAATTTGTCTTATGGTGAAATTTGGCTAGTTTGATTTTTGTTGGTTGGTTAACTTGGTCAAATGACCATGCTAACTTGGTTTGACCCAATTGATTGCAATTTATCAATCAATGATGATCAACAATCATCAAAGGAGGTTTTGGAGGGTTTGATTCAATTTGGTTTGGATTGAAGATTGGCTCAAATAGGTCTTTTAGGTCACTTTAGATCAAGTGAGCCTAAATGTGTTAATTGGCTTGATTTTGGAATTGAAGAGTTGAGTTGAGTTCAATATATGATGTGGAATTGATTTTAGGTTTTGATTGTAATGATTTGGGTTCAAATGGATTTTGGCTTATTTGGGTATTTTGGGTCATATGGGTTAACTTGGTTGGATCAAATTGGTTTTGGTTTGGCATGGCTTATTTGTAGATTATAGATTTTGGTTTGGAATGGTGATTGAAAGGTTGAATTGAAAAAAAATCAATTTAGCTTATAATTGATTGAAGAGGATTTGATTAAGTCCATAGGATTAATTAATAGGCTTTGGTTTCAATTTGATTGAGTTTGGATTTAACTTGAGGATTTGAATTTGATTGGGATTGATTGATTTATGAGAAAATCAATTGAATTTGCTTTGGATTGAAGTGTAGTTAGCTAAGCCCATGGAGTTAAGTCATGGGATTAAGTTTAGTTTGATCAAATTAACTTGATTTTGATTTGGATTGAGTATGAATTAATATTGGATTGAGTTTGGACAAATTGAATTTGAGGTTTGGTTTAGCAAGGGATAGTAGATTGGTTATGTTATAGGGTAGGTGAGTTTCTAAGTCCTAAGGCATAGCCTAATCTTATGATTAACCTTCTAAGTCTCTAGGCTTAAGTTAAGTGTTCACTTAGTCACAACAAGTGTCTTAAGCTTAAGGAGCGCTTAGTGCCTATAAGACCCTAGACTTATGGTGGAAAGATTGAATCCTCACTCCAAAAGTGAGGTCAACAAAGCTTAATGGCAAAAAAAAAGGATTTCACTTTATATTCTAATGTATGCATGCACATATAAAATTAAGCACATACATGTCATTATTAAACTAGGGAAGTGAGATTATCTAAAACCTCCATGGGGCTACTCAAACCCTCATATTCTTGAGATGTCTGACTATATACTTGTCAATTCAAGTACATGAATATATAAGTATAAACATAGAATAAAATCATCAATTGTCATCTTTTGATTACAAGTAAATGAACATCTCATTTTCGATAATTAATTATTTATAATAAGCATTGATTTAAATTTTATAATTAACATATAGTTTTAAAATAGTTTGAGATTTATTAATAATAATAGCCACACCATATGATAACATTTATCCAACTCATGTAATTTAAATACATTCATATTCTTTTAACTTTAAAACATGAATACATGAAGCATATGACATGCACATTTATGCTAGTTAAAAGGAAGTAATTGAATACCACCATAACATACTTGATTTTATTAGAATCTAAGAACAATCAAGTTAGATAAACATCCCTTAAATCTAATCAAAGTTTCTTTAATGTTTAATTTTAATATTCAAGTTGTTGAAACCTAAAGAGGAGAAATAATAGTTAGTGTTCAACCCATATCCATGTTTGTTTGTTAATGAATTTAAAGAGAATTTAAGTGGCTTGTATGAATTAATTAAGTTTGTCCCATTAATAATCCTGTTAATTAACCTCTCAAAATCCATTAATTTGATTAATTATTAAGCTAGAGCTCACAAATCATCATGATATGCTTGAAAAATAAATTTGCAATGTTCTAAGGATTACGATGTAATTAAGCTCATGTTTAATAAATAATTGAATTAATAAGATTAAGCTAATTACTTTTATAATTCCCCACACCAATGAAGAATCATAATTTCATTAAAGATCCTTATACTAAATAAGCACATAAGGAGATTTGATTAAACATATTTTTTATTAAATGAGTTTATTATGATGGTTTCACACTTAAATTTCATCTAACCATTTAATTAATTAATTAAGCACCTTAAGGGTAATCTTAAAAAATAATTAAAAGAGGGTCCTAATTATTTTTATTTTTATTATCCTTACCGTTATAATGATTAATTAACACCCTTTAATCAATTTTATAAATTTCTTAATCTTAATAATTACTTAATTGCATAAAGAGATAACTGGATTTAGTATTTTGATTCTTTTAATCCACTTGGGAAATTAGTCTAAGAAAATTATAGGAGGCAGAGATCATCCCATATATTTAACATGTCAAATATCAAATTAATTAACCAAGTCATTATGGCTTAATTAAGATAATTGATTTAAACTTTCAAACAACAATGAGTCATTGTTCATTGGATGAAACCTAGAGATTTATTTTTCTTGGATTCTCCTCATCTAAGCTTTCCATAGAGACTATTTATATATTTTTAATTTTTCTATAATTTGTTATGATTTTTAAAGTTCTATATATTTAAAGTAATTAATTAATGCCAAATTAAAATCTAATTTAATTACTTTTGTAATTTAGTATGATCTGAAAGGTATAATTAATTTATTTAAGATCTCTAATATTTATTAAAGTGATTTAAATTATTTTGGTGAATTTTCATTAATTTTATAATTTTTTAATTAATTATTTATTTAAAATAGCCAATTACCTTCAAAACTAATAACTCTTAAACCAAAATGCTAATTAACTTGAAATTTTATGATAAGTAGGCAACAACATTAAGTTTCTTTTCTAAAATTTCAAGTTGATTGGTTTAGTATTTTAAGAGTATTTAAAAATATAAATTTTACTAAAACTCAAATTACTCTAAAATATACATCCAAATTTGGGGTTTTAAGTTCATTGGATTCCTCTTGAAAAGATGAATCCATAGTGCTCTTATTTGCATTTTTTTGGTTTAGTATAATATTTTTTTATTGATTTTGAAGTTTTGGGTCAGATCTAATGGAATAAATCAAAGATGAGATCTAATCGTAGCCATCCATTCTATCAAGTAAGATGGATGGCTCGAACATTGTCTCCCCTCTTGAGAGGCAGACTAAATAGGGTTAGATTGATGGGATCTACCATAAATACCGGATCTCAATCTTCTCAATTTAATTTAACAGAAGTCACTTTATTTTATTGGGAGTTGAAAGAAAGAAAGTGCAATGTGATATAAAAGGAAATCTTAAATTCATGCAGATTTTACTTCAAACACAAACACTTATGGTTGATCTAAAGTTTATAAATGTTACCTCATTGAAGCATACTTTGGTGGATGCTAGGAGATCTCGTGATCTCCTCTTTTGCCTCGCCATGGAATGCTCGGCGTCGTGCACCACCTCTCATTGCTAAAACAATTGGTGTCTCTTGGACTTAAACATCATAAGAGATGGAAAGGGGAAGGGGAGATTTCTTTTGGTTGGAAGAAGATGTGTGTGTGTTTTCTTTTAGCATGTTAAGAATAAAAGAAATGAGGTGTGTAGATTATATATATATATATATATATATATATATATATATATATATATATCCTCATGCTCACCTCCTCTTTTTTATTTCCTTGTGTTTGACATGCTCTTTTCTTTATTAAGACTAAAATTTTACTTGGTATGATGTATAAGATTTGAGTCATCTTAACCCAATTTGAGTTAAGTTGAGTCAAGTGAATCTTGTTTATCTAATTAATTTAAGATTAAATTTAAATTATATTAAACTAATTATTTATAATACCTATGATTAATTAATGTAATTTAACTTAAGCCCAAATTAACTCAATTAAGCTAAATAAGTCAAATTAGGCAAATTTGGGTTCACTTGGGTCCATGGGACAATTTGATCAAATTAGATAAATTGGACCCAAATGAGAGTTAAATTGAGTTTAATTAAAATTTTAAAAGTGACTTACCTAAATTAATTTTATTTAATTTTAATTTATTTTGATTTTGGCTTGATATGCTCATATAGGTCAATTTAGGTCAATTTAGGTCTAATTGACTAATTGACCAAATTAGTTAAATTAGGTGCTATTGAGAGTTGAGTCATATTCAATAATCAACTTAAGAATAATTTTAAGCATTGTTTGGTTTAATTTGGGTTGATTTAAACCCATTTTTATTTAAATTGGGCTTAATGGGTCAAAGTGGGTTCATGTGGGTTAAATGATGAATATAACATGAATTGAAGTGCGTTCAAGCTTCAATTATTATTTGATTAAGTATTTGGAATGATAAGGAGTAATTCATTTTAATTAAATTGAATTTGATTTTGATTTAGATCTATTTTGGGCCAATTTGGGTATAATGGGTTAAATCGGGATTACTCAAATGACCAACTTGGTCAAATCAAACCCACAAAAGTTTAAATTATGCTAAAATATAAATTTAAAATATTTTGGGTCATTTAATGTAAATTAATTTTATTTATTTTGAGTTTAGATTCAATAGTGTCAAGTTCATTTAGATTAGATCTAGTTAGCCATTTGAGTCATCTTTAGATTAAGAATTAATTAGTTTAGTACTCTATTATATTAATATGATAAATGTCATTATTTTAGATTACTTAAATTGATCAAATTTTGATTAGTTTACTTTTGGCTTGGCTGGGGCTCACATGGGTCAACTATAGGTCGATGACCGATTGATCGCTTTGAACCCCATGGATTCATTTATTGGGTTCATTTATACTTGTGTATTGATTTTATGTCTTTTGTTTGGTTTGATTTGATTTAATTTTGATTTTACAAGTTTTTTTTTAATTTAGCTGATTTTGAGCCCAAATGGTTTAATTGAGTTAATCAAACTTAATTACCTTAATATGGGTTTAGTTGAATTCAGATTTTATTTTAATTTATTACTATAATTTGCTTTAGTTGAAGTGCACTTAGCCACTAATCATAGTATCCTAAGTTCCTACTTAGGAAGCTCCTTATCTAAGGTCGAGATCCTAATTTCGAGATTATGATATTATTAATCTCACTTGAGTTAACATAACCTCGCCTAGATTAAATCTAGGTCTAAGAGGAGGGTTGTCAACCTCACTAAAAGTGAGGTCAACAAAGCATAAATCATTGCATTTTATTAGGAATTTGAGGTCCAATTGAGTTTGCATCCTTTAAGGAATTTAACCACATATTAAATGTTATAACATAAGCAAAAGTGAGTGAAAAGATTATTTTTAAAAATATTAAAAATAATTTTAAAAAGGATTAGAGAGCAACATAATATTTTTTTAATTCCAAACATCTCAAAAATAAAAATAAATATAATACATTTTTCTTATTGCAACCAATGTATTGATTTTCACAAAGAGCTCACAATTTTAGTTTCTCAAATAAAATTTTTAAATCATTTACTACACACATTCAACATTCTAAGTATATTTTTTCTAATAATAGTTCAATATACATTCCTTGAAGATCATTGTTATTAAGAGCTTCAAAGTAAATGGCTTTGAGGCAAATATCCAAGGCATATTTCAATGGAGCTAAGTTTGTTTAATTATAACTTGAACTATTCAATGCATGTAGGTGTGTGTGTGTGTGTGTGTGTGTGTGTGTGTGTGTGTGTGTGTGTGTGTGTGTGTGTACTAATTTTATCTAATATCAAATAAGAAAATAGAGTTATAAAGAACTAAATTTAAATTTTCAAGTAATACAAACTACACATATTTATTTTGTTCTACACAAAGATAACCAAAATCACATTACTCCCCATTTTGACGTAACAAAAAATGACAAGACATAACTAAGTACTAGAAAATAAAACTATAGGTTCCTAAGTGTTGGATGATCGTAATCCATATTGAAAGGGTGATACATACAATCATGCATCATAAGGAATTTCCCATGAAACCAATGTTTATCTTGATCATATTTTTTGTTGTTGATGCCACCTCTTATTTTCTTGAGCTATCTGTTCATCCGCTTTAGCTTATGGTGAGAGAAGTGTTCCATCCATTCATATAGAGGATATTGATAAGTGTAATGTATGGGGAAATAATGAAGCTATGACTTCTTTTTCTTCTTCTTCTTCATCATCACTATCATAAATGTTCATTAGATAGCATAAAAGAATAATTAGAAAAGGAGAAAAAAAGTGATTTGGTTGATTAGGATAATGAAGATTGTATTTAGGTTTCAATATATATGCAATGGCATGTCTTAAAGCTATATTAGGTCATCGCTTTTAATGTGATTACAAATTGATGTGAGATTTTCAATATAGGGAACAAGCAAATTTATAAATTTGAACTCAATGTGACTCATTCATGAATATAACTAAAACTTTAAGAAGAGTAATATTCAGCATAACTCTTTTTTTTGAAATGATTTTATGTTAAACTATATTTAAATAACATAGGCACTCTTCATAAGATTATTGAGTAATGATAATTGGTGGGGTCTATTGAGTCCCTCAATAGGATACTTTACTCATTCAATCATGGGAAGGATCAACAAAAATGATGTTTGTATGAATTCACATATTGGAGACATTTTAACACATGTATTACATAATAAGAAGGAAGGGTGGTACAATTTTGAGTACCTATAACACCAAAAAGGAGGTGAATTAAGTGCTTTAAAAAATATAACTAAAGACTCAAATTTAATTTTTGGTAGAAAATATTTTATATTTAAAATAGGGAATAATCAAAATTACAAAGAAACAAATATAAAGTGTAAAAAAATAAAGCAAGATAGTAGGAACCAGATTTTTAGGTGGTTCAACCAATACCCCAAACAAGCCTACATTCATGCCTAGCCACTCTAACTAGAATACCACTATCCTAATAAAAATAAATTACAATCGCATTCTCCTATAATAGGACCAATATAACCCCTACAACAATCACATACTATCTTATAGGGCCAAGATAACCCCAATAATAACCCCATACTCTTCTATAAAGTGGCAAGTATAACCCCAACAAAATCTCATGCTATTTTACAGAGTGAAAAGTACAAAAAAATTATGACAACTATGAATTTTGACATGATCATATCAGATATAGCTCATGAAGTGGGATTCATGAGTAGGTTTATGTCGACCTAAGAGGAGAACATTGAGAAGCTATAAGATGGATCTTAAGAAACCTTAAAGATACTTTAAGTACAACTCTTTGTTTTAAATGAAATGAGTTATTCTAATAGAGTTCTTCAAGATTTAGATGGTCATAAGAGCTCATTGAGTTGTATGTTCACGCTTGGAAGAACCACGCTAGATATTTAGACTACAAAATAGTATATTGATATCTACCACTAAAGCTAAGTAAGTGACACAAAAGAGGAAATGAGATGATTTGATAAAAGAATTTTCTAAGAGAACTAGAAATAAAGCAAACAGAGACATCACCCTCTTGGTGATAGTCGAATGTCATCCACTTAGCAATGAATTTAATTTTTCACGCAAGAATAAAACATATACAACTATAATATTATCACATTAGAAGATAGATTGATGATGGAAGTCTATAGCAAGAAAAGATTAATGAAATCAAAAATCTTGTGAATATGTTGACCAAGGTAGTGATCATCTCAAAATTGAGGTTATACATGGCGTTAGCCTCCATAAATCATGATAATGGAGGCACCACACGAGAGTATTAATGGATCCGCATAGAGGAGGATATCAATAGAAGTATTTTACATAATAGCTAATATATAAAAAGACTCTAAGTGGGAGAGTGTTAAATGTGGAATCAAATTCCAACATTATTTTTCTTTTGTCAAAGTTTGGTATCCACCATTTTTTAAGATAAATCCTTTAGCTTTTATAAGTAGCCACCACATTTTAATTATTTCATACTTGATATTTAAAATTGGTTATTAGAGGGTCAATTAAAATTATTTCTCTTATAAACCTACCCTCCATGTTAGCCTATAATAGAGGATGAAATTGTGGGTGGAGACATCCTAATTTTTGTATCTTCTTCAAAGTCCCTTGTAAGAAAAATATATATAGTGAATTCTAGTACGATTGTTAATAATGTATGATACACTTAACTATGTAAATCTTCTAGTGTTTCATTTTTTCTTTCTCTATGTATGTGATTGTATTTCTACTTCACTCATTGTCCTTCTTCTCTCTCAATATCTTAATATCAACAAGCATTAGCTCAATAGGCATTATTGATATGTGACTTGAGGATTTCAACGTTATTCAAAATGAGTGATTCTTTCTTTGAAAAAAAAAAAGCTGAAATAAGGTTTATATGATATGATGTAATCTTAGGTCAAAATTTAATTAATGCAAGTTTAAATAAACCTAAGTTAATTCAATATTGGATCAAAATGAAAATGGATGTATGCAAATAGACATATTTAGTATAATATTTAGAAATTCAAAAATAATTATGGAGTTTTTATTTGGAACACTATGCATCTTAAAGGCTCTTATTTAGGTGATCAAATAAGGTATTAAGAAAATAATATACCATATTGAAAGATAAAATACCATTATATAATGGATTTAATCACTTAATAAAGACTCTTAAGATTGATCGGTCTATATATACTAGAGATTCTTCTCTAAAATTACATAAAAAGTAGAACATATTTTATTTTAATATCAAGGTCTTAATTCCCTATAAGGGAATGCCCATATAGTTAATTACATCTTAAAAGATGAGAAACTCTCTCAAAAAAAAATTCTCAATTAAAAAATTAACTTTTATCTTTATTGATTTCAAAGTTTATTTCAAAGATGGCTAATTTGAAAATCAAAGGGATCGATTTAAAATAAGGAATTATTTTTTAAAAGACAAAAGGGAATAAGTAAGAAATATTTTAGATACTTAGAAGCTTGGTAAATATTTGCACCTACTCTATAGTTTGGCTTTATACTATTAAAGGTGAAGTTTATTTTATTTTGAGTTGAAATTTTATTAGAAAGTTAAAAGTTAAATTCTAACAAAACATGACTATAAAATACTTAAGAGGTGAAGACTTACTCGAGAAAAGGAGAAATATGATGCTTTAGACCCAAAGTCTAAAGTTCCTTTGCTATAAGTCAAAAGTTTGACCTAGTCTAACATATGAATTTGAGATATGTTGGTTTTTTCTCATTTGAGAATATGAACCTAACCCAACTCTTTTGGACTTATTTCTAGCCTAGAAGGTTTGCCATCTAACACTTCATATTCTTTAAATCTATAAATCCAATCTTTTGAAACGTCGATAGTTTAAGCTATTATTAATTAGGAATGGAGACTAAAATCTAAACTCACTCCATAACCCTAAAATCATGACCAGATGCTATGCTCTTAACTAATACAATAAAAGTTTAATTTTAAATAATTAAAATTTATAATTTATTTAACAGGCTTAGGTTTGCGATATGCTTATATGCATGCTAAAATCATGTTATGGGTCAATCACTAAAAATGTGTTCTTCACTCAAGGGTGATTGTTGTCAATGGTCCAACTCTCCCTTTATCATGAAATGAGTGATTATCTTTGTTCAAGGGAAGAAAATCAATATGTAATATGATTAGCCTCATGGACTTATGACATTTAAATATCTTTTATTAATTATGCCTAGGCTTTATATGAGATTATGAATTGCATTTATTTTGTTTAAGTTGATTTAATTTAATTAGGAAAAACTAATTTTGTCTTAACCTAACATAAATTTAGGCTTTTCACTATATCACAAGAAATCACAAAAAAGTAACTTATGAAAAATATGTCAATCTAGTATGCACTTAAAGTAAAATACACTAAGAAAAATTAATTAATTAAAGAAAGGCTAGTGCTGGGTATCATTGTACACCCCAAAATTAAGAGAAAAATGGGCTTGAGCTTTACCCTTATATAGCGCCTAAAATTAAAATTCTACTTTATGAGGGTATTTATTTTAGTTATTTTGGATCATCACTTTCTTTAGGAACTTTCTTAGGCTCCAAAGGGACCACTAGTTAGTGCACTTATGCTAATCTTAAATCTCATATACCCTAATTTAATTCCAAGATCAAATTACATTTTAAATTCTAGAAAGAAAATCCTAAATCCTGAATAAATTTTAATAAAACATACATACATATAAGTAATTTATATTTCAAACATATAGGCTTCACACAAATAGTTATTAAGCCCATTTATCTTAATGGGATATACTTAAGGACTTAAGCACAACATCACCTATAAGCAAAATAGTATTTACAATTTTTATTATAGTGGTCCCTTTAAGCACAACTCCTTACAAAAAATAGTGTTAATCAATAAAAAAGATGTCCTAACATATAGAGTTAACGAGCAAATAATCCTAGCCATCAAAATTAAAATAATATACCATGAAATAAAAAAATATTACATCACAAACATATCAATTGACATAACATAAGTCTTGAGTCAATAGCCTAATAATCTAGTGTGCAAAAAAAGAGCTAATGCAAGCATTTAATCTAATCTAGGCTTCTTTAGGTTTAAATTTTCATTTGAGCTTAAAGTTTAATTTAGTTTACTATTGGTTGATTTAAATTTAAGTATTTAGATAATTTTAAAATGTGTTTTAAAAAAATTTGTTTTATTTATGTTAAAGTTGAATTTAAGATTTTAAAGAGTGGAGAAGAAAATAAGTTTTTTTATTGAGGTAGAAACCCATTTCAATCCACACCTTGCCCCTAATAGAGTGAAATTTGTACCAAAGGATGAGAATTCACCCTAAAGTTCTAACATAATAATCTATTTTAATGGAATTTATTACTCTTTTTAATTATTAATCTATTTTAAGAATTATTTATTTTGATTTAAATTATCTTGACAACTAACATTTATAAGTACATGTCATTATTAGACCAAAGATATGTGGCTTAATGCCTCATTCAATATAACCCTATGATCTCAAGTTGCCATACTATATACCTTATGATAGTATATTTATGAATTCATTTTAAATATGTTATTAAGGTTTAATTTAGATATTTAGTTTATAAAGTTTGATTTATTTTGACATTTTTATGTTCATTTTGATTTTTAGTTTATTTATCGATTTATTTATTTATTATTAAGTAGATTAAATGTTTGCTTTGATTAATATTCAATTAGATTTTATTATATTTAATTGATTTATAAAATTAAAATTTCATTTAAATCAATTTAATTATTATGTTCTTTAGAATTTGATTAATGCTTTTGATTAAAAGATCATGTTCAATTTGATTATTTTACTTATGTATTTAAAAGTAATTAATGATTAATTTAATTCATTTTATTCAAATAGATTGAATTATATTTAATTTGGTAAAATATTTAATTAATTTGTTTAGAGTCTACTTAAATTTTATTGTTAATTGATTTGATTAAGTAATTAATTTGATTAAGGTTAAATCACCTCAATTTAGATTGATTAATGTCTGATTTTCTTAGCTTAAGTTTGATTATTGATATTCAATTTTAGGTTGATTAAAATTTGATTAATGACTTATACCCTTTTAATTTGATTTAATTTATTTCAATTTTCCTAATGTTTAATTTGTTCCTTTTATTCAAGTTTCAATTAACAACTTATTAAATTTATTAAGTCTCATCATTTATGTTGATTAATGTTAATTAAATTAATTTGATTATTGATTGAAGTTTATAATGATATATTTTAATTAGGTTCAATTGATATAATAGTTCAATTTACATGTTTTACTAAGGTTATTTTAAATTTATTCTTTAATTAAGTTTTTGTATGATGATTGTGATTATTTCCTTTTAACTTAATGATCCATTTTGACTTAATAATTTTATGGAGATGAACTACTTAAGCCATCAAACCTAACTTAAGCAATTCTAAGCCTTTTAAGTGTGCAAATTAAGAATGATTAATGGGTTATTCATCAATTTTTTTGTAAATTTAATCATTCCCAAAATACTTAGTGAGTTCTTATGATTCCAATTTTAGTAAATTATTATTTGAATGTTAAGTTTATAGAATAATAAAGTATGATTTTCAAACCGTTATTTGATATATTGTGAATTTTTAAATTTCAACTAAGGTTTTAATTAATGTTTAATTAAATTTAATTATTAGGTCCTATTTATATGATTTTTGGGTTTCATTGACTTTGAAGGATTTAAGAAATATTTTTAAGTCTTTAGATGTTAATCAAAATTTTCTAATCAAATTTTTGATATTTTCATAAAATTGATTATTTTATATCATTTATTTTTCTTAAAATACCCTAGATGGCTTCAAAAATCACAACTTTTAATTTATGGCTTATTTTGACTTGAAATTTTATGGTGGGTAGGATTCTATATTAATTTTATTCCCTAAAATTTCATCTTAATCAAATTAATATCTAAAAAAGTAATTTGAGATTTATTGCTCCAAAATATTAAGTATCATTTAGATATTAATTTTTAATATTAATTAATTTTATTATATTAAGTCCTTGAACTTGAAAATTTCATAACTTAAAATCAACTTGGCATTTAATCTTGAAAATTATATGTTAGATGTGTCCTAACATAAATTTAATCTCGAAAAATTCTAAGTTAATTGGATCATTAATTTTAGTTTAATTAAGATTTTATTATTTTACTAAAATTTAAATTAAACTAAAATTACATAATAAAATTGGGGTTTTTTAGTTTAATAGGTTCCTCTAATGGGTTGAATCCATTGAGTCCTTATTTACAATTGTTGGTTAGGTATTTTAATTTCTATGACTTTTAAAGTTTTGGATATTTTTCTATTAATTTTGAATTCAAAACCCATTTTCTTATCCACATTAGCAATTGACGTGATAGAACTTTTACATTTTGACTAATTGTTGGCCCACGTTGGATACACTTAGATCTCATGCATAAAATGGCACATGATTTAGATAAGGGATTAATCTTTGCCATTGATTAAGGATCGCAACTAGTGTTAATCCTGCTTAACCTAAGGTTTGTCCCATGGTGTGTTGGCTTATATTTTCTCCTCCCATGGGTCACTTCACTCATGGCATCACCTCACATGCCTCTCTCATTGCTAGCCTCCATTGATTGGGTGAGCCATGAATCAAGCTCAAGCTCACTTAGGTTGGATTTGGGATGGGTGCTTTGGGTTATGCCATTTAAACTTAATTGCTTTAGGATGATTTAAGTTTGCTCAATTACATTCAATTTGATTAATTATCTTTAAATTTATGTTTGCAAACATGATGATTGTTCATTAGATGATTTATGGATCAATTGATCTAAGCCTTATAGGAATTTAAGATGGTTTAGGTTAATCACCTAAATTGTGAAATTGGGTCTCCAAGCCTATTTAACTACTTTAGGATTTGGATTTATGTTCAATTTTGCTTAATTGATTATTTGTGATGATTGTGATTGATTGACTTTATTGAATTTAAATTAGATTGTGTTTGACCCAAATTAGTTCATTTTAACATAAGCGGGTTAAGTTAGATTTATTGAGACAAATGACTCATTTGACCCAAAAAAAGTATATTTGGGCTTCAATTATATTTAATTAAGTATTTAGAATGATTTGACTTAGTTTATTTTAATTAATTTGAATTTAACCTATGTTGACCCAAATTGGGCTTATGATGTAGGGAGTGATTTTATGATATGAAGTTGATTATACCGATAATTCATAAATTTTCACAAAAGAGTAATGATAAATACACACTACTATTGAACACATTCATAATATTATAAATTTAATAAAATTGAAAAGATTCTTACTAAACTTACATTAACCACACTAAAGATTAAAATCTTATAAGTGCAAAGAAATAATTGAAAACCTATGAACGATCTAACATGTAGTGGATTTAAAAAATAACCAATAGCGAAGTGGTGATAAGTTGAAGTTGATATCTACAAATAATTCATCATTGTGGATATCATATTCCTTCCTTAGAATTCCTTCTCTAAGGGTTAAGAGATCACACATTCAAGTAGTTCAGACTCAGAGGAAAGAAATAATTGAAAAATTCTAACTAAAGTTATATTAATCACACTAAAGATCTAATCTTATAAGTGTAAAGAAATAATTAAAAAACCTATGAGATCTAACTTGTAGTAGATTTAAAATAACCAATAATTAAGTTGAGATAAGTTGAGTCATCAGTAAATAATTCATCGTTGTGGAGATCATGTTTCCTTAGAAGTAATTCTCTAAGGGTTAAGAGTCACTCAGAGGAAAGCACAAAAAGAAAGAGTAAAAGAATTTTAAAAGATAATTTTTATTCCAAAGCCAAATACCAAGTATTACAAGAGCCTCCTGTTTATAATTAAGAGGGAGATTTAAAAATACACAAATATAACTCCAAACTTAAACCTATCACCATCATAACTACACTTATCACCATTAGCAAACCTAGCACTTATATACCTATCCTAAATATCATACCTACCACCATGAAATCACTATATGGGCCATGACATAAGAATAGCTCAATACACATAAGCCCAAAATATAAAAGCCTAATAATACATAACCTAAATTATAACATAAATGCCGATACATAGATTTAAGTTTTGATGATGATGTACGGCGGTAACAATGATGCCATGTATCAAATAGATCAAATTGGGTGCACTTGGATTAATGACAAAATTGGTCAAATTATACCTAAAGAGAGGTTGAATTATATTTATTTATGATTTTGAAGTGTTATAGAATATCTAGCTTGAATTAATCTTAATTTAGTTTAAATTTGGGCTCAATAGTGTCCATTTAGGTTCATTTGAGCTAAATGATCCAATTAACCCATTTGAGTCTTTATTGAGTTATATATTCAATTTAATATTTGATTATGTTCATTTGATGATTTTGAGCTTTTGGGATGATCAAATTTCAATTGAGTTGACTTTTGACTTTTGGATTCACATGGGTCAACTTAAGTCAAGTAACTTAGTCACCACTTTATATCTCATTTTAATTAAGTTTTGTGTTCATCTATGTTTGTGCAATGATATTGTACTTTTGATTTAATTTTAATTTATTTAATTTTCATTGAACTCAAGTGAAATTAAACTTAAACGGGTCAATTGGGTCAATAAATCTAATTACCTCAATTCAAGCTCAATTGAATTTTTTTATTTAACATGTTGTTAATTTTGATTTTTATTTAATTTTATTAGATTTAGATATGATTATTAGACTAATTCCCAATTGAGTTAGGTCAAGTCCTTTGAGTTTTGAGTATCTTATATTGATATCAATTTTGTGTTCAATTTAGTTTTTTTGTTGTTTGGTTTTGCTTTGGGTTAATTATACATCTATTCAATAAGTATAGTGTCCTAAGTTCCTAATTAGGAAGCTTCTAATTTAAGATTATGGATCATAATTATTAATATTGTAATGAATGTCAATCTCATCTATGAGGTCAATAATAATTATAAAATTTTAACTGTCGGTCATTTAATTTGAACTAAAGAGATCAATTTAAAATTTTTAGTAGGCAAAGAACAATAACAACACTCAGATTAATTTGAGGCTAAAAAACAATATTACATAAATAAAACAAGTATTTCTTTTAATTTTTCTTACATAAATAAATTAAGCATAACACAATTAAATAACCAATGTGAACTCAAAATATATAGAACAAACAAATATATATGGGCTTTGTTGCCACTTAATGTAACCTTTGCTTCTCCTTCACATGATGTTGGTTCCATGATGCCTTTCATGCGAACTTCTCTTGGGTTTGGCAACCTGATTTGTGATGCCTTTTGATATGAACTCGGGTGGTGTTTAAAGAAGATGTAGTTTCTCTATACTTAAATTGCAACAAAGAAGAAATCAAAATGAAATTAGCTTTAATAATAATTGATTTTAGATGTTATGCCAGAAAATTATACTCTTGCATTGTTCTAAATTCAAATTTTAGTATTGAAAATCAATTTTCAATCAAAATTTATATAAATCTTCCACAAAAAATTAAAATGAAATATCAAAGAATTTAGTTCAACATTTATTACTTCATAAAACAAAAATGTTTCCACAAAAATATTATTAGATTTAACAAAAAAACATATATTACATTTATCGATCAAAGCATAACAAAATACAAATTGATTTTTAAATATATAGTAATTAATAATTGTAAAAGAAATTCTTTAAGATATTTGATTGATTCATACCATATGTTTCAAAAGTGAAGTTTATTTTGATATCTAAATTGTCAATGATTTTAGTTGTTTATAATATTTTTGGAATCATGTCATGATTATTTTCTAATAAGAAAAATAGATCGCTTAGATTGTAAAGATTGTAAGGTCATTTCAAGTGAAATTTTAAGTACCAACATCGACTATCGCTTTAGATTTTAAGATGAAAGGTTGTAAGAGAAAAATAAACTAAATTATTGTCCTAGGATTAGATGGGGACACTTAAAGAACACAAATAAAAATATTTTAAGAGCAAGCAACAAGAAATTAGAATTTGGGATGTTCATAAGGAAGCTAACGCTTATGTGGAAAAAATATCGTGAAATTAAGCAAGTTGCTAAAGATGTGCTTGGAGAATCAAAAGGAAAAGCTTCTTTTAACAAGAATAGTTGGTGGTGGAGTCGAGTGTGCAAGAAAAGATAAGAAATAAGACGATTGTTATAAAACTTGGTTTAGATGTAAAAATTTGGAGAATTGGGAAAGATATAAAGTGGTCGTAGAGATTCTAAGAAAGCAATATATGATGCAAAAAAATTTAGCTTTTAGTGATTTATACAATAGATTAGATACCAAAGAAGGTGAAAGATGTATGTATAAGTTAGCCAACCAAAGAGATAGGAGAAGTAAAGATAGTTCAAGTGAGAGGTATTAAGGATGAAAATAATAAAGTGCTTTTCTTAGAAAAGATATTGAAAATAGGTGGATGAGGTATTTTGATAAACTTTTCAATGAAGGATCTGAAAGTAACGATCAATTTTAGCAACCTTAATACAATAAAAAAATAGAGAATTTCATTTCTATCATCGATTAGTAAATCTGAAGTTAGTGAAGCTTTAAAGAAAATGAAATGTGGAAAAGCAGGACCGGATAATATTCCAATAGAGTGTGGAAATGTTTAGAGATCAAGGAATTTCTTGGCTTACATCTTTTAATGTTATTTTAAAGACTAAAAAAGATGCTGATGAGTGGAGAAAGAGTTTGTTGGTTCCATATTTATAAGAATAAAGGTGATGCACAAGAGTGTGCAAATTATAGAAGAATTAAGTTAATGTGCCATACATTAAAATTATGAGAGAGTAATTGAGTATAGGTTACGATGTGATACAGTTTCTCACAATGGTTTGGTTTCATGCCGTAGATCTACTATGGATGCTATACATTTGTTAAGAGGTTTGATGGAGAAGAAGAATAGAAAGTAAAAGGATCTACATATGATATTTATTGATTTAGAGAAAGCTTATGATAAAGTCTCAAGAGATGTTCTTTGGAGTTCTAGAACGAAAGAAGTTAATATTGGTTATATTCAAGTCATTAAGGATATGTATACTAGAGCTTGTGTCCAAAGACAAGGAGGATTGACAAAATATTTTCCTATTTCGGTTGGATTACATCAAGGATCAACATTAAGCCCTTATCTTTTTACTTTAGTTATGGATGTTCTTACGAGGCATTTACAAGATGATGTACCTTGGTGTATGCTTTTGATGACATTCTTCTTATTGATAAGACTAGAGAGGAGTCCAATAGAAACTTGAATTATGGAGGTCAACTTTAGAGTCTAAAGGTTTTTATTAAGTAAATCTAAAACCTATATGGAGTGTAATTTTAGTTGTAGAAGTTTTAGTGATAGTGTTGTGACTTTAGGTGATCAAGTCATTAATAAGAGTGAGCGATTGATATTTAGGCTCTATTGTTCAAAATGATGGTGAAATAGATGGAGATGTTATTAGTAGAATTCAAGTTGGATGGTTAAAGTGGAGAATGCATCCTATTATGTGATAGAAAAGTTCCACTTAAACTTAAGGAAAAATTTTATAAGATGGTGGTAAGACCTGACTTATGGTGCAGAATGTTGGCCAATAAAAAGAAGCATAAGACTAAGTTAAGTGTTACTGAGATGAGGATGCTGTGGATGAGTGGCTTTACTCTTTAGAGATAGAATGCAAAATGAGTATGTTCGGGAAAAAGTTGGAGTAGCTCCAGTGGTAGATAAGATTAGGAGAGTTGCCTTAGATGGTTTGGCCACATAAAAACGTCGATGACCCAATTAGGGAGAGATGCATTAGATTTGCCTTATGTTAAGAAAGGTAGAGGTAGACCTAAAAGACTTGGTTAAGATGTATAAAATGATCTTAGTATACTTGAATTAAATGAAATGACTTTTGACACAATGGAGGCGAAGGATTCATGTAGTGAATACCTAGTGGGATTAAAGCTTGTTGTTGTTGTTGTTGTTGTATTGTTAATATTTTTGGAATATTGATTCCAATTAATTCCACCCTCTCAATTTGGAAAGATAATTAAATTTCAGGATTATGTGTTTGCCATTTGTTGAATAATATTTAGTACATAATGTTTAACTTAAAGGAAATTAAAATTAAATTGAAAAAACAAGTAGTTTGATTAAAATCTATTTTTGATTATTTAAAACATAAATTAGTAATATTTTGGCAAAATCAAGGGTGGCAACAACATGAAGATTTGATTGAAACTCAAGAAATTATTTGAGCATGAGTTGCTTGTATGTCAAACTAGAGTCTACTTTATTAGGTTAGTGGTAAATTTTTAGTAAAATCCAATGAAGATAGTTACAAAAGTTATGGAAAATAGTGTTAGGTTTTAAATATAGTTGTCAAATTTAGCATAGTTAACATGATAGAGAATTGGAAAAATATAGTTGGTCATGTTTGTTTGATTATTGTTTAGAAGGATGAGAAAATATGTAATTGACATTATACTTTTAGAATTATGTTTTATTGATAATGGGTATACATAGATCTCTTCAATTATGATGATAATAAAGTACTTGAAAAATTAGCAATTTATGTAAGGAATAACTTTTAAAACATAATGTTATTATATTGAAGTTAAATGATTGGTTTAATTCAATTCTATCACTCTCAAAGAATCAATTACATGATTTACAAAATCCATTTGATTAAGCATAGTTGTCCATGCAAATTCTTTTAGACCAAAAAAAATGCTCAAAATAGTTTAAAATTTTAAACTTTATTTATGAAACTAATAATTATAGCTATATATATGGTTTATAGAGAGTAATTTAATTGAATCAAAAAATACATGATTACTAACACATTGAGGACATGAACCACCAAATTTAAACTAAATTTGATTAGATTGAATTAGAGTAATTTAAACTAGTTCATGGGATTCCTTACTACAACATATGTAGGTCTCATGTCAAGAGGTGGTGATGGCCTAAATTGTTGGTCTGAGGAAAAAATGTCTCTAAACTCTAGTCCTAGGATTTCAAATCTTCATTTAGATTTTGATGAGGTGCCCTAAATTATGCAAATTAATTGAAGAAAATTAAATTTTTTTTAGAAGCTATTATACATCCAATGGCTATAAATTTATGAGCCATCTATGTTGAGTCATTTCCTCAAGAAAATATTTCACTTAAAAGGGCAAAGTTTCATTATTTTTCCAACATCTCATAACTTGAATAAAATATTTTTCAAAATTATTATGATTCCATCATGTCACAATTTTGTAATCATCATCAATTTGGATTTCTATTCAAGCTGACCCAAATCCATACTAAGATTATCTCTTATCATCAATATTTTTCATTGGTAACAAAATTTGGTCATACACCTTTCTAAAATTATTTTGGAGAATCTAGTAGTTAAATTTTTGACTTGTCAACTCTATTGCTCTATTAACATTAAGAATTTGAAGAGGTATCCTATATTAATGGATTAAAGACTTTATTGCAAGTAGTAGTTGAGCAACCACTATCGCCTCTAATCACTTGGTTGACACTAAACCTATCCCAAACAATCTTCTGCACATGGTGAAATACAAGCACTTTTAAAATGAAATAATGAAATTGATTGAAGTTGAGCATAAATTTGATAGATTATTAGAAAGATAAAATTGTTTTATGAAACCTATTAAATGTTCATATTGCTAATTATGAATAAATTGTTTAGCAAATAAAAATCTTCACTCATATAAGAGTTCTAGAGCCTATCTTATGTTTATAATCTAGAAACTTCTAATGTTTTTGGGGTTCTTTCTTTTACATCCTTTATCACCCGATCATTTTGTTAGAGGAGAGGGATTATGCCAATTTTCTTTTCCAATGATAATATCACTTAATGTCTAATATTCATCATTGACAAACAATAATGTCTAATGACAACCATCATCCAATCTCATCATTTGTAAGTACCAATACATACCTCCCATTTTGCAATTTTATAGCCATTGTCTTTTATAGATTTTAATCAAAATTTTATACTAAAGTATCACTTTATTCTAATCATTGAGATCAATCATTACTATTAATAACTAGTACCAATGAAACTATTTTTTTATTAAACAGTGCCCATAGTTTTATAGTTTTTTATTTATGATTTTCACTTATAAATCTTGTGTCTTTAATAATGTATATTTCTTCCTTTGCTTTCCTTACTTAAATAAAATAATAGTTGAATAGCAACAAATAATTTAGTTACATCAAAGCAACAAAAAATGTGATGTGCAGAGAGTTTTAAATACCACATTTTAAGTGAGGTATACAAAGAGTTATTTAAGCGAGGCTTTAAATTAGTTAGAAGTGCCCATATTTTTCATCATGGTGAGGTCTTAAATACTATTAAAAAAAGTTATAAAGAGTTTTCATTGAAGTTCATATATCATCACATACTTTAACAAACTAAAATAACAATAATTATAAAGAAAGAAAAAATAATTTGTCTTAAAATTTTGTGAATTGCTTGTGGACGGTGAAATTTTTAAAAGGAGCATTATTTTAAGTGAAATTAATAAAAGGAGTATATTTATAAAAAAATTACATTGGAGTAAAATGCCCATTTAAGAGGGCAAACCATGTAGGTAATGTTGAGACAATGGAAGGTATCTAACATGCAATTAGTTTTTAAAATTTATAATTAATATCCTACTTTAATATTTCTTGCTAATAAAACTAAAATCATTCAATATTTCTTTCCTTTAGCAATTTATACTATATTATAATTGGCGACTTGAAGCAACAAATCATGTAAAACTCAAAACATATAATTTTTTTCTTATTATATTTATGAAGTGGTGTGCTCATTAAGTCATCATATAAGTTGAACATTAACTCATCCATTATTTGACTCCATTGATGGTATAATATCACATTCAAAACTTCTTGATCATTACTTACATCATTTCCATGTGCTCTTAAATTAATCATAAAATCTCATGATACCTCATTTGGATAAATTAGAGCCCAATAAAAGAGAATTCTTATAATTCCCTCTTGCACTAACTTCTAACCAAATAGTACAAGAAATTCTCATGTAGGATCACAATGATGTTTAAAGTATACATCAGTGATGTGCTTCATTTGACATCACCTACTTCTCTAAGGACTCAACGATCCTCTACCAACTTGCCATGGCGAAAAAACACAAATTAAGAACTAGAAGATCCTTTACTAGCATTCTTATGATCATGGCTTCAATGCAAAATAAGATGTTGTTTTTATGTTTAATTTGGGAAATTATATGACAAGAAACACATACTTTACATTATATCAAAGCATGCTAAGAGTTAAAAAATTTAAAAAGCTACTTTTGTGTTATTTTATCATATTCTTTGTTATTTATGTCATTCTAGAAACAATATCAATTCTATTAGCATTTTCTACCCTTGACTATACCTATGCATTTCTAATGAAAGTTGGATTTCTATTGTTAGTGGGATTTATGCAATTATCGACATTTTCTCAGCACTTTATTCATCATACAAGAAAAATATTACAAAACCTTTGTTTACACATGTTTGTGGAGATCATACATCACATCACATCATTTGAATCATTATATAAATTGATAAAGTGTAAAAGTAAATAAAAGCTATTCACTTAAGGGTATTATTCAATTAAACTATAATTATTAAGGTTGCAAGTTTCATGAAATAATGATTACACTATCATTTTTTATAACAATGGCATGTAATATTATTAGAATCTTTGAGTTAGTGTTCTTCAACATTTATCTTGCTTTCGTGTTCTTATGGGTGGTTGTGAAATATTGTTTTGTTGGTCATGAGGTATCAAAAATGGTATCCAATATAGGCCTAAGTAGTATTGAATTGTTGATATACAAATAGACATCAATAATGTTTCATAAGATATGAGGATGAATGAAACTTGAATATGTATATGTGATGGTCAAGCCTTAAGGGTACTCCACCCTAAAATATATGACAACCACAACTACTTTAATGGGTCAACTCCAAGTCTCAATCTCTAAAATTATTGATGATCCTAGATCAAAAAAACAAATATAGCATGTGTACTTGGGATGCTAAATGCTTAGAACTATAAGGTAAATCAAAGCTGATCTCTAATGACAACAATGTCCAAAAGAACTCCTTAATGATCTTCTACTATGGAATATTAACCCCATATCCTAATCCTTTCACTATGGTTGATTAAGTCATCAAAGTAAATATGCATTGATTATTTTACTTGATTCGAGATTTTAGCTATCTCAACTAAAACCACTTACATTAAGCTTGTATTCTCTCTTTGACTACCACTAAAAGGTTGTAAAATCCCTCCTGTTCTTATAAAATATTCAACTTATATTTAAGAAAGTATTAATTATATAATGACATATTAGCTAATTGTTGATATAAAAATGTTAATAAGATCTAACATCATGTCTTCGAAAATAATAAGATGTCAATTTAAGCTAATCTACTAGGCTAGACTTAGTAAAACTATATAAGAAACTATTGTAGGACTTTCATTTGTAGATTATCCTTCTTACATAGTAGGTTTGACTCTAGTTAGCCCTAAAGTAGACTTCTTTTACTTCTTGAGCTCATTTATTCTCTAATGGATGTAAGCATTGGATTGAAGTAATCTATTTCACATATAATTGATCATAATACTTTAAGGATTGGCTTGACTAACTTTAAAATAAATTTATGAGACCTTACTTAGCTGAATTAGTTATCCGCTTGGGATGTTCTCGGTATGTCAATGAAATAAATGACCATTATAATTCATTGATATTGCACGATCAATCCTAAGATTAGAAACATCAAACTAAGCTTGATCTCGATCAATCATAGATCTTGTTCAAAGTCAAAGTACATGGACCATATGTTGACATCAACCAGTTTATATGCTATAAACATTAGTTCCATTATTTCAATCAATTTAAGTTAAGTAAACTCAATTGACTCAAATTGACTAAATTTGGCTAATTTAATAATTTAGCTATAACCAACAAGTTGGCTAGACCAATTCAACATATAAACTCCACTTAATATCTTAAATATGATCCAAGCCATGTTAAAGTAACTTACTCATGGTCTTAGTCCAATTAGCCAAATAATGTCTTTATACCCAATAAAGCTAACACCTTTATTTTATTATTTTTAAACTAAGCTAATCATGATATCCAATCAAAATTTTTAGAGTGATTTTAGCTAAAGATAACATTAATAAATGCTTAAATTAACTTGTATAATTTTAACTCCCTTGAAGGAGTTGATTTGATCAAATGGCCTAACATGGCCCCCAAAAGGGCATGCTCATATCATCTTTTATCACACTAAATCCACTCCCTTCCCCCACCGCCAACACCCCTCCCTCAAATACACATAAATAATGAAAGAGTTCTTACGCCATCAATTGATTATAATTAATAGGTTTTGATATGTATATTCTTTATTTTGAATCATTTTCACCATTTTCTTATTTTAAATTTACTCCATACAAAACCATCTTCCATATCAAAACCTATATATATATATATATATATATATATATATATATATATTAGATACTGCATGAGAAAACAAAATAGGTCAAACCCAATATGCATTTTTCATCATTTGTGGATGTACTTTAAAAGAGATTAAGGACAAAAACACTTGTGATTGTCCTTTAAGGACGTTAATTTTTTAACATAGAATGAAATATTAATAATTCCTTAGTAAGTAGTCGAAGGAATGCTTCATTAGTTAATTTTACAATTCATAAGAAATACCATTAACTGCTGTAGTATTGTATCAATTATTCCCTAAAATTGGCATTAATCAAAGAGCTTAAAAATAGGGAACAATATAAAAAATATTATACTCTAGAAATAAGTTGTTCTCAAATAATTTTCTTTTATAACACAAATCATATCAATTATCATATAGATGATCAAATTCAAATTATAGTTCATGTTATAAATGAGGTGTTAAATAAATGAATTATATAGGTTGGGAGCATAGACTTCCGCATAAGAGCATAGACTCGCCATGCAGATTTTCCCCTAGTCGCTGCCTTCTCGTGAAGTAACCTTCCAATGTCATTTCAAGCAGTAATACTATATGAGTCTCTCAAGAAAACTCGCCTAGAGTAATTTGCTGTCGAGTAACCTAACTATATAGTTGTTTGTTTCTTCCTCTACTTCTGCATCTTTCGACTGCGTCTGTCTACCAATTTGCTGCCCTTTTGTCTGAGCATCTTTTCTTAGACGGCTCAACTCAAGTAAAGCATTTGTACCTTCTCTACTATCGAAGGGCCTGAGGTGTGATGCCATACATAGAATTCGCTTTTATTTCATGAAGCCAAATAGGGACATCACCATTTTTTGTAGATTTGTTTTACTGTTGTTTTCTAGGGGCCATCCGGGCTCCAGTACCTTAAGATGGCCGGTGGCAACTACGTCCTTCCATTTTTATATGTATTCCACTAGTGTCCCTTTAGATTTACCCTTTTCTAATTATATCATCTTCAACTACACAATGTCCCTATCTTATAGTTCCCTTGCCGATGGAGAAAATATTGTCCGAGTCCGCGCGTAGCTGCGTCGGACTCCAATCCCCGGCGTGTCGGTGGTTTTTTTTCCCGTTTTAAACGCTGGCGGGCGAGCACGCTTTATCTGGCTGACGCCCGGCCCACCTCATTCAAACAGTGGGAGAAGAAAAAAAGCGAGGCGTTCGACATTCCTCCAGTGGTTTAGGGCTTTCTCGCTAGCTCGACTCCTCGATCGTAACGCGTCGGCCGTCTGGTTTAGCAAATCTTGAGAATAACTTCCATTGGTATTGTAGGCAACTACATGAGGTATTTACACTTGTGTTTCGAACTTTAATGAATTTAGGATTTTCTCTATTCTTCTCACCGTCAGGTATGTGAACATTTTAGAACATTTGAGTTCTTTAAATGAGCGGGATGTATTTTAGTAGTTTTGGAGATATTTTGTATGTGTATTCTCGATCAAGATGGTACGCGTTATTTTATTTTCAAATTTTTGAGCGATTAGCCTTGTGATATGTTTAGTATATCACATGGTAGGATGTTTGGTCATATTTCAAGATTAATTCTGGCATTAGGGATGATAGTATGTTCGATGGAATTAAAATTTTGTGGCTTGATTTTGCGCATTGGACTCTACTCTCATGAGAGTACAAAGCATTTGGTCATTTCCTTCTTTCTTTGGCCTATTTGGAGGAAATATGTTCATTCACATTATGAACAATTTGGAGGTTGTTTGGTTAGTTTTTTAGTGTTACATCGTACTCTATACTCTCTTGAGAGTACTGAGATTTTGGACATTTTTTAGTTTCTTTGGCACGGTTGTTGATTATGTTCATTCCAGTGGAAGCAATTTGGTGGTATTTGTTTGATAGTTTACGTGAAATTTTTTTTACATCTCTTTGTACTCTTATGAGAGTCGAGCATTTTAATCATTTTTTTCTGTTTCTTTGACTGTTTGGAGGAAATATGTTCATTATAATCCATCAAGAATAATTTGGAGGCGTTTGGTTGGTTCTTTAGTATTATTTTGCATCGTACTCTCTGTACTCTCTTGAGAAATCTGAGATAATTTAATGGATATTTTTCTAGTTTCTTTGGCACAGGTTGGTTATGTTCATTACATTACATTGAAAGCAATTTGGAGGGATGTTTGGATGGTTTTGAGATTTTTGCATCTATTCTTTGTGCTCTCTTGAGTAATTAATGGATATTTTTTCCGCTTTGGCCTCGTTATTGATTATCATTACATTCAGTGGAAATAATTTGGTGGTTTGTTTGGATGGTTTCTAGGAGATTTTTTGCATCTGTACTCTCACTCTCATGAGTATAGAGCATTTAAATCATTTTTTCCTATTTCTTTTGTTTGGAGGAAATATGTTCATTGCAATCCATCAGGAACAATTTGGATTTGATTTGGTTGATTTTATAGTGTTATTTTACAGTACTCTGTACTCTCTTGAGAGTATAATATTGGACATTTTTCCATTTTCTTTGGTGATTATTGATTATGTTCATTACATTACATTGGAAGCAATTTGGTGGGATGTTTGGATGGTTTTAGGGGATTTTTGCATCACATACTCTCTTGAAATGAGATGATTTGTGGACATTTATTTATTCTAGTTTCTTTGGCTTAGTTGTTTAGATTATATTCATTATAGTAGAAACAATTTGGTGGTGTTTGGATTATTTTAGAACATCTTGAGAGTCTGAGCATTTTCATTTTTTTCTATTTCCTTGGCTTTGTTTGGAGGAAATATATTCATTTAATCCATCATAAATAATTTGGAGGTGTTTGGTTGATTTTTTAGTATTATTTTGCATCATCTCTGTACTCTCTTGAGAGTCTGAGATAATTTATGGACATTTTTTAGTTTCTTTGGCTGGTTGTTGATTATATTCATTACATTACATTGGAAGCAATTTGGTGGGTTGTTTGGATGATTCTAGGAGATTTTTTGCATCTTCTGCACTCTCTTGAGTAATTAATTTTGGATATTTTTTTCCGGTTTCTTTGGCTGTTTGGAGGAAATATGTTCATTGTAATCCATCAAAGAATAATTTGGAGGTTTGGTTAGTTTTTAGTGTTATTTTGCATTTGTACTCTCTGCTCTCTTGAGTATAGATAATTTTAATGAACATTTTTGAGTTTCTTTGGCAGTTGTTTGATTACTTTTCATTGACTTTTCATTTTAAAGTTTACAATGTGGGAAAAGGATAACTTTGAGATCTGAAGCTACTACACTAGAATGGTGTTGATAATATTGCGGCATGATTTCTTGGAAGTTATCGATTCTTGATAGTCATTGACATTTTAAAGGCTTCATGCATCAATTCATTAGATTCCAGAATTGAGACTCGATAGCCATTACCTCAATCTTGTCTTCTTTGGAGATAGAAAGCAAACTTTCTTTACGGGTGGACAATGCATTTCCTTTCACCCAGGTAGTTAGGTATAGGGATATCAAGCAGAGGGAGAAGGTCATATGCCAATTCCCATTTGCTGATTCGGTGATTTTTATAAGGACTATGCTTGAGCATCTGCGAATAGCTTCGTTACTTGTACAGTTTATCTGATTACATACATTTTTTCTAAATCTTTTTTTTCTATCACAACTAGGGTAAGGGTGGTCATTCTACTTGATGTTGCAGATAAATTCTTTTCTTTGAGGGCCATCCTGGGCTTTCTTAGTTTTGATGGGTATTACATCAAAGTTCATACCCAGAGGACACCGTACATGAGGTGGATTTGTCACTCTTCTTATGTTATGTTTATATCTTTGGTTATGTATTATTTGATGCATTGAAGTTAACTTACATAAATATTAATTTGTAGATGGAGCGGTACATAGCCGCATCATGAGGCATATCTCCATTGCAAAACCACATATTGATTTACGATGGCCAAAATAAAGTTTCAGATAAAGCCTTTCTTGGTTTAGGGAGGACCTGGTGACTATAATAATATCATTTATAGTTCTTATAATTGTATTTATTTATGTTATAGTCATCACATTTTCTTATCTTTAATTACAGATCCCTTTCATTGGGACATATCAAGAGGAGACTGGCTCCTTGAATCATTTTCCCACATTAACATGCTGTACATGTTGAAGTAGTCCCATTCTAAGTACGAGTTCAGCCCCATTGAATCACCATATGTCTCTCCTCGATATTCTCCCTCATCCGGTGTATCTAGCCGCTCTGCTACTACCCCACAAGGCTTTGCGTGGAGAGGATACTTGCAGGTTTTAGGGACTTGAAAGATATAATTATCTTCTCTTTTAAGTAATAATAGAGAATGGATGGGATTGATTTGTGGGTTCGCTATCGAGGAGGTTCTTCTTGACAGGGTCTTACCATCACTGTTGGGGAAGCTCAGTGGAGATCACCACAAGGGGAACTCTTGAGGATCAGCGACCTATGGAGGCTACGGAGGAGCTTCCCTGAGGCTGGATCTTTTATTAGCGAGAACCGCAATAATTTGGTTGGTTGGAATGCTTTCTTGGGATGTGTTTCATCGTGCTCGTGTACTCACAGTACATAGTATTTCATCTATTTTTCTTCAATTTTCCTTGACAATTTTGGATAAATTATGATTAGAATATCATGCAACTCGTTTGAAGGCTCTAGTGAGATATGTTTCATCTGTACTCTGTCTTATGCTATCTATGCTCTCTATACTCTCTACTCTATGTACTCTCTATTTTTTTTCAATCTATTTTTCCCATTTCCACTTTGCTTTGCAAGGCGAAGAGGAATTGTTCACTATAATAAAAGCAAGTTGGATGCTCACGGGTTGCCTTTTATGAGTTTTAGAGCAATTTTGCATGTGTATACTCTCTGTTCTCTCTATACTCTCTGTACTCTCTATACTCTCACTCTCTATATTCTCAATTTATATCATATTTTAAATTCAGATCAACTAAAAGGTGAAGCTAAAATTTACATTATCTAAAATTTACGTTATACTTCACATTAGAATACCTCAATGAAAGTATGTAAGCAATATGAACTACTTAACATGTGAGCGTACATGGGTGCGATTACTTTCTACCGTCAATCATGCTTCTTAAATCTACTTTCTCTCTTGAAATATGTGCATAAAATAGACAAATATATTGTCGATGATGCGACTTATCTTATTCACAAATATAAATTTTGAAGGTAGTGTGGAGCAAATTATATATTTGAAGATGATGAATTTTTCTAATAATAATAAAAGTATCATCTTAATTAAATTAGTATCATTGATAAATTTATAAATAATTACAAAACTAATATCGGTACTAATATAATCATCATCATAATTTTTTTCTTTTCATAAAATGTAGAGTACTTTATAGAGTACATATATCAAACTATGTAATGCCTCCAATGGAAATCGTTCTGTAAGCAAGGTAGACTCATCAATCAAATATTGCAATTTGGTAAAATATGAGAGATTTAGTTGCCACAGTCTAAGGATTATAAAGTTATGTACCCTCATACTCTTTGTACTCTATGTACTCTCTACTCTCCCATTCTGAGCTTTACGGGCATTTTATAATAAGTACGTTTGAATAAAGCTCAAAGAAGAAAGTCATCCCGACAAAGAAATGATTACCTGTATGGAGCATGAGAAGGTCATCCTAATCGCACTTCAGGCGTCTTCCTAAGCGAATCGTAGGAGAAGCATGTACTGTTAAGTAAAATAAAGTAATCTTGGAGACTCTAAAGCTTTGAAATGATTGCACAGTTGAAGAACACATAACTAAATGATATCATGCATTGAAATGTTTTCTGTAATAATATCCATCATCAACTTAGTGTACCCTTGACGACGATTGTTGAGCTTGAGTTGAATTCACGAGGTATAACATCGTATCGGTTAATAATTTTTAATAGCATTAATGTGTTCTATTATACCTCGAAAAAACTCGACATAATAGAAAGGTGTTGCGAGGTGATGAAACACGTTCTGCGATACTATCGGTTTGAACTTTGGTTTACGTAACAATAAAAATATGATGGTTTAAAGATTAGCAGCAATATTTTAAATACTACAAATTAAGAGGCAAATAGAAATTACTCTTGGCTTTCTTGGATCTCTCCCAATATCCCTTAAGCCTAACGTTGGAAACACCCTTTGGGCGTTGCTTAACTGGATCCTTCAAGATGTCTTTTCCCATCTAATGACTTCTTCTTCTTAGGCCTTTCATCTGGAAGAGAATTCCCATAACATGAGTCGACATCATCGTATAGTATTTTAAGGATTGAAGCATATAATCCTCGACTCTATTATTACCACGCACTTATTTGATATGCATATCGACTAGTGGTTCGGAAATAATGCCATTTCCATATGTGCCTTTGACATCTCTTAATTTTCTATATGCACTATTGATGTAAATATCCCTCTTTGCTTTGGTAGACCATTACATGAGCGGATACTTATCATCGCATCTTCCTAAGAACTCGAACAATGGGCACAAAGTAATCCCATCATTTCAAATTTCTTATAAGTATAAGTTACATCTAGGGTAGTCTCATCGAAATGGACGGTCCATGTTTTGGATGATTTTTATTCTCTAAGTTTCTCACCAAATACTCCATGGGGGTCATCGACATAGATTCTTGATTGGCCTCCAACTCCATGCAAAAATTCTTCCTCAAATATAGTATACTTTCTTGTATAAAATATAGAGCTTAGTTTAGAATGGACTAGTCTTAACAACAGAATAATTGATGATTTGAAGTCTTCGTGTTCATTCCGGTGCCATGTCTCCATAACCTTCTCCAACCCTAAGAAATAATCTATAGCGAACTTGTTGGTTTAGAGATTTTTGTGACATCGTTGTTCATTGACTCACTATGTTGCGTTGACAAGATGCCCATGCAGAATGAGTCTTTGATGAATCAGTGGACCACTTGGATCTAATTTTATAAAGCTCGCAGGATGATCATGCAAATTGCCTTCTTCTAGCATGGCGGACCAAGCTTCTTCAAACTCTTCCTCACAGTCACATTTGCTCATGCATGCATAAAATATCCCTTGTACCCTCTTATTACTATTAAAGTAGTGAACCTTGGAATGAGCTTTCTTTGAAATATTCCATTGGCACAACCTATGATGAGTATCGGTAATATTTACAATTTGATAGCTAGCCGATCTTGATCAATGAATATTATTGTAGGATGTCGTCACTCATCAACCAAAGAAATGTGAAATAGCCATGAGAATGACTCAATCGTCTCTTCGATAAAAGGCTACTCCAAATAACACATTTTGGATGATTCACTCCAACAAGAGGGCACAAATAAGATTATATTTATTGAGTAGATAACTTCAAAATTATCACATCACCAAACATCATATTCTATCCTAGATATCCATTGCTCCAAAAAAACTTACTAAGCAATCGACTCATCAACTCATACATCCCATGTAAACATCTCGTGCTTGCCTTTTCTTGAACAGGTTGTATTAATGCATTACTATCACCATTCGCAATCCTCGATCTTTTCTCTTTCAATAAAATTGAAAGCATCTCTTTTGTGAATCCAATATTCTCTACACACTACCAACCTCACTTAGATCGATAGTGTACATCTTGCTTTCAATTAGGCCTCTATCATTGTCAATGAATGATTATGACTTTCTATATATTTTTTAACCATCCGGTTCTCATCCAAGTCAGAGAATCTAATCAGGTTGGATAAGCCATCCATGTATCGTTTTTTTAGAATTTTTGCTAAGCCATTTAGGCGGCGATTTCTTCGACTTTTGCACATAAAAAATCTTTTGATTTCAATTTCTTGAGTTTGGCCAATAACTAGTATGGTCCTTTTGAACACGAAACCAGTTTGATGTATAGTCACATGCATACAGCCACCGTTTTATTGAATAGTGGTGCCAAGAAGTTTCCCCAAATTTGGTTCATTAGAGATTCACCTACAAAGGCAGCTCCACATAAATGTGACATGTAAAATAGCTCCACAAATAAACATATTCCCTCTAACAGAAAGGAGAAAAATGAGCTAAATACGAGAGTACAGATGTAAAAATCATTCAAACATCCCTCCAAATTGCTTCCAATGTAATGAACATGAACAACCATGACAAAGAAACTAGAAAAATGTCCACAAAATTATCGTACTCTCAGAGAGTATAGAGAGTACTGTAAAATAACACTAAAAACCAACCAAACGACCTCCAAACAAGTAAAGAAATCATCATCATAAAATATTATATCAAGTTCCCCAGTTGAAGAGTGAGGAACTGAGGAGTGCGAGGGTAGTCTTCTTCTCGGTGCTTCTTTTGATTTGTATTTTTTACCTTCAAGATGCTCTTTAAGGGCTTCCTCGAAAGTGCTAACCTCATAGATAGCACATTCCCTCTATGTCATAAGACCTTCCCTTTGTTTGGCATCCCTATTATTTCTACAACTTCATCGGGGATGCTCTTTAAGGCTTCTTTTGCTTTTCTGTAAGGCTTCTTTTGCTTTGTGTTTTTTACCTTCAAGATGCTCTTTAAGGGCTTCCTCACTGGAAGTCTTGACCTCATGAGATAGCACATTACCTCTATTCCATAAGACCTTCTCCCCTCTATTTACCATCCCTACAATTATTGCAACTTCATCGGGGTGAAAGGAATGCAGCCACCTAGAAAGAAATCTTGCTTCTCATGTCCCAACAAGACAAGATTGAGGTCATAGCTATTGAGTCTTCTTCATGGAGTTTAATGAATTGATCTGAGATGAAGCCTAAATGTCAATGACTTCATTACTAAAGAGTCTTTGCAACAATGTAGAGAGATGCAAAAATCTCTAAAATCATCCAAGCTTGCCAAATTTCTTCCAACGGAATGTACTCTCAACAAGGGCCAAAGCGGACAACATGACCAAAATCATATGTACTCTCATGAGAGTTGAGGAGATGCAAGAAAAACTAATAAATCAACCAAACTCCAAATTATGCATAATGAACATATTTCCTCCAAACAGGTAAAGAAATAGACAAAATTGACCAAAATGCTCTCTAGGAGAATACAAGAAGAAAGTCTGAGATGTAATGAAAATAATCT
This sequence comes from Cymbidium sinense, assembly GCA_021442155.1. Lineage (NCBI taxonomy): Eukaryota > Viridiplantae > Streptophyta > Magnoliopsida > Asparagales > Orchidaceae > Cymbidium > Cymbidium sinense. The sequence goes on along the minus strand of CM038230.1, from coordinate 57,699,829 downwards.
CAACAACTAGTAGAAACGGAGAAAATGACCAAAATCATATGTACTCTAAGCAAAATAACACTAAAAAAATAATCAAACAACCTCCAAATTATTCCTCATAGATTATAATGAACATATTCCCTCCAAACAGTCACAAAAGTGAAAAAATAACCCAAAATGATTACTCTCAGGAGAGTACAGAATACGAGAAATCCTCCATAAACCATCCAAACATCCCTCAAAATTGCTTCCAGTATGTAATAAACATAATCAACAACTAATGAAACTAGAAAAATTGGCAAAAAATTGTATGCACTCTCAAGAGAGTGAGAGTACAGATGCAAAATAACAAAAAAATACCAAACAGTCTCCAAATTATTCATGATGGATTGTAATAAATATATTTCCTCCAAACATGCCACACAAAGTGGAAAAAGCGCAAAATGCTCTATACTCTTAGCGAGTACAGAGTATAGAGTACAAATGGAAATCTCCCACAAAGATTAACCAAACAACCACAAAATTGCTTCTAATGGAATGTAATGATCATATTCTCTCCATCAGAAAAAATAAATTGCAAAATATTTAGAAAATTATCTACTCTCATGAGAATTCTGAGTACATATGCAAAAATCCTCAAATATAAGCAAAGTCCTCTTGCAAAGAACTCCAAATAGTGTAGGAAATATACACTAAATAAATGAATTTCAAGGAATAACACTAACAAACCATATAAAAATTATGTATACAGGTTGAGAAAAATTACGATGAATTTTATTTAATACATCCTCGCCTATTTCCTCAAGGCCTTAGTTTTCCATCTTCATGGTTCTTTTGTAAAAGGAAATGAGAAAATCTCTTTCTATCTCGAGCTCGGTTTGCAAGAAAAAAATACACCCCTAAACCCTAAATCTAGATATATATTTCTTTTAAATTCCTCGCTCATTCTAACGATGCTTCTTCTCTCGTTGTTTGAAGTGGTAAACGAAGGGGCGGGTGGTCAGGTCAGATTATTCTGTCGTTAAGTGCTAAAAGCAGAAAAAAAAAAACCACGGACACGATTGGGCGGATTGAGCTAAGCGGGACTCGAAGATTTTTTTCTATTGTCGATGTCCTCTATTATTTCTTTTATTTTCTATTAGGTGTGATGCATCAATGTTTTGAAAAAAGGCGCAAAATACAATGTAAATTAATTTAATGGGAAAAATGATTACTCCCACAGCTCATTATTTGTGCAATTAAAACTACCTCGGTAAGACCACCTCACCAAGTTTCTTTTGATGAAGTTTATTTGTGCTAGAAAAATATATTAAAATTCAAACTATTTAATCTTCTCTACCACCTCGCCAGCATTAAACCTTTTAACCCCTACTAGTTTGGCTACATGGACATCGCAAAGGCATCATCCGTTTCCTCATCGCTATCATCTTCATCATCGAATTGATCTAATCATCATCTTCCTTAGCTAGAGAAATGAAGAACAAGGGATCTACAAAGCAACTCTTGAAAGCTATTTGAAGATAATGTGAAGATGGAGTGGGATGCACTAGTAATGATAATGTTTGTGTTCATCGATTGTAAAGATGCGAGATGTTACGACTATTACTAAATGCGAGATACTTCCATTATTACTAGATTGCAGCTATATATTTCATGTTAGGTGTATAGATGAATGACATGTCGACATTTTGCTGTTGTGCATGCTTTCCTAACAAGCACATGATGCCAATAATGGGCTTATAATCATGAACCGTTAATCATGTGAAGAGATTGTGAGTTAAAATTAAAAAGCTTTTTTTATTGTTAAAATGTGCTTAATAATGCCTATTTTTATATATAATTCCACTTTTGTTAGTCACTAGAATGACATATTTTATAATCAATAACTTGTATAAGTAAATCTATTTTAAATTGAGTAATGCATTCTTCTCTCTCTCTCTCTCTTTAATTTATGCCATAGATATTATCCTAATCATTAATTATCTTAAATTTTCTAGTAAATCATATAAGAAATTTATAATGAAGAATTTTGGATAAGTATATTAATGTAGGAAAATATTTGTATTAATTATCATTTCTTTTCTTCTCCACATTTTCATATGCATTTCAAAACTAGCCTAGTTTAAAAGGCCATTATTTTTTATAAGACTTGTGATCATATTGGTCACTTTTTTATCAATAATTACCATTAATTTTAATAAAAATGCCATCCAAATTGAGCATAAGAAAATTCCAACATTTATTTATTTATTTTATTAAATTATCAATGGTTAGATTGTAACACTTGCAAATACATAAGCTTATTAGTTTATCTTTAAAATATGAATACTAAGATTATAGATAAAGTTTTAATTGAATGCTATAATGCATTTTCCATAAATTATTTTTAAGGAACATAAACACATTATGAATAGGGTTGTAAATGAGCCACTTGCACTTGTTGAACTACTGAACTCATCGATTAATACTGTTCATGTTTGTTCAAATTAATAAACAAATAAGCATAAACGATTTTTGAAAGTTCGAGGTTAAATGAATTGAATATGAACATAGTCATATCACTTATTTTTGTTCATGAACATACTCATTTATTGTTGGCAAATAACTTGTTAAATACTTGATATTAAAGCTTGGTGATAATTCATATATTATTTTAAAAATATCAATAAGTATAACTTATAATTTTTTATTATATATTTAATAAAAGTATATTATAATTTAGTAGTTTAATTCATAAAAATATATTATAATTTAGTAGAATAATTTATAAAATATATTATACATTTAATTAAATATTTATATAATATTTGAGATTATAGTGATATAAATTATAGGATAAATACTCAAACCAAAAAAATAAAAACACATATATGAATTATAGAAATGTTTAACTAATGCTAAAAAATTTCTTTTAAATGGGGCACCAACAAACTCAAGTCACGACTCACCTCAACACTTAATTAAAAGGCAGAGTCACGGACCTCTTGGTTTTCTCTTATTCTTGCATTCGGTTCTAGGCCCAAAGCCAACTTCATCCTTTGAAGCGAAGCCTTAACTCCCTCTGCATCAACTTTTGATGGTCATTCTCTTGCCTTCACATGGACTTCCACCAACATCCCTTTGTCTTGCCATCAACTTTCGTTGACCACTCCTTGCATCATTCGAGTCGATTTATGAGACAAATCGGTAAAGTGGCTTGAACCGGTCATTCTCTCTCCCTCTTCAACTTCTCACATCTCATTTTCAACTTGGGCTTCCCTCTTTTCATTATTATGAACATTTAGACCTTGATTTTTATATATGCTAAAGCCAAGCTTACTCTTTATTGAATTTTCATGATTTAATTTCTTTTAGAATCTAGATTTTATATTGTGTAGGAAACTTGCATGAGATTTAAGAGGGTAACTATAACAAAAAATTAGAAAACTTAATTACTTATTTAAAGCTTGTTCATTAACTCAATTACATATTCGCTTATTATTTCAAGCAAGCTAAGTATAAATCAAACTTGAACATAGATAAAATTAAGCCAATTTGAACATGAATAACTTTTAATTTATTCAAGTCAAGTCTAATCCGATAAGTACCGGCTGGATCAATTACAACCATAATTATGAGTGAAAGTTGAATCATGACTAGTCACATCATAAAATAATAACTAACACTTTTGTTCTTCTAGGTTTTGTGAGAATAATATATACAATAATATATCTCAAATTTTTGAAGGAACAAAATTATACCTACAAGTAAATTAAAAGGATGGCATTCATATGTATGTCATAGGGATTTCACAACTACAATTTTAAAAATAAAATAAAATTAAAAGGACATAAAGTGATATGTTACATAGTTTAATCTAACACATCCATCTTTTAAATATTTTATCATTTAGAACTATTATTTGAGAAATGCATATGCAAAGTAATGTTAATTTAGATATCCTTCATGACGCTTAGAAAGGAATGAACTTAATACAATTATTTAGAGAAATTTTGTTGTAATTAAAGCATTTTGATCACTCCACGAGCATTTTAAGCTACACATTATTTATGCTCACCGAAGTTAATTCTTATTGCTCTTGATTATATATTCTAAAAAAAATGAAGACCTTTTATTGATGCCTATACATTTTCATTAATTGATTTAATATGAAAAAGGCTTTCATTGCATATTTTGCTAGTATGAAGCCAAATTAATTCTCAGTGATGTAACTTTAACAAGTTATCTTTTCATTCTCTTAACTTCATTGTATAACCCAAAATTTTGATTTCTTGTAAAAGTAATACAATCATGCAATCTCATGTATTTTAAAATAATGATACTAAAATATTCATTCTCTAATAATTTTTATAGCAATAACTATCATTAATGAAAATGATAATTATAAAAGAAAGCCATAAGGTTGAATACATAAGACAATGTAGATAAGACTAATCTAGCCATGCTTTTGCTTTTTTAGTTACATCATAAAAGAAAAGAGGTTTTGAGGAGGATTGAGCAATATGATGGGTGCTCACATAAACTTTCTTTTATCCCTCCCATATCTATCACTATAAAGTAGCTAAAATTATTATTAGAAATAAAATTGGAATAGATGAGCTATTCTAATCATACCTTTGAAATTAGATGTTATATACTGAATGAAGTTATGTTAATCTGAAGTGGAGGTGAAGAATAAGTTTTTGAAAATTTAATATTTAGAAATGACCATAGGTAATGGCAAGTGTCATTGAGCTTGTGAGGAGTTGAGAGAACAACTGAGTAACATCATAAGTAGAAGAAATTTCATTTGTAATAATAAGTAATTAAGAATTACTAGCCTCTAGAAAAGAATGAGAGATTGTCCTACAACTAAAATATGAATTCTAATATTGAGAAATTTGTGTAAGACTACTGAATATGATTCATTTTGAGAATTAGGCTCTACATTTTTTATTTAGAATAAATATCAACAATTAATGAAGGTAGAGATTCCTTAAAATTGAATTAGAAATGTGGTGTGATAGCTTTCCAAAGTAAGTAAGCCTTTTCAAATTAGTAGAAATTGGTTAATATAGTTGAGCATTTTCATTGGCAAATTTTCCTAGATTTGGATGTCATGCTACATCAAGAGACAATGAGAGCAAATAGTTGATGTTGACCTACCGTGTGTCATAATTAAAATAAAGCTTATATGACCAAATTTATAAAAATCAATGGCAATAATCAGCGCTAAAACTTCCTAGTCATGATCCAATTCAAGCAAAAAAATTATCCCAAAATAATTCAATTGTGTAATTTTGTTTAAAATATCAAAATTAATTGAATAAAAATATTTAATCAATTAATAATTGATCAATTAATTAAAATTAATTTTTAATGAAATTACACATATTGGAAGCCCGATGATATCTGAACGACCTCAATTTATGGAATTGACTACGTTGTTGTTGCCAAAACATCAAAATTTATCAAATGGCGTCTTCCACTATCAATTCGCAAAGTCTAAATGACGTCAAGTGATTCAAACATGGCGTTAATTTAAGCTCAATTTCTTTTCAATCATCACCGATGTAGTCCAAACAACCTCGATTGCGAACGGATATCGCCATTTCGTCGCACAACAAAATGCCTAAAATCAATACCCATTTTGATATAGTTCATCGCACATAATTTCATAATATTTAGCATAAACTTATTAATAATAATATTATTCTCTTATTAATATGTAATTAAGCAACTACGCTTAAATCCCTAATTTTATCCCTAATATGATTCAAACTCCCAAATGAGTTGCCTTACTATTGGACGCCGCTTAAATGAGCTAATCCCTCATTCACATGATCTTTCCCCTTAGAGCTCGGTTTTAGCTTTGCTCTGGTTCCGATCCCCTCTTCTCATTCCATCCCAAACAATGCAGAAGAAAACTCTTCTCTGTTTCCGCACGTCGTAGCAGAGCAAAGCTGAATGGAATGGAGTGCTCTTCCTCCTCTTTCCCCTCCCCTTCGTCATCTTGTCAAAATCCCATAAATCACGCCATTCAATAGGATGTACTAATTTTAGGTTGAGGCAAAATAGAGGATAAATGGGATTTAAAATCCTATAGGATTTAATGTTGTCATTTATGATGTTTGGCAAAATTTAAGTTTAATCTTGCCACCCAACAACCCCATAAACTTACCACGAACTGTAGAAACCCCTCACCTCTACTCACATGAACCGAGTGCAGGCAAGCCACTGCTCCATTTCCATCCTCACCTCCTTTAGCTAAACTAAACCCTTTGCCCTCCTGGAAACCCCAATAGCAGTTTCCCCCCCCATCTTTGCTCAATTCTCTCTATTCCCAACCTCTCTCAGTGAACAACAAGCTTTCCACTCATTTCTTTGCCATCCCATTTGAAAGGAATAGAGCAGCGGAGGAACAAAAGGATAGCTAGGTTGATAGAACTATCTGATTAAGGTCGGTTCTAAAATGCCAAATATCATAACTTTGTTGTTTGGCTTTGGTAAGCAAGGTAAAGCAAAAAGGGAGTAATTTCTATTGTAGGGTTAATTGTCTTTTGAGTGAGTTTCTTTTCTTTTATCTTGCTTAACCTCTATTGAATCATGGGGATAAATTGATATGAAGATTATGTAGGATTCATCATCATCATGTTAATTATTTGTCATGGCATAAAATAAGCATTACTTAAACCTTACCATTAAACATTCATTTCTTTGTTGGGTCAAAATGAAAGAGAAAATGATAGGATTTAAGAGTTTATGGGCTTTGGGAGAAGCTTACATTGCTATCCATAATCTGATCCATGTTGAAAAATTATTGAAACCTAGATGCATAATGCCTATCCTCACTTTTAAATGAATATGAAGCAAGAGTATGATATGATTTTTAGATTTTTTTTTAGCATTTAAAGTTTAGTATGGCTATTGGCTTGTGTCTCATTTATCCGATTTGGAGAAGATGGATTGGGGCTTTGGCTTCATACTTTCTCTCTTTAGTACTTTCAAATCAATGGCTTTTAAAGTAAAAATGAAAAATGGGGATGCACATATGAAACCTAAGATTGTCATGTTTGATTTGCAAACTTTTAATGCATGCAAGTACTTTCTTATCATTTCAAGTTGAAATTGAATTAAAATCTCCTACACATTATATCTAATTTTTTCTATTATGCATTTTACAATTCTTAAACTATTGTTAAAATAGGGAACATGAAGAATTTTGAGATATGTGTAAGCTAAAGCTTGCATTTTCCATTGTTTGATAGCATTGACTTTGGGTTTCATTTGAATGTTGTGCAAGATGCCACTTATGAATGATATCATGTTGTATGAAATGAGATTCCATATGAGTGGGATATGATATATTATGTTCTTCATATTACTAAGGGGTTGAACTTTACTTGCATGCAATATAAAGTGATATTTCTTTAGTATCCTAAGATGAGTAACATGGCATGTCTTATTGAAATGAAAAGGAAGTTCGATATGCATGTCAAATGAAGTTGATTGTTTTACTTTATGTAAATCAAGCCTTACTTGCAAACAATTATCATGTTAAAAGAAAAGATGAATGAGGCAAAGCATGATTTAAACTATATTATTTCTATCATATCTTTTATTAAATATTGAAGCTTGCATTGACATGTAAGTGTTGGGAATTGGAAGCATAGGATATGAAAGTTTTCTTTGTGATTTAATTGCTATTTTATTGGTGGGCTTTGAGAAACATATTTCCTCCTTTATATTCAAAGTGATAAGGATGGAATTATGTTTACATGTGATCTAAATTTTATGTTATAGCTTGCTATTTGAATATTCCAACTAAAATTCAGTGAAATGGTGATGAAAATCATGGTATAGCGAGAGGTTTCAACAATATTTTAATTTCATGCACATGTGAATATAAATTTGTTAAAATTACTTTGCTATAAGTACGCTCACATTATTCCAATGCAACAGAAAACTTGTGATAAGTACCTATTCACATTGTTTCAATATGGCGGGAAATCACTCGATATAAGTACCTTCATATTATTCCAATGCACAAAAAATTTGTGTTATAAGTACCTATTCATATTGTTCCAATGTGACGTAAAAATTTGTTTTATGATAAGTACATGTTCACATTATTCTAATGCGCGGAAAATTTTTTATATAAGTACTTATTCACATTGTTCCAACATGGCAAGAAAATCGCTTGTGATAAGTACCTCACATTATTCCAATGTGATGAAATCTTGTGATATAAGTATTTATTTATGTTGTTCCAACATGACAATGAAATATTATGTTATGCAAACCCATGCGCCTTTCTTCTTGGCGTGGTGGGCAAACAAAATTTTCTACAGATTCACACACCTACCATGCACGCCTTTCTTGGCATGGTGGAAGACTAGTCTCCCAAATATCACGGGGATGATGTGAGGCTATCAAAATTTTAATAAATCAAATCAATAAAAGTTTGAATTTGATATGAGTTTAATCATACTTTTAAACTTGGCATAACATGAAGGAAAGTGAATCAAAATTCAAATTATTCATGAAAATATTGATTGATTCAATCCTAAAGGCTCAAATTAAATTAAATCTAAATCATAAACTATTTGATAAATCATTCACAAGTAGAAGATATGATTTGATATCTCAATAACGAACATGATTGAACATTTTCAATTATCATTTGAAATATAATATATGTTTCATTGAACAATTTGAAAGGAGCTTAAGGGAAAATTGAACTATAAGCTTGAATGAAATTAAGTTTGATGACAAATGCAAATTAAAATCTTCAACATATGTTCAATGATATTATATCATGTGTTTCAAAAAAAAAATATTGAGTGTACACAAGTTCTTTTTTTATGGGGAGGATTAAAGACAATTCAAACCGAAATATCTTGCAAAAGCTTGATAGCTCTTTATGAACTTAAGCAAGCGAACAATTAATCAATGAATATGAATGAAGGGACTTCATCAAACATTGATGTGAAATGAATATTAAGTTTGAGACCAATCTAAATATTGGAATGATTGTAAATCTACATTTAAACTTGTTGCTTTATGGTTTGTGCAAATGTTCAAAGGAACTAAATTCACACTTATCATGATTTCATGTGAGTTTATAGCTTTGTCATTATGCATGCTTGAAATATTATCGATGTCATCCAAACTAAACGTACATACTTATATGCACGTAAAATAAATTCCTTACTTTAAGAAGTAATATTTTCTTAACCATTTGATTCATGCAAATACTTGAAAGAATCAAATTCATACTCTACAAAATAGATGCATGCTTGGTTTATTGTAAAAGATATTTGCACCCGGTTTAATCTTAGGACCGTTAGTTAACAAAACCTAAAAATCTAATGATGCAATTATACTATTTTTAACTTAATAAAATTTGAGAATCTAATTTATCATAGAATGACAAAAGTTAAATCTATCGGCATCATTGTTAATATGACTTTTCAAGTTCAAGTTCAAGTTCTCAAAGGAAAGTCTCAAACCCGATCCTCATGCTTAAGCTAGAGTTGACAAGGTTTGGAGGACTATAAATTTTGAAGTAATGAATTATCCCGTTTGGTCTTAAAACCAGTCCGTTAACAAAGCCCAAAAAAAATACCACACCAAAATCTATACTTATAATTTAACATCTACACTTGAACTTAGACATCTTAATATCCATATAATATTTTAAAAGAATAGATACTTGTATGTATATTGAAGTGTTCACTAAGTCAAACACTTAAGAAAATATGCAAGTCATGTACAAAAAAATGAACATACTACACTTCCGTTTGATCTTGGGATCGGGTCGGTTAACAAAACTCAAAAATTCATATCAAAACTTACAATTTGACACATATGTCATATCAAATAACTACTTCAACTTAGACATCTAAATATCCATATAATATTTTAAAAGAACAAATACTTGTATGTACATTGAAGTATTCATCATCAAGCATCTAAAAGATATGCCAAGTCATATGCAAAATAAAAGAACAGAGATATTTACACCCGCTTTGGTCTTAGGATCGATCCGGATTAACAAAACCTAAAAACCTAATAATGTTATTATAAGAATTTTAATTTAATAAAATGAGAAGCTAATTCTATCATATATATTATAAAATATGAATCTATTGTATAGCTTCAAGCTCTCAAGAGGAAAAATCACAAACCCGATCCTCCATGCTCAAGCTAGAGTTGACAAGGTTTGGAGGATTACAATTCTTGAGGCAATGAACTTAGACCAATCCTCTGTAGAAAATAAAGTGAGTTGACAATATTTATCGACCAATAATAGTCATATAATCGAGAAAGGCGATCATAATTAAAATTCTAATAATGAATCATTGCATGTTTAAATCTAAATCAATTATAAAATGATCAAAATTCAAATAAATAATAATAATAATAATATTAATTAAATGAAATTAATTATTTAAATGTAAACTTAAATCATCCACCCACCACAATTATTTATCGAGGGTGACAAATTAAGAAGACTTTTCACAAAGTGTTAATGTCAAATCAAATACATAACTTTTTTTTATACTCAAATAATCTTAAACCGTATGGGCGTGGCGTCTCTGGTGTGATTTTATTGCAAAATGACACTACATAAATGGTGGTTAGACCGAGCCCTCTACCGTGGTTCTAGCGATATGACACTACTAAATTACGGCCGAACCATGTGTTCCCAAACTGATTTTGCTCTTTGATCTATAAATTATAGAATGTATTTGGTTGGACAAAAGCCCTATGTTAGTAATGTTGACTTATATTTATCCTTAGACAAACTCCATCCGTGTCTACAATGACACCTTGACGATGTAACCCAAGTGTTGTTAACAAGGATCCTTCAATTAGGTTGGGTTGACTACCTCCTCACTGCTACGGACCGCACACAACGGATGACGGAATCATGGGATCTAGATCGGCGCCATCATTTCCCTAACCAAAAGCTACGTGTTACTTAATGATTCATCGATAGTCTTAATCGAAAGTGCTCTCGATATTGAGAGGGTAATTAACTATTGGTGCTTGCCTATAGAAAACCTAGAACCGATTTAAAGTCCGGAAAAATGAGGTGAAATCTCTAGGTAGTTTCTTATCTACTATTCCATCTTCCTTCTAAAACTTTCGCCGACACTTAAAACACTCTTTTCATCAAAAGAGTCGGTGGTGAATTTTCGGATCCCAGTAGTTGACATTTCTCAAACATCACTTTCTAATATCATTTTTTATGAGCAAATATAATTGATGTTTGAATGATTTTAACACACATTGATTTAAATCAAAACTCTAGCATTATATTAGCCTAAAAGTAAAAATAGAAAGAGAGTCTACGAATCGAGAGTTGCCAAAAAAGAGTCCAATGAAAATTAAAAGGTGCATTAAACATGTGTACTTGTAAATGAGGAAACACAAATATATGGTATAATGGGTAATAAGCAAAGCAAAGAAATTACCCAATGCCAAAAAAGTTTGAAAAAACTAATATAATTTATTGAAAAGCAAGAAGCCATAAATTATCCCATCAATGATAATGTTAGAGAATTTGCATTCTATGATACATATCACCAAGTATAGAAAAGTAGGAATCATCATGAGATGAAAATGGTAGAGGCTATTTGTTCAAGTCAAAGAAAATAAGGGCATCACACTTTTAGTTGAAGCAAAAAGCAATTATAGAGGACATCTTGAAAAGAACAACTTAACAAGGACATTGTGTAGTCAAAGATGATATAGTTAGGAAAGGGAAACTCTAAAGGCAAACTAGTAGAAGAAACATAAACAAGTGAAAGGAGGTAAATGCCACCCCTTAAAGTTTTGACCCTAGATCACCACAAGCAAGCACATAATAAAAAATCTTAAAAAAGTAGATGATGTCTCTATTAAAGTTTATGTAATATAAGGGAATATTATATATCATGGAAGCCACAATGCCTTTCAATAAGAGAAAATGTCACTATCTAATAAAATAAATGTTCAAGGGCAACAAGTTGGTTGATAAATAGGACTATTTCATGACTAAACATGGTGTTTATAAAATTCAAAGTAGGGAGTGATAGGTAGGACCTTCCCAATAACAAGATGAGGTTAATTGCAATATAGCTAGATTACTTAAGAGCATATTGCTCTAGATGAATATTCATGAGAGACTCAAATAGTGGTAGTGGTTATAATGGCCTTAAAAGGTAACTTGGGGAGAAAGTGTGACACGGGATAACCACCAAAGAGAGAGAAGCATACAACGGTATAGATAAGATTATAGAAGGAAGATAAAGGTGCCAATGTGGACTAAGATTTTGTTTGTTGTGAGGAATGATTTAATCTATAATCTTTTATATATCCTAATGTATGACAATTCAAGATTTAGATTTTATAATGCAAGTAGAATGATATAATATATTCACATCACACTAGCCAAATCAGATTAGCATATCAAAGTCTACTAAATACTTAAAAATTCTATATTTTGAAGCAAAATAAAAATTAAAATAATCTATTAAACTTGAGTGCATCAATAAAATTTTAATGAGTAAGTGTAACACCCCTCAACTAAATATAGCATTAGATTTTATTAATAAATAAAGTACATAATTGAAATCTGAAACTTTTAATTGTATACAAAATGTTTGGCCCAAATAATATATATCTTATTTAAGTTTATGAAATATTTTGAAAAAATGATGCTACATCAAAATACAAAAAATTCATTAAATAGAAGTTTTTCTTACTTAAACATTTAAATTTATTAAATATAAATTTTTTAGTCAAACAAAATAATTCATTAATACATTGTAATATTTGGCTAATGAAGCTTATCTTTTACTACTTACTAAGAAAATATTAATCATGCATTTTAGTAAGAGAAAATTTAACCTTCATAAAGGACATTCATAAGTGCTTCTTGCCTTTAATCTTCTTTTAAAGACATCCACAAATGATGATAGCATTTTGGGTTAGTCTTTTCATTAGTTTTCCCATGGAAATATATTCTTTTATGTTAACTATATATATTAACATATCAATTTTTTTAATTATGAATCAACATAGCATTATTCTTATTAATATCATACATCCTTTTAAGTTAAAATAAATCTCCCTTCTAATGTTAATAAAGATAATAGACATTAATATAAAAATATTTATTCTTTATTTCCTTATTATTGTATCCACCATTTTATTACTTTGATCTACTCCATACAAGACCATCTTTTGTATTAACTTATCAATTGTAGTCAATTGATGGCATGTAGAGCTTTCATTTTTTGTGTATTCAAAAGGGGTGAGGGATTGGGGATATGAGCAAAGGGGAGGATTTGAAATAAGAATAAAATGATACCACTCTTTTCCATTGTGAACATTCTAGCTTGTAATAATTTGGTGCCTTGTGGGAATTTATCCACCTCCTTTAGTCATGAATGTTAGGGTGTTTTTTTCCTCCCATTCCTAATAAGTATAACCTTACCAGAAAGGTCCATTGGTCTATCATCATAAATTACATTTTCATGATATAAAAATCTTAAGATAACATCCTTAAGCTCATCTATGAGATGCCAACTATTTTCCTTATACCATGATTATGTTGAAGATCTCTCTTAATAAAATCAACCACAATTGGTGGTTGGCCAAGTTATGAATATTCATATAGTGTGCCCACTCATCATCAAGACAAAATTTTACCCTAATGAAGACCTTCTTAACTTGCCTATCTCTACTCAAAAGTTTTATAGGTTTGTTACCTTATGATTACCAAGACAAATTTACTTTGTTTCTCTTTAATGATGTCTCTATTATGACACCCTTCATAATGAATTCTACATCTAGTTCATCAATAGTTTTAGTCATCTCACCTCATGAATGTTATCCTTTGAAACTTTATTTTAATGAAAATTAAGCTATTATCTATAATGTCAAAAGGAAGCATAAGACACCATCAACACCATTATAAGAATGCAAATGACATCATAGAGCATGGGGAGCATGGAAGGTTATTAAGGCATGGGTTAGGTGTGCAAATGGGAGGGCTACCATGTCTATGTTTACTAAGTATAATAGTTTGATATTTAACCATAATGAAAAATATAAGATCTTGTGCTACTTTAAAAGGAATGAATTTGTTGGGATAGCCAACTTTTTATTTACATATCAAACACCATTATATGGACCATATTATATTTAGTCATGCTAAAACCCTTCATAATTTATACAAATTAACATATAGTGCTAACAAAAAATTCATATTATTAACACCACTATTTTAAAGAAAAAAGAATGGCACTTTTTTTTTATTGAGATAGTTTCTTATTATTTTCTTTCTTGTCCTCCTCTAAAGCATAAAAGTGCAAAAGCCCCATTGACCAACTATTGGTTTAATAATAGTTGGCATTATTACCATGTGGTTATTATAGTCATTATGGTACCTTAATGATGAAAATATATAAGGGGCTAAAACCATACATGAAGAAACATTTCAATTTGAGGTACACAAGCACTATCATACAACTTATCACCCTTTTTTTAATAGGAACCATGATCTTAGTTGGTGTTGAATCATCCAAAAATAATTTATTGTATATGAATTTGAATTGCATAATACTATGAACTTATCTGAATGTTATCACAAACAAAAGTAAGTTCATTTTGATTTGCTAATCAACTCAATCATCTTTGTTTGTTTTCTAATGAATTCTTATATTCATATCCTTTTGGTAATGCTAGAATGTCAAAGAAAATAACAAGAAGCCACATGTATTCCACATAAAGTGAAAGGAAGAAAATGTGTAATGAAGAACACTAGAAAGTTGTATCCCTCAAGTGCAGTTAGAAGAACTCAAACTAAAATTAAAAAAGAGAGAGAGATAAGCTTTCCCTAGTTGATTAGCTAAAAATATGCTAGCTTTGAAAGATGCCTCATAGTAGTTGTAGTTGAAGAATGTTTATTTTCAACCAATACACTCTACATACATGGTAGAATGGGTGATCAAGTCATTAAAAGAGTGAATGCTTTATATATCTCGTCTATTGTTCAAAGTGATGGTGATATAGATGGGGATATTATTAGTAGAATTCAAGTTGGATGGTTGAAGTGGATGAATGCATTAGGTATATTGTGTGATAGCAAAGTACCACTTAGACTCGGGAAAAGTTTTATATGATGGTGGAGAGATTTGAAATGCTTCATGGTGCGAATGTTGGTCGCTATAAGAGAAGTATGAAAATAAGTGTTGTAAAGATGGGGACGCTCAAGTGGATGAGTTGCTTTACACTTAGAGATAAAATCAGAAATAAATATATAAATGATAAGGTTAGAGTAGCTTATATGGAAGACAAGATTAAAGAGAGTCACGTAAGATGGTTGGGTCACACATAAAACTCTAGTTGATTGATGACACAATTAAGATAGTAGATGAATTAGACTCAACCTATGATAAGAAAGGTAAAGGTAGACCAAAATAAATTTTGTTTAGAAGTATACTAAATGACCTTAATTTATTAGGATTAAATAAGAATATGATACTTAATAAGACACTTTAAAGAAAAATAGATTCATTTAGCGACCCAACATATTGGGATAAAGGTTTGTTGTTGTTGTTGTTGTTGCACACTCTACATACTCATGATGATTAATGAATGAAAAATTAGAATAATGTCCTAGAAATTTTCTTTAAGCAATTATTGAGATAGAGTAGAATTTATTTTAATCAAGGGGTTTGATATTTTATGTTAATAGTGCTTATGATTTATTATATCCTTAATGTGATTCTAGTGAACCTATTGAATAAGGAAGCATGTGCATGTTCATATGGAGGATAAATGTTATATATATATATATAAAATAGAGTGAGAGAGAGAGAGAGAGATAAAATGGGAGGAATTATGATTCAAAGAGATTTAATAGTTGCTCTATGAATAACTAATTAATCATATAAGCAAAAGTCTATATAGTTTTAAATGAACGAGAAAATGAAGTAAAGTAACTTCGGTATATATCTTTGAAGAATTAGATAAAATTAAAATTTTAGAGAATTTCTTAAACTATAACATATGGAGAAAATGACTAAAATAGAACTTTACAATACAAGGGATTACCAAACAATTGAATGATAAGAGAAATGATAGACATGTCTTATCCAAAGTATAAATCAAATCTAGGAAACTAATCTAAAATGGGAAGAAGAATTCAATCGAGATCACATGGTTCCTTTATTATTGTGTCATCAAAGCTTTGATATACTTGGAGAATAATACCAAATTCATTATCCTTGTTAGAAATAAAGATTAATGTATCCAAAAGAAATCTCATAGACTTTGGGGAAAAATAAGTCTTAACCTAATGTAGGCATCTAGTGCACATCAAAAGGTCATAATGTTCAATATGCTTACAATAAAAGTGTAAACAATTCTAATTTATTTGTACAATACTATATGGTTCTAAATGTAGATCTTACAATTTTTAAGAGAATATTCCTACTTTATCAAGTCACATAATGTCATCTTATAAATAGGGCACAATGTTGACATAAAGTCAAATTTAATGATTTTGATTTATTTTTTAAACTACAAGAAGTCTTTAGGAGCTATGCTAGGGTATGCATTTATGTGGACATGTTGATATATATATATATGTGTGTGTGTGTGTGTGTGTGTGTGTGTGTATGTGTGTGTGTGTGATGTGTGTGTGTGTGTTCCTTTACATGATGTTGGTTCTATTACCTTCCATGCAAACTTTTGTTTGCATAGGCCACTAGACTTACAATCTTTAATGCCCTTTCGATATGAGCTCAAGGTGGTGTTTAAAGAAGGCATAGTTTCATGATAAATAACAATTATATTTTAATAAGGTTCAAAATGAGATTTGGAGTAGATTCTAATTCAACATTATTCAAACCAATTTCAAATGATTTGTGTTCAATGATCAATCCTTAAATACAAGTTCTTATTCATCTTTAGGGGCAACTTCATCGAAAGGAATTCAACTTCATGAAATCTTAAGAAAACTAATGATATACATGTATGTGATCTTGATTATAATGATGAAATAGAAGAATGTATTATTTCTTACTTTTTCTTAACATAAGTTGTTAAATGTTTTGAAAGAAGTTCTTACCAACAACATAATTCAAACACCACACTAAGTTTGGCAAGGGACTACTAAAACTCTCTACATAGCATAATATTCAAGCTTGTGTAAGAAGCTTAAAATTCTTAAAAGGCAAAGAGATATCCTTTTAGTTATAAGATGGGCATCTATATATGTTTACTAAAGCAATTCTTCTAAAGATGTTTTATATTTTAATAAGGTTCAAAATGAGATTTGGACTAGATTCTAAATCGAACATTATTCAAACCAATTTCAAATGATTTGTGTCCAATGAAAAATCCTTAAATACAAGTTTTTGATATATTTATCATTATACCCCTTCAAATTGTTCATCTATAAACTTCGAGGAGCCTTTTTAACTATAAACTAACATCAATCTCATAAAAGGCTAGCCACCACTATCAATTATTGTTTAGTAGAAAGTGATAATACTCAAGTGATTATAATTAGGTGATGGTGGTCCAATAGTAATGATCAAGCGATGGATGTCAAGTGATAGCATGAACAGATGATAGTTGAATAATGATAGTTTGGCAATATAGTTAGATGAACATACTAAAGTGATGCCACCATTAGTGGTAATTGTAGATATCTATTGTTTGGAAAAACTTTAAGATTTTTCAAATTTATATGCTACCACCAACTTAAAGTTCTTCTAATGCTAAGAATAAAGAACTACTAATGGTTTTTTTTAGTGGAAATATAATTATTTTAACCAAAGTCCTTAAATTTTATATTCTTATATGGTGATTTAAATGTTTCAATATTTTAGTGACATTGAAAGTCAAAGAAATTAGTTTTGTTAAAAATTATCTATTTGAGATGCTCATTTTGACTATAAATATACAAGATTTGGATATCATATAGCCCATAATAGTGTCATAAAATTTTTACCATATTTTGAGTACTTGATGTAAGCTCATTCAAGCTCAAATCAAGGCACTTTTGGTATTGATGAGTCTGATTTGTCAATATATATTCATTTTGACTATACATTTGTTGAAATCAAAGTTTAGACAGTCCCAAATTTGATTTTGAAAATTTTTAATTCAAATATGGTTCAAGGTTTGTTTCTTCTGAGATGAATTTTCTCATAACAAATCACTATTAAATTGAGAGTAATATTATCATCAATCATTTTAAAGAATATAATAATTTACATAGCAATATTAATTAATTAAAATTCGTATATGCAGTGACACACACAAGGATATATCCATAATAATGTTTTGGGAAGAAAAAAAAATGTATATGATAGGTTGAATCAAATTGATGGTGCCAATTGTATTTTTGATTGAAGGATCAAATTGATTAAAATTTAATGAATTGAGGAATTAGATTTAACAAAAGAAAAACCTTAAGACTTCAATGAACACATTTAAGAAAAATATAGAGATCAATTTGATCATTTACACTAAATTTCATTCATTGATATTGCATATTCAATGTCATTCTAATAAATTATTTTGCAAACATCTATATTCCTGTTAAACAATGTATAAACTATGTAGCAACTTCAGATGTAAAAGCATAGAATGCACTTTCAGTTCACACTCCACACTGCTACTAGGGGAAAAAAACTAGCTTAGATATCTTAGTCTAAAACTAGTTCAATATACAAGATATATATTGTTCAATTTACAACATTTCACTTGATTCTACAAGACAATATCACAAACACAACTATTTGCATCTATATTGGCTGTTGTCATGTAAAATAGAAAAAATTGTTCTGTATACTGAAATTGTCCCCTACTAAATATTGCTCATCTCGCACTAATCCTTGAGACAGAAACATTCGCTGACGACTGATTGGAGCCATTACCTTGTTGAAAATCTTCAATGATAGGGAAATCCAGGAAGGGAGGATCAGACAGCACAAGCTCCTGGTTGTTTATCTTGCTCCTCAGGATCTCCACCACTCTCGCCATTGTCGGCCGGCTCTGTGGGTTGGCCTGGGTGCAAAGAAGTCCTATCAAAAACATTTGGAAAATCTCTTCGATCTCTCTGTTGTCAGGAATTCTAGCATCGATTATATCACCCAATGTGTTGGCCTGATAATGGTTCCATACCTGTCAAATAGCATCAATGGAGAAAATGGAAAAGGGGCATCAACATAAAGCTGGACTTTGGAAATTTAAATGCTAGAAATCAACTTTAGGCTACTCTAAAAATTTGTTTACAGAATATTAATCACTGGCAACAAAAGATTGCAGGAAATAGAATAAAGTTTCAGCCATAAATCACATACATTATTGCAAAAGCAATGAGAAAATTCTTTTATATTATTGGGTGGCTGAAATATCTCTCATTCCTGTCAAGTGGCTTAGGGAAATCATCTTTAGCTTTGGACTGGTATCACAAGAACAATCATAGTTAAGGCCGTCTTGCGGATGTCAAAACAAGATCATTCTAGTCACTGGCGGACCAGTGCCCCACTGGCCCAACCCACATATCTAAAATTTTCTTTTTTTATTTAAAATAAAACCTAAATAACCTTAACACAGCATCAGTTGAACACATCCCTCCCGTCTCCCGATTCCCCACAACCGCCTCATAAAGGGTGATAAAACTTACAGTCGTTGAGCTACAACCCACAGAAGATGGTCACCATTGTTGTCACAGGCTCACGCAACCTGAGCACAGCTATCACCTTCTGAATAGTTAATGGGTACAGATTTCTTTTTTTTAGGAATGTGTGTAGCTTTATATGCTTGTGTTCTTATTTTATAGAGAAAAAGAAGAAGAAGATGATGGCTTCCTTCCACTTCCTCCCTAATTGGAAGTAAAATGGTAATTCTTGCGGACTGGAGTTGCCTCTTTGAACAACTATTTGGGTTAAAACCGTGAACTTGGCCTCTTGTTTTAATTCCCTCATTTACACCATAGTTTAAAAAAAAATTAAAAAATTTGATGTTCCAATTTTAGAGAAATCCTTCGCACATAACTGTTATTTTTTTTATGTTTCTCCTTATTTTAATTGTTGTAAGTATTTCTCATGATTTGACTTTCAAATATTTTCAATATTTTCTTTTTTTTCTGAAAATTTTGCAGGACTTAAGTTAAAATATGATTTTTTTTTTTTTATGAAGCAATCATTGTAATATTAATTTCATATACATTTCTTTGATTTACAAAATATAAATAGCTTCATCCCCATCTATTATATTGTATATGAACATTGGTCAAAGAACTCAAAATAAACTTTAGTGTTATTTTATTCTCGATTTTTAAGATGTTATCTTTTGTTTAATTGCATATATATTAGTGTTTTTTTAGTAGATATATAATATACTTATTTTTTATGTACATATAGTATGAAATTATTTTTTAATCAAACACTATTTTTTAGAAGTTATGGATGTGTTGGATTATGCTATCTTTGCCTTCATCATCAATTGTCAATTTATGTTTTGGCCATAAATGGCTGCTATGAGCCTCCAATTCTCTCTAAAACTTTTGTTATGTGCTTGGGATCAACAATAGTTGTTTCGCTAATATTGTTCAAATGTTATAATGCAAATTCTAATTACGATAGGTTTGGAAATAGTAGTCTTTGTAGTTTGTCTCTTAAGTACTCACCGCTAAATCACCTCTTCCATTATATTTTATATTAAAACTCTAACAAAAATTTAGTTAGAATTGCCAAAGCCGATTTCAAGACTAGATGAAAATTTTGAGGATATTTTTAAAATCTTAAATTTGTGCCCCATGAAAAAAAAAAAATATTCTAGCTCCACCCCTGTAAATGCCTACATCATTTGTGTCACCAATCTGCAAAGCCACCTCCTATGCCTCTACTACCACCCTTTTCGCATGCCTCGTAACCTGCTCAATTTCATGAGTTTATACAAACTTGGCAAAGACTTGTACCTATAACTCAAAAAAGATATAATCCTAACTAAGCAAACTACTAGGCCTAAATGTTTTACTTGTTGCTAATCTGATCATGTTACTTATCAATGTTCGAATAGAACTTTAGTACATGAGAAACAGAAAATAAGTCATATGAAGATTTAAAAGGCAATGATCCTTGCTCCATAGACGAATAATATGTTGATTTCAATGATCATGTTAATGTTATTCGTTGCATGATTACCTCTCTTTTAAAGAAGTATTTTTTCACACTCAACCCACTTGCAACAACAATAGTTGGCACTTGGTTATAGATGGCAATAATCCAATGAATAATATTTTTGTATCCACTGTAAAGAGACGTTCCATAACAATTGAACCACATCTCAGTCATATCCTATTCCTCTTCAAATAGGTAGAGCCTCCAATATGTTATGGTGTGGTATTCTCCATATGGATCTATTCTCTAAAGAATAACTTAGCTATGCAACTTAAATGTCATCCATGATGGTCAACAAACACTTACATTTTTTAAACAATAATCAATCAATCATACAAACTTATGAAAATGTCACCTACTATTCCACCAATGTTAACACAACAACAACAATGCATTGCCTCAAAGACCACTGGTGCCTTACAAAGTCCTGATTGATAGTAAACCCTCTAGTATCTAAGGCTTCTAAAATACCTTTGATTGTCCCTACATATAGAAGAATTGTCATGCTTGATTGCAAACACTCTCCCTCCTTCAAGAGATATTCAAGATGCTACTGATTTAATATCTAACACTCCCTATGAAATCAACCATACTATTACATAAAGCAAATGGAGAATGTCACCTAAAAGAAATATTAGTGATAGTTTACATCCAAAATAACCCTAGCTCTAGCATTACGCCACCCTTCTCACTCCTAAGAAAGATGGCTTTGGGTGAATTTGCAATAATAGTATGGTTATCTACAAAATCACAAAGCCCTATCAACATTCCAACTACATCTTTGAAATCTCCATATCTGAGTATGAGAATAAAAGTTTTCACAAGAATTAATCTTTGAAGTTGTTACCATCATATATGTCTTCAACTAGAGGATAAATGAAAACTTGTCTTTAGGACACCCAGAAATTATATGAACATCATGCCATTTGGTTTGTCAAATTTTCAAATATGCATTCATGCAAGTCATGATCCTTGTGTTGATAAAATTCATTAAAAAATTTCTCAATCTATTTTGATAATGTTCTATGTTTCAGTAGTATTGAAAAGATCATCTAGATACCTCAAACTTGTTCTAGAAGTATTTTGCATTGAAAAGTCAAAACTTAACTTGAAAAAGTGTTCATTTATACAATCCACACCAAGATTTTAGGATTTTATTACTAACAAGGGTTTTGTTGACTTATTAAAATAAAAGTTGCAATAGATATGTTACATCCTCAATCAATCATAAATTGCATAGTATTTCATCGCATTTTTCAATATACTCAATAAACTACAACCTCGCTTGACATTGATTAGATCATATGAGATGGATATTTATTTAAGGGATCTTAACTAGCAATCCTCATATATCACTTTGTGATTTTGTAATTTGAGAGTTACATGTTGTCAACTTAGTTGTTGAACTTTATATTCTATTACCCATCATGGACTGATCTCCTTGTTAGCTTTAATCTAGGTTAATCTTGAACACCTCGAAGAAAAGATTATATCCTTATTGTCATTGATAGATTTACCAAATTGACTATCTTTATACCATGTTCAAAACATCAAATGCCTCTAATATTGCATGTTGTTCTTCAAAGAAATTCTTGGAATTCATGGGTTACCTAAACCAAAAATATTTCAATGTGTTGTTCAATTTGTAGGACAATTCTAGATACATGTCTAGAAATTATTTGACACAATTTTTTCATCTATTTGTCACCCACAAATGGATAGCCAAATTGAAGTCATGAAACAAAGCTTAAGAAAAAAGATAAGATGTTGGTTGGTGATAGTTTGGGAACAGAGTAACATATGTTGCCCACTATAAGATTTGCTTAAAACAGTTGTCTATACCACACTACAAATGTTAGTTTTGAAGTTACCTAAGACGTGAAACTTAGAAAACTTAAAGATCAAAATGTAATGCTTTAGTTGATCTAAGTAGAACAAGAAGTGACTTTATTGAAAGAGATTTTATTTTGGTATGTATTAGATCAAAATTTCCACAAAATTCCTTGAAAAGTTCCATGCAAGCTCTGCAGATCCCTTAAAAAAAGTTAAAATAAGCTCCAATATATATTTAATTAAATTTCCTCCTAAAATGCATATTAGTCTTGTATTTTACAATAAAAATATATTCCAAGTAGAGCTTCTACTGTTACAGGTTCTATAACTGTTTGCTGCCTCTTCATCCTACAGCTTCTAATATCACAAAACAAGTGGCATGAACCATTATAGATGAGATTCATACAGGACAAGATCACTCACACATGTACTTAGTTCATTGGAAGAATCTAACTCTAGAAGAAGATTCTTGGGTGGGTAATGATCTCTAGAGACAGCTCCAAACTTATTGGATGAGGTACACTTTCCAAAGGCATGTACTCCTAACCATGGGACAGTTACTTCCACGTAGGTTCAATTCATATATCATACCAAGCGATGTACTAGACTTCAACTCGAGCTTGTAAAGATAATAATTTAGATTTCTTTGCTCATAAATTTCTTTTCAGTTTGTGCAAGATTTAGTTTACCTACACCACTACCATAATGATCTACCAAATCTTCACAGAAGAGTTTCTTATGGATTGTGTAAATGATGCAAAACAGTTAGGGTTGTTGAGACTGTTTTTCATATTAGTTACACATATTTGTCAATTCCATTTCAACAAGTTTAAATTGTGTTGTAATATTTAATAAGGGCGCTTCTTTCCTTTCATATTAGTTGAGTCATATTTTATGAGCAAAAATAGCTTTGATTGCATAATAATATTGATCCCCTTAAACCTTTGAATCCCAATTCTCTTCCACTCTTATTCTATCTATCATTTTCTTGGTGGATTCATCAAAATGTATATATATTAGGGGCTTTTGGAATACTCAAAAGTACTATGGGGATTTACATAAATACCACACAATTCTTATGTATTTACATATCTAACACCTAAACTTCAATTTTTACATATATAACACTCTAATCTTCAATATCACATCAAAAATACCATCCACTCACTTTTAAAAGTGAAATGCACCTTTTCAAGCATAAGAAAGTTAGATAAGTAACTATCTAATTTTAAGTGTTAGATATGTAAATACATAAGAATTGTGTGATATGTGTGTAAATCTCCCAAGTATTATTTGGAGATGTACAATTTGAATGCATGCTAGATCATTGACACTACATGTGTGCATGAATAAATGACAGATCTGCTCTAATTTCAAGAGTTATTAGACTAGTTCCATGTCATCAAAGTTTCATGTTGAAGATGACGATTGTGATAAAGGCCTTGAGATTAGATCATGCTTCAAAGAATATTGCTTGGAGATGATTTGTTAAGTCATGTGAAAGCCATGGGCTTAATCCCATCTCAGTTGTTTGAGATCTTGAATACCTGATTAAACCCATCGGTTTAAGTTGATTGAATCTCTTACTGGATTCCAGTAGTCAACCTGTTAAGGAAATTAGCTTGTTGGATGCCTAGAGCTCAAAGATCAAAGAACTACTTAAGCAACTATGCCAAGCAAACTAGAGTCTAATATTGACAAACCAATCACGTGATGAAAATGCGAGAAAATCTGCCATATAATAATCTAATCAAGACTAAATTCCATTATTTAAACTAAATGACTTTAGAAAAGCATAAATTTGGCCGTTTTCTATTACTTGACAATGTGATATTTCGTAACCACCTTTGATAAAAGAGCTTTTTTTTTTTCTTGGGATACCTGTGCTAAAAGTGAAAGCTCTGAATGAGATACTACAGGACTGTTGCATCTTTTTCCAGTTACAACTTCAAGAACTAGAACTCCGAAGCTATAAACATCAGCCTTCTCAGTAAGATGTCCATGTACAATATATTCTGGAGCAAGATAACCCCTGGATCAAGCATAGAATCTTTAGCTTTATTTATCAAAACAGTCGAGTAGAGTAGCACTGACAAATGTCATCATTCATGATTAAGTAAAGGTTTATTGGATGGACCCTTCTAATATAAAGCAACACTTGGAAAAGAATGTACTACTCATTGTGACCTGACGCTCAACAATAATTGTGCCAGAACTCTTTTATGAAAATAAATAAATAAAGTTCTTACAGTGTTCCAGCGATCCCAGTAGTCAGGTGAGTTTGATCCTCCGTGAAAGACCTTGCAAGTCCAAAATCAGTTATTTTGGGCTTTAGTTTCTCATCCAAGAGAATATTACTAGCCTTAATATCTCGATGGATGATCCGAGTTTCAGACTCTTCATGGAGATAAGACAGGCCTTCACGACCCCTTGAATTATATCAAACCTTTGCTGCCAATCTAGAGTTTTATCATGGCTTACGCCTGTTTCAATATGATTATGAACAACCAAAAAATGAAAATGTTATTAAGAAGATATGTTATCCGATCTAGCGAGAAAAAAGATTCTAAAATAAGAAGGAAAAAAAAAAAAATTTAAGATGAGAGTTATATGAACGCAGCAAACAAATATGAACAGGAGTCCAGGAATTTAAACTGATACGTTGATGAAATCTAAATCTAGTAAATAACTAGTAGGATAGAGGAATGACTAGGACATATTGATTATGGATAAATAACCACTTTAGAAACTTAGCAATTATGAGTAAAACGATGTTTGCAAAATATGATACTTCGATACAGGCCTTATCCTGGGATTCATCCAATTATTTTCATTGTAGAAAAGCAATGCAGTCTTTAATAAATTTAAAGAGTTAACCAATCTGGATGATGTGGAACAAAATTTCAAGCCCTAATGATTTTGGTTAAGTTTGAAGAAATCAATCTTCGCTTTTATCTTATCGATACATTCTATAATTTACAACCAAACAAAACTATAGGAAAACATATCACAATGACTATAATATAATTGTCATTTGATGCAAACCATCCCATTAAAGGCTCGACGTAACTTATTATATGCCATTTGACATAAACCATCCATAGAGGGCTCGATCATAATCGCAATTTATATGATGTCATTTGACGCAAAACCATCCGGTTAGAAGACTCTAATCATAACCGCAATTTAGTGTTTAGCAATACAAAACTACATACAAAGGACACGGTCACATCCTACCATAAGACTATTTAAGTGTGAACATAGCGATATACTTGATTTTCCATTGACTTTTGTGAGCATAAATTTCTTAATTTATTACCCTCGACAAACCGATTAAAGATGGGTGGATAAATTTTGCTTTAAATGATTAATTTCATTCAATTAACATCTTCCAATCTAGACATATAATCATTTCATTATCGATTTAGATTTGAACATGTAATGAATTGGCATTAAGATATTAAAAAATTTTGATAGCAATAATCACTCGCTAAATTCTTCAACATTGATCATCATCATGTAAACTTTGTCAACTTTACTTTGTCTATGATTTGTATTAGATGAATGTGAATTTGAGATGATGTAATAATCCCTACGATTGAATTTTACAACTAACATGGCCATTTTATGATAGATCTAGACTTTGTCAACTCTTTCTTTGATATCAAGATCGAGTCTAGGATTTGTATTTATAAATTTGAATTTGAGACAATTTAGCATCAATACTTTAAAATTTTGGATAACAATAATCCCCTTCGGTTGAAATTTTCAATCAAAACGCATCACCGAGATAAACCTTGTCAACTCTATCTATCTGCTGAGGATCGATTATAGGATTTTATTTAATGAATTTGAATTTGAAACGATTTAACATCAATATTTCAAAATTTTGAACAATAATAACTCTATTCGGTTGAATTCTACAATCAATACAGATCAATTTGGGATAACCTTGTCAACTCTACCCAAGCGTAGAGAATTAAGTCTAGGATTAGTATTTTAAGAGTTTAGATTTGATATGATTTAGCATTGACATTTTAAAATTTTGAAATTAATACCCTCATTGAAAATTACAATCAATGCGCCATCATCGAGGGTTAAGAGATACCACTTCCCAATCATATGACCGAATTAACAACTAAAGGACTTACTAAAGTAGAAGGTTATATAACATCAATGAGTTTTGTTAACCCAACCCAATTCTAAGACTCAACTTCGGACACTAAATTTAGGCTTTTAACACATATGTTAGAAGACAGTGATTGATTAATTTTAGTTGCACATATTCATTCATTTAATAAAGTACTTGCACATACTTGAGGCATTTGAGAATAAACATAAGAAATCTCTTAAACCAATGTAAATATCTCATTTTAAATTATTTGCGTGAGTTTTAAAACATTCTTTAGATGTTGTATTTCCTGTAATGAATACACTATTTCACCATCCAAATTATTTACATGCATCCCAATGTAATGGGGTTGAATATAAAATCATCTCATATTGTGTGTAAATGACTTATTCATTTGAAAGTTCATGTATATTTTTAAAGTATTTGAATGAGGCATAAGCTCACTTTAAGACACGCAAAGCAATCATTTTTTATTCAAGACTTTGCATATATTTCAAGATATTTAAGAATACATCAGCCGAGAGGTTTGGCAAGGCAGGGTGTTCACTATTGAGGGAGGCGAGAGATGAGAGATGGGGATGTCTCATGCGAGGCAATAATCGAGAGCTGAATGGGGACTTTCAGCTTTTGGTGCACATGGAAAAAATGGAGGTTTAGTCAAGAAAAGGGTTGTTTTGTTTTCTTGATTGGTTGGGTTGAAATATGAAGAGATTGCAATTTAAATTAATTTAAGCAATTAACAAAGATTTTAAAAATAATTATTATCATCATGATTTAATGCAACAACAATATTATTAGCAATATTAAATTTTGATTTTATATTTTAAGAAAAATCATTGCAATATCATAATTTATCTTCTATATAATCGCTTCAACTCGAGATATGTCATTATTTTGAAATTTGTGAATTTCTATGAATTTCATCATGCAAAAAGCCAAGGCAAATTTGATGTCAACACAACTACTGTCCATTTCAGATTGGAGGTTGTTTGGACTACTTCAATGATGATCGAAGAAGATTTTGGCTTAACGCGTGATGTCACATTCAATCGCCGATATTCATGCAGACTTAGCTAAATTGATCTAAAAAATATCGCTTTGATATATTTCAATATTTTGGCAACAACGTAGTCAATTTCAGCAAAGAACATTTGGATGTCGCCGTGGCTTCCCAACCTTCATATGTATAATTATATTTAAAATTGGCATTGCTCAATTGATTGATCGTTAATTAATGTGTTAAGTTTCATTTGATTAATTTTATATTTTGGACGTCGACGCAATCAAATTTTAGAATTGATAGAGATTTGATTAATTTTGATTGTAATTAAGATATTTTAGCTCAAAATTATGTGAGGGCGCATTCTTTTAATTGTCATTTTCATTGTGCTCAATTTAGCTTATGTAACACATGTATAGTCAACATCCGCATGCTTATACCGAATCGAATAGCCCAACAAACCAAAATCACTAAAATATAAGGGCATTAAGGCACTTAAATATTAAAAGAATGATTTACGATCAAGTAAATCAATATGAATGTCGATGGAGTATTATGAAATTTTGGCTAAATTTATCAAAATAATTTTTTTCAAAATTCTATAAATAACTCCATTCTCACCATGAGAGAAGAAAAAAAGAGCTAAGCTTGAGAACTTAATATCATCCACCACTAGTAGCCATCATCGATCACCACCGACTACCATCATCCAAAATCACCAAATGACCATCTCCATCATTACCAATGGTTATTGTAGCCCAACCACTACTATGAGGTTGTTGACCTTGTTATTTCTAGATTATTACTTAACTTTTGTATAATTCACATAACATTATCTTCTCTAATCAAAGAGAATGGTGGAATTTTAACTTCAACTATATAGATTTTGATTGAGTCATGCCCACCGATTTTTCTATTTTTGGGTATTTCACATAAAAATTCTAGTGTTTCTTATTTTCTTTCTATTAAGATTTCTATTCAAAGCTAAGATAAAGATCTTACTTTATAGTTGTGAATTTTCTAACATGCAATAATGTTATAATTGATTTACTTCTTAATGAACTTATAGTCAAATAATTGACTCGATGAGACAAACCTACAACACCAAGAGATTTGATCCCAAACCAAACAAGTTCAAATCAAGCCTTTAAAGTGTAATTAGATATTTTAAAACATTGCATGATGAGCCAAACGATCTCTAAATCGACATGCTTATAATCGAATCGAAAATTCAACGAATCCAAAATCACTCAAATTTAATGTTCTTAAGGCATTTAAATACTAAAATAATGATTTATGATCAAGTGATTCACTATAAAGCCTAATTGAGTATTGTAGAATTTTGGCTAAAATTATCAAAATGTCATTTCCAAAATTCTAAATAGGGCCACATTCTCACCATGAGAGAAGAAAAGCTAATAAGCTAGGAGCTTAATGTTATCCACCACTAGTAGTCATCGATGACCACCGATCATCATCTACAACCACCAAAGAATGATCATCACCAATGATTATTATAGCCCAACCACCACTATAAGGTTTTTTGCTATTTTCAAGCTATTATTACCTAACTTTTATACAACTCATAATATTATAACATCATCTTCTTCGATCAAAGAGAATAGTGGAATTATGTAACTTCAACTATATTGGGATTAGTTGATTTGGGTCATGAGATTTTCTACATAAAAACTCTAGTGTTTCCTATTTTCTTCTCTATCAAGTTTTTTCGTGCAAAGCTAAGACAAAATTTTTACTCTACTGTTGTGAATTTTCTAGCACACAACAATATTATAATTGATTTACTTCTAAATTAATTTGAATTTATGTTTAGTGACTCTTTCGATATATTTGAAGTTATTGATATCAAAAGAAATAAACAAATGTCATGATATTAGTTAATGTAAGTCAAACCATGAAACTTTTGTCTAACTATATGTTCCTATCATTGTAATTCAACCTTCTAGTCAAGGTCATGAGAAAATCTTTAGAAGATAAAAAATAGTGAAAAGAATTATTGGGGGGTTCAATGAAAGATAAAGGTTGAACCAATAAAAGTAGTATTAAAAAAGATAATAGACACAATAAAAGGCAAACAAAAGGCAACAAGGATAGAAGTTGCACAAAATTAGTTGGGCAAAATAACTTGAACACCTCACAACATTTAAAGAGAATAAATGGAGAAATTGATTTCATATAATCAACCATAAATAATCTGATATAGCTAATAATGATGATGAGATACAAAAGCTAACCAAAGTTACAATTGTAGCTAATTAACTGCATATAATCATCTGTAGTTTTAAAATAACCTAAATTTAACCACAGATGACTGACTATGGTCTTTTGAGTGTACCATGGGCTTTCATCTAAATCAGATGCATCGTAAAAGTATGAAAACTAAAATTATTTTCAAAGGACCAAACAAGTCAAATTTGCATTTTCTTTTGAAAATACCATAATAAAAGAAAAAACACAATCAACTAATAAGAATATTGTGCCATTAAGGTATATATGTAGCATAGGATTAGAATTGGATTATAGAAGAGTATTCAAAACAACAAGTGAAAAATAGATAACTACTGAGAAATTATAGACTAAAAAGAATTTAGAATGAAGATTGAAGCAGATAAATTTGCAATGGATAACCAAAAAAGGTACCAAATATGAATAGATCCAAGCTCCTGTTATAGCAGTACTCATAAACAAGCAAGCTCTCAGGCCCATCAACACTGCAGCCTAGCAACCTTACTAGACTCTTGTGACGAACTTGGTTTATGAGATCAACCTCATTAAAAAACTGATTAATCCACTGCCTTGTGTTAAGAAACAGCCATTTCACAGCAACATTCTTCCCATCAGAAAGAACACCCTAAAACAAGGTAAGACTTAAGAATTGGAAAAGCTTATCAGTCAAACTTGCCAGAGTATGTAATTTACCTTGTATACAATCCCATAGCTTCCTTGACCAAGTTTGTTTAATATGCTGAAGTTATTTGTAGCTTTTCTCAGTTTTTCATATTTGAAATTCAGATTTGACTGAGAAATGATAGCAGCAAGTTCAGGCCCATACAAATCTGCAATAGGATGAAAAATGTTATTAGAGCCGTTGAATATACTGATATCAGTTATATCCCATTTAAGTTTTGAAAAGCATGGTCTCTACCTCTCAAAGGGGTAATCTTGTTTCTGTACCAGGAAACTCTTTTTTCCCGATAAAGAATACTGATGTCATTATAAGAATGCCACCAAACAAACATCCCAAAAGTACCCAGACAGTGTTGTTTTTCCTAGATATAAGAAGAATTTAATCAGTACAAGTATCGAATGACGAGTCCTCATTAGACATAACATTAAGAAAATAGTACTAAGGGAATAACAACTCCAACTTTCACGATGAAAAAATGGTATTTTTCTGACATACCACCAGAACTTGGAGTTTCATTAACATTCCAGAAAAGCCTTGTAGAGTATCTCATAAAACAACCAGCATAGAGTGCCCGCCCTTCAGTAGCTGGAGAACATGAGAGAATTGATAAAGCAGCAGCATCAAGGCATGAGCTACACAGTCTATAGTTTAAGTTCCTCCAGCATTGAGCAAGAGCATAAACAGTTGAACCAGAATTGAGGCTGAGCCAATGGAAAACCCTTGATTATTTCTCGCTTGTGAAGACATATTTGATGGCTTCCTTCACAACTTGATGGAAGCCACTCCAGTCTGAACTGCTTTTTCTCAAAGAGCAGACAGTTGTATCATTTCGATAAAATATCTCATTAAAAAGGAGAAATTTTCATATCTTCCAAAACATCCATCGAGAAAAAACCACCAGACTTAGGGTAACAAGCAGGTAGCTTAGATCTGATCTCAGAAAAACACAGTTTACAATCAACCAAATTAAGGTCTCCATAACACTGAGCAAGGCCATAAACAGCATTAGGGTTCGAACCTCTAACGGTTGTTCCATAACCTAGTGAATTAACCAGACTGCTTAGATTGTCCATCGCAGGAACAAAATTGTCTGCATAAATTGCAGCAGAAGCAGCAGATGTATTATTGCAAAACTGTCCAGCAACAGTAGTTCTTGGATCCCCGTTGCAGTATCTATAATGGTTAATGATATAAGTGTGAGGATGAAAACCACAAAACAAGCTGAAGACCCCATGGCTGTAATGCTACAGCTCAGAACGGAATAGTAGTTCATGCGCTTAGTGCAAAGAACTGAAGTAAAACCTGAAGGGGACCAATTTTTCTGATTAAAAATAATAACTCCACTTACATTTCAGCCATTAACTTATACCATGCACTTACATTACATAACACATTCATCTGCACAAAAGTAAGAATGCATCAATAACAATCACTACAAAGAAAGCAAAGTGACGAATCAAAACAAAATCTTCAGAGACCAGAGTTCCACAGGCCAGGTTGATGCTTACTATAATGTTTCATTAAATAAAATTGGGTAGTATTTAAACAGAAAACAGATAAAAGACCAAAAAAAGTAACGCAAATATGCAAAACAACAAAATCTCTAAACATGTTGCGAGTTGAAGTTCCATAACACAAAACCCACAATGAAAATTTCAAACCTTACTCAACGGAGAGAACATGAACAACCTAGCAGAAAGCAAGAGTAGCTCTAGGACTGATCCCTGTTAATTACTCCCCGAAATCCAGTTCAGATTTACTGCAACGGAAAGAGATCAAATCACAAGAAATAAGCTGCCATGTTTTGGAATATTGACCCAGTAACTGAGAAGACCAAGAATTCTTCTCACATGAGAGTCCCGTGAGAATCTTCCCATCCTTTCGCTGTGAGTTAGTTTTCTTCTCATTTCACTATCTACGCACAACTGTGAAAAGTAGAAGACGCTGAGCTTGCAAGTATAAAGAGTTTTCTTTCCTTCAAAGTATTCCAGCATTTATGGAACCTAAAACCGCCACGCTAAGCTACATGCGAGTCTAATGAGGTCAAATCACAAGAAACAAACTGCCAAATTTTGGAATGTTGACCCAGTAACTGAGAAGAACAAGTTTTCTTCTCATATGCGAGTACTCGAATTCAACATTCATTTTATTTTCAATCAACTTCCAACCAGCGTGTGACCCTAATTTTCTTCTCATTTCTGCATTTCACCATCTACGCGCAACTAGTTGAGGAAGCTGGGCTTGCAAGTAAAAAAATACATATAAAAAATATAATGTAAAATAAATATAATATATTTAAATTATTTTATATCATTTGATTAAAATCTTATGAATGTAACGATTTATTTTTCTTATTTGATAAAGTATATAATATAATATAATATAATATATTTAACGTCGGTCATAATGAGTGACTGACGAGATAACGAAAACTGATAACGACGCATGGTGGTGATTGGTGATCAACGATCGATAATTGACAATCTGGCGAATGAATTCAAGAGTTTATTCTTGTGGTGATAATAGAAGACAATGTTATCAATTTAGATGTCACCGATATTGACAATACATGCCAAGCAAATGTGAAATAGTAATAATAAAGTTCGACACGGTATGATGAAAGTTGATAGCGATAAATTGGCTAATGACAATGGTGGTGGATGATAATCGATAAAAAACGAAATGTATAACAACAATAATATCATTTTATAATGATCAATATTTAAGTTGGTCCAAATTACAACTACATCATAAATCATCCTTTAATATTATAAATATTTTGAACTTTATTTCAAGCATTTCAAATATCTAAAAATTAAAATCCATTTATTTTACACTTACAATTTAGCAAATAAAACTGCCCTATATATTTCTGTCCACTTTGGAATACAGCTGAGCTCGGATATTTGACTCAACGGCAGATTATTTAATTCTTAACTTTTCAACTGTGGATTTCTTTTTTCCTTGACTTAAGTTTGACCGTTTAGGTGTCCGTATAATAATTTTCTTAGTTAATGTATGTTTAAAGCTCGTTTGGATCATTTTAAATTTTTTTAGGAAATTTACATACATACACACAATTTTACGTATTTATTCACATCAAACTTTAATTTTACAAAAATATCACTTTTCCTACGTAAAAAGATTTAAAAGAATGTGAGATTTTGATGTAATAATAAAGATTTAAGTCTTTAAGTAAAATTAAAGTGGATGTGAAATAAATAATCATGAGATATGTAAATCCCCTTTTTTATTATTTAAAATATATTTATTTAATATAGTTTAAAGTATTTCTATTTCTTAAATAAATCGCATTATTTTTAAAATATTCAAAATAATTTTAGAAGTTTTAAATATTTTAAAATTAGTATCATCTTAATCTACTTATTCAGAGTTTTAGCTCTCATTATAAGATCATGTATTTCAAATATATATATATATATATATATATATACATTTATTGGAACCACGCATAGGGGATCAGTCGGCAATCGCTCACACTCAAATTTTTTTTTTTATAATATAGTTTTATTTTTAAAAAATTTTTTGTCTATCCTAATAAAAGTTTTGCCCAATAAAAATAAAAAAAAATTCTATTTATTAATTAAAATTTGTCTTTATCTAAAATTATTTATATAATTATATATTCTAAGTTTAATTATTTTTATTATTAATCATATATTCATTATGATCACAATAATATATAAAATGTAATTTATTAAATATTTTGATCAATATTTAAAACTTAACAACTGATATAATTACACACAATAATAGATTGTTATATTTAGTTTCTTATAAATAAAGTAATTTAACATTCTCAAGCAATGTATGACTAAATAAAAGAGTGAAGGGACAATGAAATCTACTATTAAACTTAAAAATATATATATTTTGTACCAATTATTAGCATTATATTTTAACATATTATTATTATTATTAACTATATTTATATTTTTATTAGTTCAGGTAATATAATTTTTTTTTAGAACTTTTATATTATAATTATTTTTTATTATAACTTATATTTACATGCTGATATTTAAATTATAATTTTTTTTAAATATTTAATATGCATATATTGATATTTATAAATCATACACATTTATATACATATTAATGATTAATATTAATTAAATTAATAAAATACTTAATCGAGCATTAATATCAAGTATCACATAAAACCCTAATTAAGATTTCTCTCAAGCTTTAATTGATTAAATTTTTTTTGTGAAACTAGAACTTAATAATTATATATTTTTATATATTTTCTTATTTTTTATGAAATAAAATAAAATTCTCATAAATCTTATATAAAAATTGATTTAAATTTAAATTTTTTTTATTATTTAAATTGTAAAGATGATAGCAAATTTAATATTATTCTCAAATTTTAATTAATGACAATAAAAAATATTATCATTAAATTTTGATAAAAATGATATATGCAGATTTCTACACTTTTATGGCTAAAATAGATATCTATTATATTATCTTCTCTCTTCAACGTCAATTCCTTTTACCGTTGGCCCATAGTCAATTGCTTGTGAACAAGCCATCTAATGCAGATCATCTTAGTCTAATGATATCAAATTATTGAATTCAAAATTTATATATGTATTAATGTCCCAAAAAATAAGTCATCTAATTTTAAGAACACCATGCCTCAAAAAATGACAAAGCAAAAGAACTGCAATTTTCGGAGATTTTAGCATCATAACTACACTATTTTATCATAGACCTTTAAAATAAGATAATAAAATAAGAAGAAGAATAATAGTAAATTTAAGAGCCATTTAAGATCATTTTATTTATTTTATTTATATTAATTTAAAATAAAATATATTTGATTGTGATATTCATTTTAAAATAAAAATATTCAAAATAGCTAATAGTTATATTTTGAATATTTTTAAAAATAATATGATTTATTTTAAAATAAAATAATTATAACTATATTTTTAAATTTAACATAAAATAAAGATATAATGTTGAATCTTAAATTATCCATGATCTCACAACCTAACAAGAAGCTGCATAAATGGATAACATGTTAAGAGAAAAGAGACCATAGATAGAATACGAGAGAAAATATATGCCTTTGTATTGAGGGCTAAAGTCTCAAAAGGTCATGGAAGAAGAGTCTCTAGGTCAAGAGTCCTTAACTCAGAGGGATCTTTTCCTATTTAAAGGTTCAATTTACCCCTAGGTGTAGTAGGTTACATTAAATTTTATTTGTACAAATGAGAGAATTCAAAGAAGTAACTCTTTAAGTTATATTGTCAATTATGTGATCATGTTGATCATTCCATACAATTACAACAAGCACCGAATGATTAAACTTTAAATCAAATATTCTGTAAATAAATCGTGATATTCATCTTTAACCTGGTTGAAGTTGTTAATTTTCGTTGAACTTGGTTCAAAGGTGATATGATTATATATGACCTACACCTATGCCATAATTTAAATAAAGCTCATATGGTCAAATTTATAAAAAAATAAAATAATAAGCGAATGTCGCATAATCGGAGGCTAAAGTTTCTAATTGAGACCGAATTTAATTAAAATCTTTTAATCCGAAAATTTCAATTGCATAATTATGTTTAAAATATTAAAATTAATATCGATTAATTAATAACCAATCAATCAATTAAAATTAAATTTTAATGAAATTACATATCAAGTTGAAAGCCCAAAACGTCCAACGAATTTCTCATAAATTGATTGCGTTGAAACTGAAATCTATTAAACAACGCCTTCCGCAATCAATTCGGCAAAAGTTTATACGAACGCTGCGATTCGACGCGACGTCGTGAAATTTAAGCTTTCACCCAAATCACCAACGCGATCCAAATGATGACATGAAATTGACCGCATGATGCTCGACATGATAGAAGTACCTTAAATTTACACTCATATTACTATAATTTATTAATTAAGAGGATTCAACAAATTATTTATATTTAATCTTAATTTTTATTATTAAGCTAATTAACAGTTGAAATTAGCTAACGATTTGTTCTTGATCTTCGCTTAATTAGCCGCCCGAATCGTCCAGCTGGTTAGCTGATCGAAATAGCCGATCGGTCTTTAGGGCCGAAAAGAGGGCTTCAACTCCTCATTTCACGCGATTCTTCTCGCCCAGAGCTCTCTTTCCTCTCTCGTTCTCCTTCGAAAACCCTCAGTCGTCCGTCTCCCTCAAACGTTCCGAGTACCTTACCGTTCGATCAGGCCGATCGAGCTCCGATTCCCGTCCATTTGAAGCAGCCGAGCTCTAGTACTCGAACTCCCTTCGGCCGACCATTCTTCCCGAGCAAACCAAGCCCTAATCGGTTCAACCTAATCCTTCCTCCTTCTTCCTCTCTGCAAATCGACACCTCCAAGTCGTCTCTATCTAACCCTAAGCATGTTTTATACATTTGGTTTCATTTGGAGAGTATGATTTGCCGAATCTCCTCTTTTCATGCTTAAAATGATATTAGGGTTTCTATTTAAAGATTTGGGATGATGTATGGCCCAAATCTCATGTTATTTTCTATTACCTATGGATATTCATGCTTCTACCTTGCTTGAAATGATTTTCCATGGATGAAATTACATTTGCTATGCCTCTTTCACATACTAAAATGAAATCCGAAATCTGAAATAGGGTTTGAGATGGTGTATTGCTCAAACCCTAAGTTATATGCAAGTTTCCTTCTCTTTTATGCTTCAATTTTACTGTTTAGATGGGATGATGCTTGCTAAGTCTCTATAACATGTTCAAAATGAAATAAGAAGTGTGAAAGTAGGGTTTGAGGTGAAGTATGGCTAAAACTCCAAGCTATTTGCAAGTTGTCTTCTCTTTCATATTCCAATTTGTTTTTTTAATGAAATGATTCATGCTAAGCCTCTTTCATATGCTTAAAATTGAATTAGAAATGTGAAAATACGGTTAGAGATAATGTGTGGTTTAAGCCTTAAGTTATATGTGGGTGTTTCCCTTTGAATATTCCAGATTTGTTTCTCATTGTTTCCCTTCGATTGTATTTATCACAAAATACAAAAAAAAAAAAAATTAAATAAAAGCAAAGTGTGGAAGTTTGTCTTATTGTTTGAGATTAAAAAAAAGAGAGAGAAAGCCATTACTTGCTATGGAAATTGAATATGTGTTTGTCTCATTGCTCCAAATGTTGAATTTGAGAAAGAGTCCAAAAAAATAATAAGTAATGAATGAGATGGTGTTTCTTTTTATTTCTTATATAGTCATGGTATTGGGATATGTGGAGATTGGATTTCCTATAAAGCTACCATGTTATTTAACTCCCCTATTAGCAAAACAAAAGAGGGGTTTCAGTTTAACTCTCTATAGTGGTGAGTATTAAAAAAAAAAAAGAGGAAGGTCTTCAAATTGGATTGAAGATTTCAGTTTTTTTTAGTTCATGTTATTGGAATCATGTTAAAGAGGACTAATTTCTACCGTACTCCTTAATTCTTTCCCTTTAATGGAAATTCTAAGATTATGTGCAATGTTCAATCGCCATATGAGTTATTTCAGTTTCTTTCATTTGCCAATTCATTACTATGCAAGTGATCATCTAATTAATTCAGAAAATTTCAGAATAATGCATATTGAATGTAGTATGGTTGTTTACCTTTGGTGGATTAAAGTTATTTGATCTTATGAATGGCTATCTAAGTGAAGTAAAATTATCAGATTTCTATAAGAGTTGAGCTTAACATGATTACCTACTCTCTTGCATCACTTGTTCATACTTATTCATATTGGACTTAGCTTTCATTTGGGTCTTATTAATATGCAAGTCTCTCTTTAAATATGAAATTTTAGACATATACTTTGTTGGATTTGGAGTGACTATATACTTCATATATTGAATCTTGAATCCAAATGCAAAATTTTCTTTCTTAAATGCAAATTCTTCTTCCTCTTATATACGCTAAAGCAGATGTCTTTGGAAGGGATTTGTTTTGTTGTCTATAATTCAACTTGTGTTGAAAATTATCATGTAAATAGTCATTTGGTTAAAATTGAAAGTTTCAAATATGTGGTGAGGAGTTTAGCATGATTGCTTGTATTGTCTTGTCATTATCTTTTCCTACCATTTGGTTATCTATGATTATACAAACGAGTACTTAGCCAAGTTTCATAGGTATGCAAGTGTCTTCTTACCAAAAATCTAAAATTCTTAGTTGGCATAATATTAAATTTGGATTGATTGTTTTGCCCTTTATCATCAAGCATGCTTATGGTATATTTATTTGAGTCACTAAACAAATGAGAAAAAGGGTTATGATCTTTCATGGGAGTTATCTTGCTCTTGCTTTTCCTATTTCCCTTGTTTCTATTACTTGCAAAGCTTGAAGTTGATTATCTTACTTAAGACAAAAGTTCAGATTTTGTTTCTGGATTTAACAAATTTGATGTGATTGTTTATATAAGTATTATTTCAAAGAAAAATGGATGAAGGAGAAAATGACTAGCTTTGCTAACATTGTGTTTGGTTACCTCTCTTCTTGTAATCCCAAATTAAACCCCTTTGAATGAAATCTGAAATCTGAAATTTAAAGCTTCAGTTGTTTAATTAAGGTTGTATTTTGCATAATGTTTGTCTATATTGTCACAAAACAATAAACCTTATAAAGTGGTGTGGACATAAAATAAGACATGCTCTCTTGAATCTAAAGCTCTCTTTACTTCAAGGAGCTTAAAAGAAAGGGAATGAAGGGAAGAGTGGTTGACTTTCTTAATAGCACTATTGTTCCTTTCTCTTTATTATTATTATCATGCAAGCAAAGATGATAAATTTTTTTCAGATTTATATTCATTTAATGAAGTTAATTATTTTGTTCTATGTAAATCAAACACTGCTTACAAACAATTATCATGAAGTATTTAGAAATGGAGACATAGAATATGCAAAACTTCTTCATGATTATTTGTTAATAAAAAAATTGATGAAGTATATGCACACTTCTTTCCTTTTAATGGTTGTATCACTTGTGGCCTCAAGAAGAGACATCTTTCTTTTTTATATTCAAAGTAAAGATGATTGAAAGATGTTTACATATGATTGAATATTCATGTTTGCTACTTGAATTTTTTAAGTAAAATGCAATTGAAGTTGTGATGAAAATCGTGTCATTGCAAAGAAGTTTAAGTAGTATTTAATTCGTATGCAAATACAAGTTTCTAAATATTATTTGTGATAAGTATCCGCTCATCATTCTACGAAAAAATTTGTTATAATAGTTCACATTGTTCCATGTGAAAAAATTATTTCATGAAAGATTCGCTCACATTATTCCAACGCCGGGGATTTATTATAAGAATCGTTCACGTTGTTCAATACAAAACAATAATAAGCTTTAATCCACCAGAGCTACATGAATCTTTCGCTCCATTGTGTCTTATTATGTTCTAATGCGAAAAATTATTTGTGATAAATCATTCACATTGTTAACGCAAGAAATTTGTTATAAGTATATATTCATGTTGTTTTAATGTGCAGAGGAAAACTATTCTATAATATAAGTACTTGTATGCATTGTTCGAATACTAGGAAATGCTACGCTATGCAAACCCACGTATGTCTTTCTGGTTGGACAAATAAAATTTCGACCGCGATTTTACATGATACCATGCACGCTTTGACGTGGTGGAAGACTTCTCTCAAAGAATCCTCCACATGCGATGATCGGAGCTAAATTTTAAAAAAAAGAAAATGAAATAATGAAAGTTTTGTAGATAAGTCTTTTTTCTTATTCATAAATCATAAGGATATGTCATGATGATGAATGTTAATTTTAGGTTTATTCAGTTTATTCCTAACTTGATTTTTACTTGATTATCATTACCATGTGGAGTAATTGCTCAATTAGGTTTACAATTTCAAGTTTAAACATCATGAATGCTTGATCTTTATACAAACATGCTCTATTCATTTATATTGTGACGATGCTCTTTCTTAGATGCCGCATGAATGCATTAGAGATCTTGATATGATTATTACTTGAACTTTGATGGTATGTAATTACTTATGATATTAAATTAAAATCAGCAAATGCATGAAATTTGAATCGATCTAAATCCCTTTATCTTATGGGAATCTTTTCCCTTTTACCTTGCAATATTTTGGGCTAAATTAAAACATCAAAGTAGTGAAATTCAAATCTAGAACATTAAAGTGAATATTACTTATCGGTTAATATAAGATGATTTGAAAGTAACTTCAAATGTAGTAACTCTCTTGAAGGATTAGTGAGCTCACTTAAGAAACTTTTGACTTGCAATGTATTTCTTGTGAGAAGAATATGAAGAAGTGGGAGGGTAAATCTTCATAAGGAGGAGAATGCTCTCATATTTGTAATGTGCAATAGCTTGCTCTTAAGCGTCTTTCTAGGTAAAATGTCACCCAAACCCTTTTGTATAAAGCTAAAATTATTTAATGTCATGTATGTCAAAATATATAAATGGGATTTATACTTCCCTATTAATGTCATATGACTTTTCTTTTATGTAATATTAAAAAGAAGAAACCTCTTCATCTTCTTCTTTCTCTTCATGATATTATATCAAGTAATGTTGATGCCTTTTATCATTCTCTTTAATTATCCATGGAATGAGCATGAATTTAGGGAGAAAGGAGAATAAAAGAAAAGAGAAATAATTTCTTTTGACATCTCTTTTAATTCCTCCTAAAAAGAGCATGAATTTAAAGAGGATTTATACTCTATTAATGTCATGTGACTTTTCTTTTATGAAATATTTAAGATGAAGAAATCTTTTCCTCTTCTTTCTTTCACGATATTGTGTCATGTAACGTTGAATCCTTTTGCCATTTCTTTTAATTATTCATGGAATGAGCATGAATTTAGGGAGAAAGAAGAATAAAAGAAAAGTGATAAATAATTTTCTTTGTCAACTCTTTTAATTCCTCAAAAAAGTGCATGAATTTAAATACATAATTATTTTCACACTTATATAATCTTAAGCTTAGAAGTAATCCCTCTATCTGCATGATTTTGTTGCAAAATCGCATAACATAAACGACAATTATGTGAGCTCTTTAATCTGGATAGCCATAAAATAACACCACTAATTATTTGACGGAGATGTTCTCTAACA
The DNA here is from genome assembly GCA_021442155.1 of Cymbidium sinense. Lineage (NCBI taxonomy): Eukaryota > Viridiplantae > Streptophyta > Magnoliopsida > Asparagales > Orchidaceae > Cymbidium > Cymbidium sinense. The sequence continues at coordinate 57,657,649 of CM038230.1, read as the reverse complement.
GCTTTTATTCTTTGAAATGGAATTATAGAATGGGCAAAAAATCCTCTATTATTTGACTTATATTTGTCTCTTTTGACAAATTTCATCATAGTCAGAATATCTTGGATAACGTAATCCAGTGTGTGAGGATCCTTCTCCGGGTCGACTACCTCCTGACTTTGACGAGATACGGATGATATAAATCTGGGATCTAGACAAATCATCATTCCCCAAATAAAAGTTTTAAATTAAATAATAAATTTCATAATTTTCAAACTCTACTACGATTATACTGCTTATTTAACGATTCATCGACTCTCAAGATTGAGAGAGGTAATTACCTATGAGCTTGCCATAGGAAACCTAGAATTAGATCTAAAGTCCGCACAAAATAGTGATAAAATCTTTGTAGTGTCTTATGTATTATTCATCTACCTTCGAAAGTTTTACCAACACTTAAAACACTCTCCATTCAAAGATGTAAATTTTCTGGATCTCACAATACATATAAATATAAAATATAATATATAATTGTTCTGAATAAACTCTAAATCTTGACTTATTCTATTATAATGTGATGGATATTCATAATACATTCATATTACTATATTAAATTTTGATAAACATCAAGCACTTCATCAACTTGAAGTCTCTATTCCTTATTTTACCTTGAAAAAATAATGATGAACATGACAAAAGTTTCACCTTTTAACATATAATTTTGGATCACAATACTTGTGAAAAGTTGAGGTGCTTTTCATTATTATTATTATTATTATTATTATTATTATTATTATTATTATTATTATCTATTATGCTTATTATGCCTATCGATCTCAATATTTTAGTTGTTGAAATTATTCACTAATATATAAATATTAGAAGATGTGTCTCACATTTATAAATTGAATTTTAAATATTATTATTATAATATATGCTCATTATTGAAGATATTTTATTTATTATATTTTTATTGCTCTAGTATATTACCTATATATAGATATTTGTGTATCAACATATTATTCAATTCAATAATGGATGTTATAATTTTAACTTACTAACATGATATAAGAGCATACATTATAGGAACCTTAATATTAAACTTAAATTTTGCACATAACTTTATTTTATGTGTAAGGGCTATTCCCTATTGAGGTTTGGCGTGAAGACAAAAAAATCTATTTTCTTTCTCAAATAGTTGCAACAATGTCCGTTAATGAGGGGCACTTATCATGTTAATCACTCTGATTGTTTCAAGTGTGGATACCCAAAGCATTAAGCTTGTAAATGTTCACTTAGGAAAATAAAAAAGACTTTCTTCTTATTTTTAAATAAAAAATGGTTGCAATGGGGAGTTATTGCCTAAGAAGATTTAAAGGTGAAGATTTTATGAAGGTCAGAATTGTCTGGATAAAAGGGATAACAATAGATATAATGGTGGTCATGATCATCATGTTAGTGCTTATTACCCACCTACTAGCAATCATCTTTCTTATAATCATAAACATAAACTAAATACTCTTTGTTGATCAAATTTTGAGTTTTAATCACATATTCATGCATTATGTTTATTTTATGTTCAATAACTTCAAGTTCTTTAAATATATCTCCCATTATTTGTGTCTTAGATAATACATATTCTAATCATTTATTTTTTTATCCATTATGAATTATATGATAATCATGATTTTATTGCCCCGTTTAAAATTTCACTTTATAATATCTGTTATACTTTTAGTTTCATTTAATTTTATCTTTAGTGAAAAATAATGTGATTTTTGTTACTTCATCTTTTTCCATCCACTTTCTATTCTTTATGAGATCTGCATTCCGAGATATGGATTGGGACAAGTCATAAACAAGGAGGATATGTAATTTGGATGAGCTAAAAGTGTCAATGTTATACTTTAGTATTATTATTATTTTTATTTAAGTAATTTATATGTTAACACTACCATTGCTTTGGTCCCAAATCAATGTAAAAGTGGAGAGTTGCGATAAAAATGACAAAAGATAAAATTTGTCGAAATAATCACGAAATGAATCCTTTAAAATATTGTGTTAATGCTGGGCATCTCCGGAAGAATGCTGTATCTTTAATAGTGAAAAGTGCGCAAGGACGCTACATCACTTCAAATGTTAAATAGAAGTTTCCACATTATGGATGGATAAAGTTAGTTAGTCCATGAAATTAGAATTATGTTAGAAACTTAGAAGATAGGTACTCTTATAGGTAAATTAATGGAATTGATAGATATTAGGGTTCATAGAAAATAAATATTTTATGTGTTCAAGAAACTAAATGGGTTGGGGAGAAAGCCAAGGAGATTGATAGTTTAGGTTTTAAATTTTAGTATTCAAGAAGTCAATTAGAAATGGCAGTGTGATTATAGATAAAAATTTAAAGGATAATGTTATAAATATTAATACGGAGATAGAATTATACTTTAGAAATTATTATCGATACTATGATTATCAATGTTATAAATATTTACGCTCCTCAACTAAGTTTGGATGTAAGTCAAAAGAAATTTTGGAATGAATTAGAATTAATATGAAAAATACCTCTTGAAAAAAAGTATTTATCGGAGAGATTTAAACCATACGGTAGAAATTTTAAGAAGAAAGATTCATTACACATCTGGTTTATAAATTACAATAGGACTATATTGGGATTTTGCTTTAGCTTATGAATTTCTAGCTAATACCTTATTTAAGAAAAGAGAGAGATATTATTACTTATAAAATTGATCTAAAACAGATTGATTATTTTTTATAAGAAAAATAGATTGCTTGATCAGAAAGATTGAAGGCCATTCCAAGAAGTTTAAATATCTAACATCGATTTACCAGATTTTAAGCATTTAAAAAATAAATCAAATTATTATCCCAGATTGGATGACTTAAAAAATAATAATCAAAACAAAATATTTTTTAAGAGCAGCTTTAAGCTAGAATTTTGGATGTTAAAGAAATGTTATGTTGAAAAAAAGTAGAGTGAAATCAAACAAGTTCTAAAATGCGTTTGGAGAATCAAAGGAAAAGTTTCTTTTAATAAAAATAGTTGGTAGAGTTGAATGTGTAAGAAAAGATAAAAAATAAGAGGTGTTGTTATAAAATTTGGTTTAGATGCTTCAAGAATTGAGAAAGTATAAAATGACAATAGATTTAAGAAAGAATATATATGATGAAAAAAAATTTAGTGATTTATATAATATATTGGATTAACAAGGTGAAAGATGTATGTATAAGTTATTGCTAAAGAGATAGAATAAAAGATCTAGTGTGTATTAAGGATGAAAATCATAAAGTCTTTTTTTTGAAAAGGATATTGAAAATAGGTGGATGAGGTATTTTGATATACTTTTTTAAAGAAGAATGAAAATACAATTGATTTTAACCTTAATACCAAACAAAAATAGAGAATTTTTTTATCATATTAGTAAATATGAAGTTAGAAGCTTTAAAGAAAATGAAAGGTGGAAAATAGTAGGACCATGATATTCTAATATAAGTATGGAAATGTTTAGGAGATCAAGGAATTTCTTAAACAAATCTTTTAATGTTATTTTAAAGACTAAAATGATGTTAGATGAGTGGAGAAAGAGTTTGTTGGTTCTTATATTTAAGAATAAAGGTGATGCGCAAGTGTACAAATTATAGAGGAATTAAGTTAATGTGTCATACATTAAAATTATGGGAGAAGTAATTGAGCATAGGTTACGATGTGATACAAAAGTTGCTCACAATCAGTTTGGTTTCATGCTGTAGATCTATGGATGTTATACATTTGTTAAGAGGTTTGATGGAGAAGTATAGAGAAAGTAAGGAGGATCTACATATGATATTTATTGATTTAGAGAAAGATTTTGATAAGGTTTTAAGAGATGTTCTTTGGAGAGTTCTAGAAAAGAAAGGAGTTAATATTGGTTATATTCAAGTCATTAAGGATATGTATACTAGAGTTGTTACTTGTGTCCAAACATAAGGAGGATTGATAAAATATTGTCCTATTTGGTTGGATTACATCAAGGATCAGTTTTAAGCCCTTATCTTTTTTTTTTCTTTAGTTATAGATGTTCTTACTAGGCATTTAGGAAGATGTACCATGGTGTATGCTTTTTTGATGACATTCTTCTTATTGATAAGACTAGAGAGGAGTCCAGAAACTTGAATTATGGAGGTCAACCTTAGAGCTGGTTTTATTTAAGTAGATCTAAAGCGAACATATGGAATATAATTTTAGTTATAAAAGTTATAGTGGTAGTGTTGTGACATTAGGTGAACAAGTCATTAAAAGAGTGAGTGATTTAGATGTAGGCTCTATGTTCAAAATGATGGTGAAATAGATGGAGATGTTATTAAATTCAAGTTGGATGGTTGAAGTGGAGGAATGCATCGGCTGTTGTGTGATAGAAAATGCTTAAACTTAAAGGAAAAGTTTATAAGATGGTGGTAAGACGCAAAAGATTTATGGTACGAGAATGTTGGCCAATAAAGAGAAGCTAACTAAGTTAAGTATTGTAGAGATGAGGATGCTCGGTTGGATGAGTGGCTTTACTCTTAGAGATAAAATGCTAAATTTGTATGTTTGGGAAAAGTTGGGTAAATTTGGTAGATAAGATTAGAGAGTCACCTTAGATGGTTTGGCCATAAAGTGTCGGCCATCCAATGGAGTAGGAGAGTAGATACATTAGATTTCTTTATGTTAAGATAGATAGAGGTAGACCTGAAATGACATGGTTAAGATGTATAAAAATGACCTTAGTATACTTGAATTGTATGAGAATTTGACAATAAGACACAATGGAGATGAAGGATTCATGTAGTCGACATTTAGTAGGATAAAGGCTTATTATTGTTGTATTTAAGTAATTTTATCAAACTTTTATAGTATTCTCTTTGGGTTATGTTTTCCCTTTATTTGAAATATTTAGTTTTTAGTAGACTTATAAAAATTATAAACTCATCATAAATTTGACAGTAGTGGTTGTAAATTAGCAATTTTTATATAATCTTTTAAAAACTACCTCATTCTCTATGGAACCATTTGATTCATTCATTTTAAAAATATGGGATTTTCTACAATTGGATAAAATAAGCCTCTTAGTTGTATGTCTTCTTCAACAACAATTATATTTGTTATTTATATGTTTATCTAATAAAATATGGTACTTTGTTTCCTCTAAATTATAATAAACTATTTGATAAAAAAGCTTAATAATATCGATGAAGATGTGGATAATCTTATAGGAGAGAGAACATAATCAAATATGGGTATGAACCTTGAATGAACTAAAGAAGACATAACAGAGTTAAATATCAAAAGCTTGTTAAATATACACAATAGACCTCGAATTGTAAATGTGGTTGAACTCCATGACAAGGATTAATAACAAATAGCTTGAAGGATATTGGAATGGGTGCTGGAGAATTTCCTTAATCAAGCGTAAGTTTTTAAAAGTTCTAATGAAGTAAGCACATTTTGGCCCTCAAAAGGAAATTTTCTTTAGTAGGGCATCAAAGTTCATTTTTTACAACATCATGAAAGGTGTAAATAACATGATGTTGGGTCAAGTCCATAAAGACTATTAGGGGATTATGAGTTATTCATGTAGCACAAGAAAGAAACTTTTAACTAAAAATAATGAGAAGACCCTACTAAAATTGTGGTAGAGAAGAAACTTTGTCATAATAGAAAGGGACCTGGTATGAGTGTCTTTAAACTAATCAACCAAGTTTTGTTATTGACTTTATGGTTGGAAAATTCTTTCATGTTATGATGGTATTTTTGTTGATCTCATTTTTAATAAGGCTAACACCCATCATTTTCCTAATATTTAAGATTTCAATTCTAAACTAAGGCCCTTCTCACCATGGCTCTTTGGACACCCTTTTAATAGTATGTGGGCACCAAACTTAAAACAAAACAAAATAAACAAAACTGAAGCTAAAATAAGAATAAGGTCAAATAGAATTCAGAGTTCAAATCTAAACCAAAACTAAATGAAATCACAACCACAAGCCTATGCTTAAATTAGGCTAATGGGCCCCACAATGACCCAACACAACCCAAATAAGGTAGATGAATTCAAACACTCCTAAATCCAATAAATTGAATAAAATTCAAAATATATATTTGAACTAAAATCAAAACAAAATTGACTTCTAATTAGGTTAATTTGATTGATTAACCTAAATTGATCCTTTAGGTTTTATGAAATCAAAATTCAAATCAAATCAATTGAAACCAAAATCAAATTAAATTGAACCCATTTAGAAACTTGGGATTGTATTATTCAAGCTTAACTTAAATCCAATTGGGATTTAATATGGCCAAAATGGCCATTTAACCCAAATAGACCCATGTGGGCCCCATAAGCCCAAATCAAATTTGATCAAAGCCAAATCAAATTGAACCTTCTTAAAGGCTTAAAATAATCATAACAACTCAGCCAAGGTGAATTCAAGCTCAATTGAGGTTTAATTTGGTCAATTAAATCATTTGACCTAAATAGACTCAAATAAAATTTATTATGCTAAAATAAAAATAAATTAAAATGAATCAAATTGAATGCTCTAAGGGACTGTTTGATTTATAATAAAGTAAGTGTATTGTATTTAGAATGTATGGATTTTAGAGATGTTGGTGTTTAATTTGATGAATTTGAATTACAATGTAAAATTTCAATGCATTTCAAATTTTTAATCTAATTCAATGTATTTGGAATTTTTCCAATTTGGGAAAATTCTAAATACTCAATGTAAAGTGAAGATATCTACCACGCCCATCGATAATTGAGGCGCCACCATCAACCGACCATCTACAATCACCATCGTATTTGCACTTCACATTGTCGATGGTACCACAATTGGAGTGGTAGCTAGTACACTATCGCCCATTCATTTCGTAATAATCGCTCATCGCACCCAGCTCATTGCACCACAAATCACCACATTACCATTTCCCATTGTTGTTGTCACTACTTTCTGACCATAATTATTGGTATCATTTATCAAAGCCTATCTGACTCACCACCATCGCCGCTTATCTATCTCCCACTATTAGGCGACAAGCACTAGTATTTGAAAACTACTATCGGATCCTTTGCCTTATTAATTTTTTGCCAAGCATGTAGTCGGTTGCCAAATATATTACATTACAATGACTTTACTAAATAAAAAAAGTCTCTACATTTATAAATTTTCAATCAAAAATTATAAACTTTAAAATCTGTTGTATTTACACAATATTCAATTTTGACTATATTTCTTTTAGAAAATAAATATCCCTCAAATCACTTTAAATTAACCTAATCTAATCTTTTCTTGGGTTCAATTTGACTTATTTGGCTAGTAGGCTCAAGTGAACCCAAATTGACCTAATTAGTCATCTTGGGTTAAATCTAAAATTAATCTAAATCAATTATAACCAATCAAACATAATCATTCCAAATAACTCACCAAATACAATTAAAGATTAATCAATGGCCAAAATAACTAATTGAGTCATTTGACCAAATTTAGCACACTTAGGTCAATTTAGTCAACCTAAGCTTCAATCAAAGTCAAATCAAGTAATTCCAAATGCTTGAAATGATTGATTAGATATAATTTAAACTCAATTAGACCAATAAGACTCACTTGACTCAATTCAACAATTAGTCAAATTGAGTTAACTTAAACCTATAGCCTTTAATTAATACAAAATTAAACTTTACCACACTAAACTCTACCTAATCTTCTTATGCGAGATGATATTTCAGTTTTAGAAAGTGGGAGAGGAAGTCAAAGGCAAGAAAAAGAAAGAAAGAAAATAAAAAAAGAAAGAATAAAGTTCCTAGTTCTCTCACACCACTCTTCTATCTCTCCACTTGCTTAACTTTGGGTGATCTCAATCACTTAACTGCCTCACACAATAAGTCCCTAAGCCTCAATTCCTTATGGCCAACTACCCATGATCTCCATTAATGGTGGTATAGTTAGCCAAGATCAAAACTCACACCCTAGGCACCTTTGATGCTTCACACCTGTCACCATCATCTAAGAAGCGAAGCGTTTCCCCCTTTCCTAACCTCAAAACCATTGAGATCACTCCAGCTTCGTGGGTGGTGACCGTTGGTGTCTAGAGTGATCCATGGTGAGATAAGAGGGCAAACACATCCCAAAGTTTCTTTTAAGCACAAGGAAAGTTTTGAATGGAAAATTTGACTCAACCTTGGTTTGAGTGGAGTAATCAACTCAAGCAACAACCAACCCTAAGTGTGAAATCACATGAATCTAAGAAAAATCCATAAAATCTTATTGCAATTTTATTTTTAAAGCTTCTCTAATAAACAAAGCTCAAAATCCTAGCGAATCATTGAAATTTCTACTTAAGATGAGCTTGAGTTCCTCTTCTTTCTCGAGGGTAGCGATAAACTCAACCGTCCATTCCTCTTGATTAGGATGGATAGCCTATGTTTATCATCCATTCTCAATGAGTTTTAGATGTGTAAATACTTAAGAATTATATAATATATATATGTAAATTTATCAAATTTTAATAAATTTTAGATAAATTCATTGAGAACCTCTTCATTATTAAAACAATACATACTTCATTGAATGAGAAATAGACGCTTGGAAAAAAAAAGAATCGGCTAATTTTCTAAGAAATAATTTAGTTTCCTGCAAGCGAGGGTAAATTTGACTGGGCATTTTGAAAGGGAGGTGAAGAAACTAGAATTGTTTTGAGTAAGATTAATTTAACATTTAATCGAATATGAGTTAACTTGAAGCTCATTATAATGTATTTAAAAATATTATCTTCATAGTAAAGCTAATCATTATTGTAAAATGAAACAATACTCTCTCTCTCTCTCTCTCTCTCTCTCTCTCTCTCTATTCATAATACTCAAAATTTTAAAAAAGAAGATTAATTACATACATGCCACATAATTCTTATTCATTTACATATTTAACACTCAAAATTAGGCAATTACTTATCTAACACTTTTCTCAAGCTTTAGAAGGTACATTTTATTTTTAAAAGTAAATGATAATGATATTTTTCAAGTGATATTAAAGATTGATATGTTAAATATGTAAAAATTAAAGTGTAAGTGTTAGGTATATAAATATAAAAAAATTGTTTGGTATGTTTGTGAACCTTTTAAAAAATATGTTTATCATTTATTTTCTTGAAAAAATATATTTGAAATTGTGCCAAAATACTCCCCTTTTAGATGGTGGATTATATTTTTAAATTTTTTTGTGACCAAAATCAATTTAAATTAAATAAGTATCAAATAAATTTTTATTAAGTTGAGAACATAAATGAGAAAATTTTAATCCATGATTAAATATTGTTTGAACCCTAGTTGAATCATATGTCCTTATTTGGATAAGCATCGTATAGCCTTCAAATAAGGCTCGTATTTGGTTTGAATAAAGTTTATACAATATTCGAGCATTGTTCAATCATGTTAAATAATAAACATACTATAACATAGTGGACATACAACAACTATAGCACAACAAACTATAAGACAAACATAAATGCATAAAATCACCAAGATAAGCATTATATTAAGGAAAGTTTAGATGTTGATTGCACAATTCTTATGTGTTCACATATCTATACCTAAAAGTTAATTTATATTTCTAACACTTTACCTAAAAGCTGTATTCACTGTTAATAAAATAATGATAGTGATATTTTTTTTTTTATGCGATGTTAAAGATTTGAGCGTTAGTATGCAAATATCAAAGTTTAGATGTTAAATATATAAATATCTTAGAATTATGATATGTGTATGCAAATGATTCATACACTAAATGAAACTACCTATAATTATAGTTAAAAGTTGAGTATGATCACAATAGCTATAATATACTAGACAAAAAATTGTAGACAAATATTACATTTATGTCACTATCAAGTACTCAAATTTTATCACTCTATAAAGTGTACTCTTAAAGATTATCAAAATTGAAACCATTCATATTAAGAAATACTAATACTTGTTTTAATTTATAATATTGAGTTTAAACTATCAAACTAAAAAATTGGAGTGATCAAAATTATTTAATAAATGCTATTAAAATTGTACAATCAAAAGACCCACACTTATATTGATTTTTGATATATTCAATACTTAACATAAAATTTGATAAAAATATTTGTTTTTCCCTAGTATCTAATATTCAACATGGATGAAATTGGTCTCAAATGGCTTAAAATCCCTAATAAATATATAATATAATGCCTATATAAGAATGATTAGAACAAACATATGCATGCATAATAAGACAATTGAAATGAGTCAATCACAAAAAAGATAAGCAGTATGAAAAATAAATTTAAACTTCATTTAAACTTTGATCAAAATAACCAACTAGCTAGTGGATACTTTAATAATATTTTAATTATTGATTGAAACTTGGTCGTACCTTCATCAAAATATTTATGAGTCGTGATTTAAGCTTCCATGGCTATTATTTGAAACTTATTTGGAAATATAACCAAGATTCAAATAAGTATTGAATAATATATGATCATGACCCATATTTTATCATAACAAGTTTTAATCAATGTTTGAATCAAATGATAAAATGCTTAATTTCTTTTAAGTTTAGAGTTCAAAGTCTAAATGTATAACATCATCATAAATTATAACTTTGCTAAAGGTATGATATCACTAGTCTTTAGTGACTAGCCAAAGATTGAGACAAAAATGTTGCCTTGCAACTTTGACAAAGAGCTATTACTTGAGAGCATTAACCACTAGAGAAGAAGAGAGTGTTGAGAATTAGAATGGCCGGCAATTTTTTTGCTAGAAAGATTGCTTAAAACTAATTAAGCAATGCTTCTAATTTTTGAGATATTTTGGTTCAAAGTGAACTTTGGAGAATAATTTTATAAAAAAAGTAAACAACATACATATTTATCTAATTTGAAAAAAAAATCTTATGGAATCACTCGATCATAGACATTTTTTAACATTTATTTTATGTCTAAAACAGAAGCCCAAGCAAACTTGAGATACAATTTTTCTATCCCTCATAAAAGGAAAACTTGTTTCCTTATATAAATATTTAAGGCAAGTCATGTATCTACTCTAATGATCAGAAGTTGAATCAATTAGATCATAAGCCATAGAAAGTCAAATTTTCTTATATATGTATGTGTGTATGTGTGTGTGTGTGTGTGTGTGTGTGTGTGTGTGTGTGTGTATATGTAGGGGTGTAAAGCAGAGAGATGTTATTAGTGTTTGGCTGTTTATTTATTTTTTTTGTTGAAATTGGCTCGTGTTGAAATAGCTCGTTTATAGAGTGTTTGTGTTTCGAAATTGGCTCGATTTTATATTTTAATAATATTTATTTTTCTTAATTTTCATTTAAAATTAAAAAATTTGAAAAAAAAAAAATTATTTAATGGAATCTTATACAAAAAAAAAAAAAGTAATATTAGCAAAAATTGAAACTAAAAGATATACATAATAGTGATATACAATCAAAAATTTATTTATTTAGTTAAAAAATTTATTTATACAATAAAAAAATTAAGTAATATTAGCAAAATTAAGTAAAAATTTATTTAATTGAAACTAAAAGATATACAATCGAAATATTTATTTTTACACAAATCGAATACAATTTAAAGCTAACTCATATTATTACAATTTACAAATTTACAACTTATTAGAATAAATTCAACCTAAAAATTTACATAATCATATACAAGTAACAATTTGATTCAATAAAAGCTAACAAAATAGTGATATTACAATTTCCAATTAAAGCCTTCAAGTCTTCAAGCTTTCAAGCCTTCAACCAACCTTGAATCTTCAAAATAATAATCGCACTTCATGTAAATAAAACTAACAAGAAAATATGAAATAAATATTATGAATGAATGAGAAAATTAAAATAAATAATCATTGATGCGTCAAAGCTTGGTGGTTGTGTGAATTTAAAACTTTAAAAAAAATGACAAAATGAAGGATTAATAATAGTAAGTGTAGGAAAAAAAAATGAAATGAACATTGAATAAGCTAAAATTAGAATGAGTCGATAGGAAAAAATGTAAAAAAATCTTTGTACATAATATAACAACAAAGAACAAATAGAAATCACAAAAAATTAAATTGAATGTTTGAAAATACATAAACCATCAAGTTAAGTTGTATCTCATATATCTATTTAGTTTTTATAGCTTAATGTATAATATCACAAGTGACAAGACTAGTGTAGCATATGTTGATCTTACCATTTTAACTCTTAAAATTAAGAATAAGCAAAGCAGGTAGAGCTATCATCCAAACAGAAATAGAGGAGTACATAGCGTAATCATCAAGCCAAGAAAGAAAAAAATAAAACCAACAACCTCCCAATTCCCCAAAAGCCATCAAGCCATAATCACCCAAGGCGAAACCAGGCAAGACGAAACCAAGCCAAAGAGGAATCACCCAAGAAAGTAGCCCTCAAAAGTCATCAAGCGAATCACCCAGACGAAAACCAAAGACGAAACCAAGCGAATCACCAAGATAATGACCTTTAAGTCATCAAGCGAATCACCCAAGATAAAACCAGGCGATAGAAACCAAGGAATCACTCAAGACAAGAACCCCCAAAAGTCATGGGATCACCCAAGACAGCAAAGCAAGATAGAAACCAAGCGAATCACCAAGACCCCCAAAACTCATCCATAATCACCAAAGGCAAGAAAGAAACCAAGCCATAATCACCCAAGACGGTAGCCAACTCAAAATGTCAATAGCGGTCCAATGACAACAAAAAAAGTAAAATAGCAAAAAAAAAAAAAAAAACCTAAAAGTGTCCAACCCAATATGCCAACAAAGTCATCTTGTCATTCAGTGTTGTCAACCACCACATTACTGAATAATCTCAAACAAGATAGCCAACTATTAAGATGCCAAAAATAATCTCAAACACTGATGAAACATAAATATAATTATAGCAACTATAATTGCTAGTCAATACAATTATATGTCCAAATTAAATAACAACTATATGTCCAAATTAAAAAATCACAACTATAAGTCCAAATTAAAGACAAATATAAGTCCAAATTAAACAACATAAAGATTAGAAAGAGTAAATGCAAGATGATATATTGATGCTTAGTATCCTTCTCCATTGCTAAATATTTTTCAGTTTCACATAAAGATTCCTCCTCCATTAACTCTTCTTTGAAATAAAAGTAGATAATGAGAATGAAATTTATCAAATATATTAAATAGATTGCTCTTAGTTGGAAAAGTACCAAATGATTTTTTATGTTATTTGAACATCTCGATCCAACTAGCATAAAAAGTGCATTGACTATTTTTAAAGATAAATAGCTCATCATCAAGAACTCTACCACCAGCACTAAATGCATTGATGCAGCAGTGGTTATGGGGATTGTTAAAACATCCTTAGCTATTTTGGATAAAATAGATACTTGAGAGTACTCATCTTCCACCATTCAAGAACATCAAAGCAATTATTATTGCACAAGTATAATCCCTCCAAATAAGTTTGCAAATCATATTTTGATATGGATAGAATCAAAAGCAATAATAAAATTAGCAAATCTAACATACAATCAAAATTTGATGAAAAGGCACATCAATTGCTAGTTATGAAGATCCACTAGGAATTGAAGAGCTTGAAGTACTAATATCTCGAATATTGATTGTAGCTTTCCCAAATAACATCCTCAACACTCTTAATCTTGGATTCTACCTCAACTAGAGTATATTTTAGGAAATGTGAAAGTAATGAATTTCATTTTCAAACGTGGATCAAGCACAATATAGCGACATGAGTAAATTGCATTCTCCCCGTATTTATCAAATTTAATTTTCATAACAGAGTCATTTGCTTGATGAATTCATCGATGAACGCATTCTTCAATAAGTAGTTTCTTTACGTGCATGACTAGATAAAAATATATTTGTAGTTGGATAAGAAGAACCTAAAATTATTTTAGTCACTATGAAAACGAAAAAAATCTTCTAATCATAGTTATACCACTCAATTTGAAGGTAACCACTTATAGTTGGAATCTCGGTACGTATAATGAGCAACACATTGCGATAAATAAAATAGACTCAAGCATTAAGTAAGTAGAGTTCCATCTTGTAGGAATATCAATTGATAATCCCAAGTGGGGATCCCTAATTGCTTTGCCACTTCAACAAACTTATGTAACCATGAAGGAGACTTTTAAGGTTGTTTTATTGTCTCTCGATCTTATGTGTATTTGTTGCACATCTTTCACCATCTTGAACCATTATATTCAAGATGTGAGCATAACATATAACATGAAAGAAATGATCACGAAAATATAACTTTCTCTAGACGAGAATTAATTTTAAAGCATTTGCGGACATCATTATTACTAGCATTATCCAATGTGATAGTAGATATCTTGTCGCAAATTTCAATCTATTAAACAATCATATATTGCATCACAAATAAATGTACCGTGTGGAGGATCAAGCTCAATAAAGTTGATGATTCGCTTATGCGCGAATCATCAATATAGTGAATGTAAAGCACATATAGCCCATTATTTGATTTGAAGTCCAACAATCGATGTCAAAGAAACTCTATGAATGCTCCTAAGAACTATTTTAATCTCTCTTTTTTATTTCATATATTTTCATGCAATCATTCTAGTGTTTATAGACACCCTCTCATAATTGGGATTTGAGACCTTCAATGAGAATATTAAACCACATATGCTCAACAATCATAAATGGATACTCATGCACAATTATCATCTTTGCAATTATTTCTCTTATCGAAGATGATCATAATTTTGGGGTCATGGAATGGAATCTCAATTTACGATTGACATCAAAAGCATAAAATTTACTTATTTTTTGCTTTTTTTCATTCAACAACTTGTTTATTCTTGGCCTTGATTTTGTCACATTCTTTCACATGTCTCAAGAGTTGTGAAGTTGTGCGATTTTGGATTTATGGAATTTCTATGACAACATTTGCATTGTAAAGAGGGTATACTCTCCTTAAATACATAAGTAGTTTCTATAAAGTACTTCCATACTAAAGATATTTTCTTTCTACCTTTCTTAGATTTAACTTCACTAGTAGTCTCAAGTACATTTTCTCGATTCAACATGTTGTGAAGAAATAGTTGAAATTTCATTACCATATTTAGCTACAACTATATCATTACCATATGATGCGGTGAGAATGATCCACATTAGACATAACATGCTAAATAAAAAAAAAAAAATAAGTTAAGATCACATACACATACACTCTCCATACTAGGTATTTATCATAACATGTAGGTGTTTATAGGTGTTTAATAATTACAAAGAAAGAAACTCAAAACCAAACAGAAAGGAACTCATAACATATAGGTGTTTATAGGTATTTACCAAATAACAAGCTATTCTTTTATTTCTATTAACATAATGAATGTAATTATGCACACAAGGAGCATAATTTGTTTCCATTGATGCAAATTTGATTTTTGTCCACGACACAAATCAACCATTAAAAAAAAAATCTCAGAACACAAATCACCATTCAATTCAATCAGTCATTCTTTTATTTTTGTCCATTCTTTCTTGATTTCTTCCCTTTCAATATAGACACTAACATTGAAGCTCAAAACTAACAAAAGTAGAACTAGAGAAAATAATGTGGGACTCTAAATAGAATGAAGAAGAAGAAGAAGAAGAAGAAGAAGAAGGAAAATATCCTAAAATATAATCACATCATATATATTGTTCCCCAATATATTTTAATACAATTGACATGTGAAGGTGCAACTACAACATGCCAACATAAACCCCACAAAACTTTACTCGACAAATGAGAAGAGTAAAAGAAAATAACATTGCATCTCAAATCTAACTGTCACAACTAGCATGGGCACCATCCACGGAATCATCATTATTAATTTTAATAACGTCATGCACAATAGCAGGGCACCATCCACAACAAGCATAGATGCATAAAGTGGAGAATATCCTCTGGAATAACCGAATAAGCACTTCAAGCATTTCAATACCAGACGAATATATACAGACATCAGTGACTAAAGTACAAGCTATGCTTACCTAGATGTTGGACTACAAATCAAACAACAAAACCCTCAAACCGAATAAGTAAGGAATTTTAGAAGAAATCAACCCTAAATAAAAGATTTCAAAAATCACGATGCAGTAAATAAATCAACATCCGGATGCTTGACACTCCCAACTATAAATGAAAAATCAAAGCCACAAATTGTAAAAGCTTAAGAGCATTTCTCCTTTTAACATGAAGCAAGTAAGAGGATTAGAGAAATTTCTAATTGTATAGATTATGGCATTGCAACTCAAGCAAGAGTAATTACTTCACATATCAACAAAAAAAAACTACATATTAAAAAAAATATATAGATTGTGAGGCGAAGAGTTAAGAGAATGGTACATGCAAAGTCGAGAGTCCCAAGTAGATGCTTGATAAAATGAAGAAAATAATACCAAACCCTAGAAAACTAGAAATGAGAGGTTTGCTTCTATAGATATTAGCGTTGCAACTCATAAGACTCACAACTCCAGTCTAGAATGCAGGCTAAGAAGAGTAGAAATCCACGAACGGCGAGAAGAGAAGAAAGTGAGGAGGGACTTACAAGATTAGGGCAAAATCAAATAAAGCTAAATCGATCGAGAGTCGAGAGAGGCATGTTAGATCTTGGGTGAGGAAGGCTTATATATTTGTATAGTTTGAATTGTTTAAATCTCATGTAGAGTAAAATCCAGTGGCTATGATATTACCTTTTATCATAATAAAAAAATTCTAAAATTATAATTATAATATATTTTAACTTATTTTATTTAAAATTTTATCAACTAATTTAATTATTAAATTAAATATAATTTTAAAATATTTAATGACATAAATTATATTTTAAATAAAATTTTATATAATTAATTATAATTATTTATTTATTTCGAACTAAATCGAGCGAACAAGATCAACAAAGGATTGTTCATGTTTGACTCGTTTATAAATCGAGCTTTAAATATTTGTTGTGTTTGACTCGTTTAGTTAACGAACAAACACGAAACTACATAACATTTCGTTCATGAACGAAGCTTTTTGACTTATGTGTGTGTGTGTGTGACACACACAACCTAAGAAAGAATCTTGAACTAAATATTTGAATTATAAGTTTTTTGAATTGGTATTAGAATCATACAAATAGCTATTTGAATAAATTTAAGCTAAAATATGCATCCTTAGGAGATAAATCAAATGAGGCAAATATATCCCAATTTTGATATCATTAAAGCAATGAACCATTAAAAATTATCAAATAATCAAGAGGATTATACTAAGTAATCTAATATATTTTTTGAGAATTCAACAAAGAACCACTTTCAAAATATATAAATAAGCCTTTATTTAATACAAAAGAGGAGATTGAGTAGAGAGAGTTTTTTTTTAAGAATCCAAAAGTCCTCCCAATGGTCATCACTAATGAATACCACCAATAATGATCATTACCAGCGGGTTTCCACCATACAAAGATGATTGTCAAAGTACACAATCATTCGATTATTACTTGACCATCTTTGCCTTCTTTAAGTTGATGACCATTAATCCCATTGCTTTCATTAGTTATTGATCAATGCTAATGCTATCACACTTCACTAATTTTCTAGCATTTTCACTATTCTAACATGAGACCATTGCAATAATTTAAATATTACAATCTTATACTCTATAGTTATATGAAAGCACAAAATTTTTTAATCATTACTTTAGATAGTGGACTATTTAAGTTGAGGCAAATTTTATTGTTTTCTTTCTTTGATTTTCAGATAAAAACTTATGTGCCTCTTGCATGTATATAATACTTTTATGTAATGTCAAGACAAAGAATTCACACTTTATAGTCATAAATTTTAACACACAATAATTTTGTGTTTTTATTGAAAAATAATCCTACTATTATTGTCCATAAAAATACTTGTAAAATAGTAAATAAGCATAATGCTAATGATAATGGTGTAGCTTCCTCTAACTATTACCAATATAAGAACTTATTCTTTAATTAAGGACATAGTAATCTAGTTAGTCAAGTCCCTCAAGTCCATACTTTGAGAATCATGTTTGGAGAATGATTGAGTTTCAAAATTAAATCATTTTGCTTCTATGTATGGCTACCGACAGACAATTTCAGTTTGTATTGGAGATTGGCCCCTCATGATTAACAATATATCAAGATTGTTAATTTAAAGACACCCATGCAATGCCCATCAATGAGGAAGTGTACAAATCCTCGTCATTTCCATACTAAAACTTCTCTTTCACCATAGCTCAACTAAGAACTCCTCAATACTAGCAATTTAACTCATCTTTTTTGTTCTACTAGTTTGATTTATAATCCCCTATCAATGATGACAAACTTATCCCAACCTTTTCTCATTAATACTCATTTATGATGTCTTTAAGATATGTTATAATGCTAAATTTGAGATAAAGTTCCAATAAGAATATGAGTCAACTTTCTCATATTATTCACACCTATTTCAATGAATTTAAGCTACAAGCTATAAATTCTTAAGATGAGTCATATAAGCCATTGAAATATACTATTAAATAATTATGCATATTCAACAAGCCTAAGATGTAGTTTTATAGTCTTCTCTATCACTCTTACATGTCAAGTCCATAACTATTTCTACAATCTTCCCAATATGGTCATTCATACTTTCAATAAACTTATTAAGTTTCATCAAGCAATTCATTATAAACTAAGGAATTTGCAAAATTCCTAGCACTCTCTAGGATCCATCAGAATGAAGGAGAATCACTTAAAAATATGTTTAACAATTCTCTATATATAAAAGCTTATGAGAACCCGAGCTAAATCGACATGCATGGGAGCCTTTTTTAGTGACCTATTTTGTCCATTTCACTGTTACTAATATGTGGCGTTATTCATTTATATGTGAACCTAATTCACCATACTAAGGTTCAAATTAAAGTTGATGAGACAATAATGTTTACCAAAAATATTCAAATAATCCAAATAAATGTTGAAATAGCCCAATCTATGATGTGACATTCAATCAACCCTTATTACATAACTATATAATTTTCTATAGTCACCATATTTGATACAAGCTCCACTTTCAAACAATCAAGAGAGGAGCTCTAATCCTCCTGACCATAATAATGACAATATCACAAAAGGCAAATCTTCACTAAGTTTTTTAGCGTATATTTTATGACAAAATTAAGATGCATAACTAGGCTAAATAAAAGTGAAACTAAGTTTCTTTAGCGTATATTTTTATAACTATTAAGATGCATAACTAGGCTAAATAAAAAAGTGAAACTATGATTAACGTAAATTTGCTTGATTTATGGCCCCAAACAAAGCTTCTCATTAACATCTAATGAGTAGGTGTGCATTGTAAATTTTATTTTACGTGTGATTTTAGGCCAATAAAGCTTTTAAGTCTCGAATTTTTTATAATAAAATTTATTTTTAAAATAAAGGGGCAATCATTACATCACAAAAAATCCATCCAATCAAGTGTGGATCTTAAAAGCTACGATAGCTTTTTTTATAAAACAGTTAATAAAATTACTTAAAAGATAACTATGTAATACTATGAAAAGAACCTACAATTCATAATCTTTACAATAAATTATCATTTTTTGCAATGATATTAATTACTTTCTATCAACCAAATATGAAACACTACCCTAACTAATTTGAGAACTAGACACTATTATATAAGCTCTTGGAGCATACAACAATAATGGAAATTTTTATTACAAGTTTAAATCACTACAAATAATTTTATGATCAAACAATTGTTGTTTGAGATAAATGGCAAATCATTATTTTTAGTAATGATAACATTTTAACTAGAAACTTTGGAAACCTACTTTGGGATCATCTATATTTTGTTCTCAATAAATTTACAATCAAAGCATGCATGTTAATGAGACAAATCTAATAGGCTCAAGGCCACCCAATTTAATGTCATTAAGATATTTAAATGTTAGAAAATAGTATATAATCAAGAGAGATCAACCTAAATTATTTAATGAAATGTTTGGTACTTTGATTAAAAAAATCAAAATGTCTTACCAAAACTCTATAAATTTAGTTTTATGCCAGATATGAAAGGCTGCTTAAAGGGAGAAAGTTATTAAATTAGAAGAATCCTAAAGCTCCACACACTTATTAGGACCAATGATAATCATCATTAACTTGCAGTTGACTAATACCAATAACTATCAACATGCTCTTATAAGAGATTAAGAGCATGTCACCTTCTTTTATCAACTAATGCTAATGACCATCACTGCACTATCACCTTTATTGGCCATGAACTAACACTAATTCCCTTCACTTTACATTATTTAAATAATATTTTCATTGCTCTTATAAGAGATTAAATCATTAATTACAATGATGTAATTTGCATTCTTCAAGATGTTAGAGGGATAGACTTTTGTGATTATCACCTTATATAGTGGACTATTTTAATTGAATTAGATTTATGTGTTTTCTCCCTCATTATTATTTTTTTTGTTTAAAAAAAATTTTAGGTTTCTTTTGAGCCCCTTTATTTGGGTTTGTTCAGAATTTTGTGCAACATGATGCAAAGAATTCACACTATTTAACCTTAACTTTTAGCACATAATTAATTTTGTTCAGCTCAAATTAAATGCCATACATGTATTTATAGGTAAAATGATGGACTAATATGTAAAATTAAAATTTAAGGCTTTAAATTATAATTGTTATATAAAAACAAAAATTTTAGATGCCTAACGTTGGCAATTAAAAGAAAAAATATTGCAAAACAACAACTACACCTATGGTGCTCTAAAATATAAACTATAATTTTTATGACTAGTTTTTTTTAAAATTTTTTTTAATTTTTTTATTTATTTTATTTTATTATTACTAGTTGATAAATGATTATATTTAGAAGTATAATAATTAAAATGATATCCATTGGTAATTAAATAACATTAAGAAAATGACATGAACTTTAAATTGTTAGAGAGCAAAATATGCATTAGTAGAGTATGGATTTAGACTAATCAGAAATGAAAAAAATGGCTCAAAAGATTTTTTTTATAGTTTTGTCAAAATAGATCTTGAAGTCATTTAATTTCTTTTAGATGATTGCAATACAAATTTTGGTAGAAATCATATGCTTTGCACTAATCTCAAAATAAATTTAACAATTTTGAGGTTAATGCTAATCAAATTTTGATTAGGATAGTCTAATCTAAAATATTTTCAATTAGTAAAGAGTATGAATGAAAATTATATGTAAAATTAGTTAAAACGCCACTAACTCCCTTCTAGAGTATAACCATTTAAAATCATATAAAATGTAACGTACAGAGATTAAATATATCCTTTGTTTCATAATTAATTTTATCTAAACAAAACCTAAACACATAATCCTAAGTAATATTGCTTAAAGTGAATAAATAAAAATATTTATTTACTTTCATATATTAAAAAAGTTTTAATTTATATTATATTGATTTTGTATGAACATTTTAAATGATAAAGGAACTATTATCTCAATCTAGAAATGATAAATTGCCTCTAAAACTATTCTAACTAATATGAAATTATTTCTGATCATTCACTCATTACTCATAGGTGCTCATTTTGTGACAATATTAATAAAAGTATTGCTATTGAATCTTTAAAATGAAGAATTATTATTCTTAAGAAATTGCTGCTTGAAAACCTAAATGTCTTGAAGGAATGTGTTTCTTAAAGAATTTTGAAAGAAGAAAATCTCTTGATGATCAAATGATTTTAGGTCTCTTGAGAATATGCTTCTTTTAGGAATGTTCATACTCTCTTATTGTCACTCTCTCTCTCTCTCATGATATCTCTCTCTCTCTTATTGTGTCACTCTAATTCTCTCTTCTCTTTCTCACTACCCCTCTCTTTCTTTTATTTCTCTCCCCACTTTTTTTATTTGAACATCTATCATTTTATTTTGATGCATCTGAAATTTAAAATAATTTTGGACTATCCACACATATAAATATTTTGTTTCCACAAATTTACATACACACATACATACATACATACATACTATATATATATATAGATATATATATATATATATATATATATATATATATATATATATATATATATATATATATATATATCTATACAGACATATAATTAATAACTTCTAAAATCTATTTGTTTTAAATAACATTCAATTGCATGATACAAAATTTATTTACTTAGATTATAATTATGTTTAAAACTTTAATGTGATATTTGCATAAAATTGCTTGTATTATAGTATGATAAAAAAACCAGTTTAAAATTGAAGGATATAAGATCAATATTTTAGTCTATTTTATAGAAAATAATAATTAATTTTATAATTGTTTGGCTAAAAATAATATATAAAATACTTTTTTTACCTTAGTAATTAATAAAAATAATTATTATTACATTAATTAAGTAATTGAAGATTAAACATACTTTAAAATGATAATTAAATTTAATTATTAATTAAGTATTATAAATAAACTTAATATTATTCATTAATTAGTAATTAAATATTCAAAATAAATAGAGATTAATTATATGTAGTTATTAATATTACTATTTAATTATGATAATTAGATCTTTTAATTATAAAAATTAATGCTAATGATATCTTCATTGTTTTTTAAAAAATGTCACAAAAATATATAGTTTCTCTATAATTAAATGTAATTTAAAATAAAATAAATTAATTTGGTTATTAAAGAATTGTAATTCTATATTAAGATAATAAGAGAAACAATAATAAAAAAAAGATGCTTGAGAGAGAGAGAGAGAGAGAGAGAGAGAGAGAGAGAAAGAGGAGAGAGAGAAAAATAGAGTGAGGTGTGAGACCAAAAAAAGTAGAAGGACAAGAAAAATATTCAAATTTTATTTAAATTTTTTTGATAAAGCATTTTTTTTTACAATTTTAGATAATTTTAAGTTCTTGTTTTAACTTTTCCAAATTTTCCTTTAAAAATTTAATTTTTTAATTTAACATATTGATTTTGTGAGTGCTAGTAGGATAAAAATATAGTGAAAGGTGTGAGACAAAAAAAAGTAGGACAAGAAAAAATATTCAAATTTTAATTAAATTATTTTGATAATGCATTTATACTATTTTAGATAATTTTAAGTTCTTGTTTTAAGGTTTTCAATTTTTCCTTTAAATTTTAATTTTTTTAATTTAACGTATTGATTTTGTGAGTGCAAATAGGATAAAAAGTATTTGATATAAATAATGTGCTATGTGACATGAGAATAAAAAAAACTTTTTTTATGAAATGTTATTTGTGAAGTGGGATGTAGTTGTTATATTAAAAAAATAATAAATGAAAATATGTGATATTCATTTTAAAAAATAATGTCCACAATTAGCAATTTTGATTGAACGATGATAGTGAGAAATACATGTAGCTAAAGAAAAAGTTTGATTTTTTTTTTTGAATTAAAGGGCAAATGTGTTTCTTATAAGCAAACAACAAGTTGGATTAATCATTCTTTAATGAGAACATGACTTTTATATGCTAGAAAATAATAATAATAGAAAAATGAAAGTTTGTTTTCTTGGTGAAATAATGTTAATATTTGCTTAAAATTAGCATACCTAGTATACCCATTGTTGAATAATGTTCACCTAACTTTTAGTGAGGTTAACACCTTTTACTCCTTAGACTTAAGGTTCAATTTAATCACTAAGACACATTTAGTGATTAAGTGGGAGTCCAAACTAATCTAGAGGTTCATTGGACTCAACCTAGGTTGAGTCATTAGACTAGTAGATCCCACTTAGTCCAAAGTAAACCAAACTACACTTCACAACTATATTAATTCTAAACTAATATTAATCTTAAACATAACTCAATCAAATACAAATCAAACACCCATAGCTCTAAATGGGCTAATTAGCTCAGTTAATATACTTAACATATTTAGACCACCTTGACCAAAACAAGTTCAACTTGATTGCAACTAACAAACCATGGCAAGCTAAACATCAATAGTATCTAAACTAAGTTTAGTTGAGGTCCAATTAGACTAAGACTCAACCAACCCAATTTGACTTATATTTGAGCTTAAAGAGGCTAAATCTAGAACTAACCCAAGCCACTTGAAATGGAACTTATCTAAACCATTTTAAACCTTAATTGATAGAAAAAATATTTTTAAGGTAAACATATAATTTTACTAACCTTAACTTCTCTAATACCATTTTTAAATGATGTAGATTTGACTTTTCATACAAGTAGATAAAATATCATCAAAATAGACTACAAGTAATTAAGTAATAACAAGTTTTAAAATAGTATTCATTAGTCTCATGAACATGCTAGGGACATTTGAAAGACCAAATGACATGACTAACCATTCATAAAAGGCTATTAGAGTTTTTAAACATTATCTTCCATACATCACCTAGTCTAATCCTTATATGGTGGTATCTACTTCTCAAATCAATTTTAGAGAATAATGATGAACTTGAAATAAGATCTAACATGTCATCCAACCTAGGTATATGAAACATATATTTTATTGTGATCTTATTTCTTTGCTCGCTATTAACACATCCTCCAAGTTTCATCTTTCTCATGAGTTAAAGAGTACAACATAAAGTCTAGCATATTCTTGGATAAAACTCTTCTTTAGAAGTTCATCTACTTGTAGTTTAACTCTACATGCTTAGTTGGATTCATCCTATGGGGTAAGTTAGGTATTTATGAACCGTGAATCAAATCTATAGCATGTTGTATATCTCTTAATGGTGTTAGCTCATTTGGTAATTCAATCGGGGATAAAATAAGTAAATTTAGATTATAGATCTAAGACTACATCATGTATGTTGTGATCTCTACTATCAATAGGATTTCTTAAAGGTGCAAGCTAAATAGAGAAGTACCATTGAACTCTCTAGCTAAGCATCTAAACCCTAATGTTGTAATTTAAATTCTAGGAGATTCATATGTATTATATATATGTATGTATCCTTCCTATCCGGATGGTGATATCACTATCAACTGAGTTTCACATTCCTTTCTTGATTTAATTTGGTTGAAGTTCGAAATGGGTTTGTGTAGAGATGCAAGAAGAATTTTATGAGGGGATGTAATTGGCCTCTTTTTTGGTAGGATTTTGGGAAAACTTGATTATTTTCTCATTATGCTTGAATATGTAAGTATTTTTCTCACCCATAATAGATTACATTCAAATCATAAAACTATGGTATTTTTTAATAAGATGTGAGTATTTCTATTGGAAGAACATCACAATAAATTTAATCATTATAGTTACCTATTTTAATCGAGAACAAGACATCTATTAGTGAGAAGTAGGGATGTGTGATTTACCCAACTGACTTGGAATAATTTTGGGTGAGGTTTCATTGTAAGATTGGCTCTAGTGATAACATGAGTTGATATAGTATTCACGACATTACCTTTATCTATAGCTATGGTGTTTTAATTTAGAGTCATAGGAACACCACACCTTGAGATCTTAGGTGGGGCGGCGAAGAGGTACTTATTAAAGTATGACATCAAAGGAATAATGTACTATCTCAAAATTAGAAATACCATCCTACCATGGACTCAATCACTTAGTAAAACTCCTAAGACATTGGTTTATATATAATAGAGATCTTTTCCTACTTTATATGGTTAGGTCAAGTAAGGTATGTTGGGTTCTTTAGTTCCTTATGAAGTAAGCTTCCATAGTTAATTACATCCTAGAAAATGAAATTTTTAAGAACACTCTCAATTAAAATAGTCAACTAATATCTCCAAAGATTACAAAGCTAGGCTTTCAATATTGATTATTATTGAAAATTAAATAGATTGTTGAATAGGAAGACTTCTTCACATTCCAAAGGAGAATAAGTAGGAAGTATTCAAGATACTAGGAAGCCTAGTGGATGCTTCAATCTACTTTATGATGAGGCTTTACATTTTTGAAAGAGAGAATTTAATTTTCATTAGAGTTGAAATTTTATTAGAAAGCTAGGACTCACATTCCAATAGAAGATTTGTGAAAATGTCTAAGAGGTGAGGAATTATACTCATAGCAAGAGAGAAATAAGTCACCTCAAAACCTAGATCTAGAGTGCTCGAGGCATAATCTAAGAGCTCAACCTAATTATGCGAGGAATGAGATATCTTGTGTCACTTCCATTAGAGAATGGATCATCAACTTTTCGGAGTTACAAAACCTTGAGTGGCTACCTGTAACACCTCCTACAATTTAAAACTATGTGGGCTAGTCATATGTAAATGCGGATAGTTTGGGATAGATTAGGAAATAGTCTTAAACTCACTCTCTAAGAGACTAAATCATGATTAGTGTGCAATTATGACCTAAGCTAAAGCAATAAAATTTATATATTTTAATTTCATTTTGACTCATGATTTTGGACTCGTGCTTGGGAGGATTTATGCCTAAATGCATGATAAAAATAGATTATAGACTAAATTAGAAGAAGGGGGTTCTCCACTACAAAGGACTACCCTCACAAGTCAAGCCTATCATCATGCAGAATGTAGATCCCCATTTTCAAGAGTGTGACAATATGCATAGATATAATGTTAGAACATATAAGATTTAGCTAAGGGGTTGCTAAATCTTTTATTATCTTAATTAAAAGCCAAGGCTTTCGATGAGGATAAGAGTTGATTAAAATTTAGTTAAAGTTATTAATGAGTGTAGAAAATTTAATTTTATCCTAAAAGTCTAACATATCCAAAGCTACACATCATACACACTTTAAGAAACCTATGAAAGGCATGTCATTTCTATTATGTAAACATAATAATCAAATATTTGAATTTCATAAGAGAATAAAAGGTGTGGCGGGTACCATACACCCTAAAAAAAGAAAAGAAATTGGGTAAGAAGCTCTTATACAACAAGTTATAATTAGAATTAAAATAAAAAAAGGAAAAGTTATGGGGTCTTCAATTCTTCTTCATCTTCATTTCTTGGATTTGAATACTCCAGCTTCATGTGGCCTCCCAAGTCATTGCCTTCTTGCTCATCTTAAATCTTATAACTTTAGTATTAATCCTATTGTAAAATTATTGTTTTATAAAAAATTAAATCTAATACACATAAAATAAATGTTAGTTAAATAAACACACAAACCAATCAATTATATTTTACATATTTGAGCTTAGCACCCTACACTTAAGTAACCAAGTCTCATGATGTCCTAATTGGATTATGCTTAGAACTTAAGCAACACTTGTTATCAAAATGGCATTTTATATTTTATTATTATAACGTCCCTTAAATACAAATCCCTAGAAAACATCATTAGATCTTGATGGCTTAACATCCTATGCACAAGCAATCCTAGCATATAGTTACATCACAAAATAAAATATATCACCATAACAATCACCAACCTAACATAATATTATGATCCGGTGACTTAGTATTCTAATATGTGTGTTATAGCTAGAGAGTGGTATGTCTACTTAGGCATTAAGATTAAAATTTTAAACTTCTTATTAAAGGTGGTTACACTTCAATTATTTTAAGACTTAAATTAGTTTTAAATCACATATTGTTTATCTTTTACTTATAATTTATCATTGTAAAGGGAAGAAATAGAGTTGAACCCCTTGAATTTCTACCTTAAAGTTGATTCTATGAGATGAATTTTATGATTTTTAATTTTCTTAGTGAATCATGAATTTCAATCAATCTTATATTTGGATTTGACTTAATGGATTTTATTTGAACATCAATGGAATCTTAAGGTTAATGAAGCTAAGTCACCATCAAATGTATAATGCTTTACTATTTTAGTCTAATTGTTAATAACATTATAATCTCATTTTATCATAGTTTAATTTAGTACATATACATACATCTTACACATATTTTTTCATACTCAAACATGGACATGCATAAATTTTTGTAACAAAGGAATCTCATTTTATGTGTATAAGTGTGTAAGAAAGCTATGCAAGTGCTTGTCTTTGTTAAGATAGAGAAGTGAGATTATAAGACCTCTTTGGGGCTACTTAAATCCTAGTGTTGGATGTCCGGTATATACTTGTAAGTTCAAAACACATGTACTTTACATATGCATTTTGACACAAATATGCATGAATTTTGTATCATGGGGAATCTCACTTCATATATAATCATATGCATACAAGTATGTAAATGAGCTATGCAAGTATGTGCCATTGTTAAATAAAGTGAGATTATCTAAAGCCTCATTGGGACTACTTAAAGCCTTATATTTTGGATGTCTAGACTATATACTTGCAATCTCAAATACATGCATACATATGTGGGTATAAAATGAAATCATGAAAAGTTCCAAGTTATTATCTTATAGCAAATAACTTTTATTTGAGTTTTATTACTTACAATGAGACTTCAAACATAAATATTGCTTTCTAATTATTTAATTGATAGTTAGTACCTAATTTTACCTAAAGGAGAAGGATAATTTGAGATTTATATAGTGATAATAGCCACACCATATAGTTTATTTTCACATCATATAATTAGATGCAACCTTTTGTTTTAAATTTAAAACATGAATGTATGGAACACATGGCATGGAAACTTATGATAATTAAAATAAGTTAATTAAACATCATCAAATGACATACTTAGCTTCATTAGAACCTAAGGACAATCATATTACATAAACACACCATAAGTCTAATCAAAATTTCTTTAATATTTAGATTTTGTATTTTAAATTATTTAATCCTAAAGTGGAGAAGCAAAAAATAATTTATTTAACCCATACCCATGTTGGTTAGTTAACTAATTCAAAAGAAATTAAGTAAATTTTTTTTATTTAATTTGATTTAGTTTATTAGCAAGTCAATTAGTCACCCTCCCAAAGTGTCCCTTAACTTAAGTAACCATTAAGCAAGGGCCTATGAAACATGATGATGCAATTGAAAATAAAATTAGCAATGTCCTAAAGATTCTATTGTAATTAGTCCCATGCTTAAACTAATTGAATTAAGAGGATTGAGCTAGTTATTTTTATAATTTCCAAACCTATGAAAATTATAATTTGATTAAAACCCTTATGTTAACTAAGAACATAAGGAGAATTAATTAAATCAATCTTGTTGATTGCACTAATTATGATGGTGTAATTTTTTTGTTTATATTTTAAGTTTCTCTCTCTCTCCTTTTAATTACAGATATTGGGATGATTTTGAGGACACAATTAGGAGGATAAGTCCTAATTATTTCTCTTGATCATCTTACTATTATGATGATTAAATAACCTTCCCTAATCATTTTATAATTTTCCAATTTTAATAATTATTAAACCACTCAAAAGGGTTAATTAGAGCATAAAATTATGATTTTCCTGATCTACTTTTAAATTAATCCAAGAAAATTATGGGAGGCAAAAGTCATCCCATGCATCCATCATGCCAATTTTCAAGTTAATTAACCAAGTGATTTGAGCTTAATAAAGATAATTAGTTAAAATTTCAAACTCTAATATATCACTATTCATTAGATCAAACCCAGATTTTATTTTTCTTGGATTCTCTTATGTTTAAGCTTTCATAGAGGGTTTATTTGTATTTTTTTATTTTCCTATAATTAGTTATGAAATTTTGAAGTTCTAGCTATTTAATGTCATTTTAACCATAATTAAACAATTTACACAATCGACACCAGACATTATACAGTTTTCATGTGGCATCAAGGATTGACTATTTAAAATGTATAATGCAGAAGTTGACTTAGCGACATGATGTAGTTTTGTCTTGGTCGTTTGATCCCATGAGATGGTCAAGATTAATCTCGATTCTAAAGGAAATAAATCAAAAAAATCTAATGTGATTAATCACATCCATTCTAATCATGCGAAATGATCGATGATTCATCGTCAACGTCCTCCTTCCATTTACTTGATTAAGCTTGGAGCTCGTTCATGGCATAAACAATTCAAAAATAACTAAGGATGAAATCTAAAAGATCCTATGGTAGGATTTACACAAAATCATAATTTCTTTCACAAAGATCAACAATCAAGGGATTTATGGTTTGCGATTTTATCTGTGAGCTCAAGACCTGGTCCATCAATTGATGTAGCTTAATCATGAAGAAGAAGCCCGAGTTGCCTCCCGCTAGTTGCTCAGAGACCAAATGCTACCACAAACTTCTGAGTTAGCCTTGAGATGGTTTTCAATGCTTGAACAATCAGAATCGATTCATTTTTTTATTCTGAGGCTATAAGAAAATGTGGGATGAGTTAAATTGGGTTTAATGAGGTTTTGGTGAGCTTGGATGGATGAAGCTTTGGGTGTAAGCAGCAGTCTTGCCGATAGCTAGGTGCATGGGGAGCTTGGGAGAAGGCTTAGGACTATCTGAGAATCTCCCATGGAAGGTCTCGATGAGTTTTAATGGATGGGGAGGAGTATACCCTCCTCTCAAACCAAGGCTCAGATTGCTCGCCTTTGGTAGTCTGACTCGAGTTGGTGGCCAAAGTTGGCGGTGGACTAGTGGTGGAGGTGTTTGAGTGGCCAAGTGAGTTTTGTTGGCTACCATGGAGTGTACACTCCTCTTTAGGTGGTCTAATGGTGGCCAAGGGTAAGGCTACCCTCTCTTGGCGAAGGACTAAACCCAATAGATTTGGGTTAGGTTGGGTGATGGGCCTATGTCCAAATAAGGCCCGCGTGGGAGTTGAGAGCCCTTCCAAATGCAAATTTTATCTTATTTGGAAGGCTAGCTTCAATTGGTTTGACCAAACCTAGGTTCACCATGAGTTTGGTCCATTTGGGCAGGTCAATGGGGACCTAAAATGAGCTATTCTAAGTTTAGTTGAATTTGGACTTAGTTTGGTTGAGTTTAGCTCAATTTGAACCATATAGGTCAAATTGGGCTCATTTGCTAGGTTGACCATTTGACCAAATTGGGTCAAGGGGACTTGGCTTATGTTCCATTGGTCATTTGGAATGAGTTAGTTTGGTTTGGTTTAATTTAGATTGGATTTGGATTTGGCTCATGTGAGTTCATTTGGGTCAAATGGGCTAATCAATTTGGTCAAATTGGTCAAATTAGTTTTAGTGAGGGGTTGGTTCATTGATCATTTGAGATTAGTTGGAGGTGTTGGTGATTTAGAATGTGATTTGGCTCAATTTGATTCTTTAGGTCAAATTAGGTCAAATGGGTCAATTGTCTTGGTTTGAGCAAATTAGCTTCAATTGGTGATTGGGATGTTCAATACTCAATTGGTGATGGATGAGAACCATTGGTTGCAATCAATTTGAGTTAAGATATGATTTGGCCCAATTTGGCCCTTTAGGTCAAATTGGATCAACTTGGGTTAAAGGCTAAATTGGTTTAGCTAGTCCAATGAATTTCAATTGAGTGATCAATGATGATCTACAATCATCATGGAATGGATTAGATAACTTTATTTGGTCCAATTGGAGTATTGTGAAGTTTGATTCAAATATGCTATTTAGGCCAACTTGGGTAAAGTGGTTTGATTGAATGGATTTGGGTTCAATTGAAGTTATATAAAGGTTGGAATGTAATGATGAATTTAAAGTTGATTGATGGTCTTGATTGTAATTGATTTGAGTTTGATTGGATTTGACTCATTTGAACCCTTTAGGTCAAATGAGTTAACTTGGTCAACTTGATTCAACTAGGTTGTTTTGTTTGAATGAATTAGGGATATGCTTTGATGCTCAATTGAGTGTTTGGAATGATCAAGAGGTTTAGGTTAGGTTTGCTTGGCTTGAGTAAAGTTGAATAGGATATTGGTCTTATGAAGTTCAAATGGGTTAACAAGTTAAGACCTAAGTTGGTTTGAGCTTGTATTGAAAATAAGTTTCAATCTAGTTTAATTAGATTCAAATGGGTTTTAGGTAGATTAAGTTTCAATCATGGTAGTTTGGTATTAGATTTGGTCTTCCTAAGAAAGTGGTTAGGTTGAATCACTTTAGCCTCTTTAGCCAAGTTGGACTAAGATGGAACAAATTGAGCTTAGATTAAATTGGTATTTTGTCTTGAGCATGGATTATAATCATTTAATTTGGATTAGGTTAGTTAGTTTACCATGGGCTTTGGTTGAGTCGTAGGGTAGGTGAGGTTTCACTTCTCTTAAGATAAGTTTTAGTCTTAGGGTTGTACCCTATGAGTCTTTAAGCTTGGGTTTGGTGTTCCTTTAATTATTAGAAGTGTCCTAGCACTAGGGAACTCACTTTAGAAGAGTTCTAAATCTAGGGTAAAGGTTTTCAACCTCACTCTAAAATTGAGATCAATAAAAGGACCCCCAATAGATGTGGTGTAATTGATGGTACACCACGCATTGGCGTTGAGAACGATCAACCACATAGAATGGCAATAAACATGTGAAGAAATATTCATACCTAAATGGAAGAGTGCAAGGAATTTGGTTCTTGGTTTAGTTGATTTATTTTGCTTCATGCCGGGGCATGAAGGGAGGGTTAAGTAGATTTGGTTTGATTTGTTGAGAATTGCCGTGCCAAGACACAAAGAGGGATCCAGGGGTTGCATATGAATTTGATTGGATTATAGATTGATTCATGCTAAGGGCATAAATAGGAATTTGTTAGGGATTGATGAGATTTTAATCAATTTTATGTTGATTTAATTAGTTATGTTGATTAATTTTGTTTGATTTTAGTGATTTGTATTGATTTTAATTTTATATTGATTTGTTGAATAAGTGTGAACCCTATTAGTTTGCGGCAGTCACTAAGAAAGCTACATGAGCCTAGACCTACCTTAGCTTTACTCAATTGAATAGTCTACTAGGCATGTAGACTATCCAATCCCAGGGTTGTTCATCAATTTGCGATGGTTGAATTAGGAAAAAAGCTCAAGGACTCATATCTTCCAAAGCAAAATCAACCACCGTGATGTTGATTGTGTAGCAAGCTGAACCCAACTTAGAGTGATTACTAAGTGAGATCCACTTGAGGTCTTACCTCAACTTGAAGTAGTCAAGGTCAATCCTATGGGGAGTTTCTTGCGCCAAGAAAATAAGATGCCTACTTGAGAGGAGGTGCCACTTGGGGTCTTATCCTAATCAACAAGAGATGTTGATTTATTTATTTTTGTTTGTTTATTTGGTATGAACCATATTAGTTAGTGATGGGCCACACTAAGGAGGAACCATAGGTGCTTTGGCGTACATTAGATTTACTAGCCTAAAGGGATAGCTCATGCATCCATATCCAACCAAAGGGGTGGCTAATATGAAAGGGGAACTTAATCTTGTAGTAACTTGGGTCATGTATAGATGGAGTCACGAAGATGTGATCCAAATTGAATGCCCGAGAAAGGTGTCTCTACGGGTCTATCCTAATAAATCATATAAAAGCACTGGGTATACGATGGCAAGATCGGGAAGAAAGCACGGGACTCACATATACCTAAATGGTGTTATCCAGGATGAGTTCTTGTAAAATAAAATACCGCCATCATAAGGTGGCCATTGGTTTTAATGATTAATCTAAAAGAAAGCATCGAGGACTCACATCTTCTTAGCGAGAATTGATCATCGGGATAATTTATCATCGGTAGATGGATACTATTTATTTGTTGACCTCACTTTTAGAGTGAGCTCTCAACTTTCTCATCATAGGTCTAGGGCTCTTATAGATACTAAGAGTTCTTTAGTCTTAAGATACTTCTAGTGATTAGAGAACACTTACATAACCCTAGAGACTTAGAAGAGTTAACCATAGGAATAGGTTGTGCCTTAGGAATTTAAGAGGATTTGCTACCTTATAGCCCAAACCCAATCCTTGCTTCCTTCTTTCAAACCAAACCTCAAATTCAAAATTCTAAACCCCAAAATCAAATCCAACTATCCAATGATTAAAATCCATCACTAAATTCAAACTCCAATTCCTTCTAACTTTTGATTTTAGCCTATGATCTTAGCCTTAACCAAATACAAACCAATCCCAACCCAATTAATTATCTCAACAAATCCAATCTCACATCAAATTCCAAATAATAAATCAATTTCAAAATCCAAATGATTAAAACCCATGATCAACTCCAAATTCCAAAATCTCTTCCTTAGCCATTTCATATGCTTAGCCAAACTCTTTCAAATCAACTCAAACTTGGTTGATTTCTTTATAAATAAATCATTACTTCATTTATACTCATAAACATAAATGAAGCCCTCCCTCTAATGACCAAAAGAAATCAAACCAAATCAAAACCCAAATTAGCCCTTTCAACCTACATCCCTAATCTTAATCAAATTTTCAAATCACTCCAAACTCAAGTGATTTTCTCATGACCCATTTATAAATTAATTTATATTCAAAATATAAAAGAAATATAAATTCAAATGAAAAAAACTCAAATAAAATTGAATTTCCTATTTTAACCCTTTTAGCTAATTTTTTGAACTTGGCTAAATGACACACAATCAACTCAAAACTCATGGATTTTTTCATGATTCAATCATTCCTACAATCATTGATCCAAATATAATCATAAACCACCATTATCAAACCAAATCCAAGTCAACCCAAATCAAACCCAAATTGACCCTTATGACTTGAAATTTTCATATGAACCAAAACCCATTTGGCTCCAAACCAATTGCAATTGGATTTATATTTTTAATCCTAAGTCCATATGTGAGTTCAATTAAACTTGAATCAAGCCTTGATCAAGCCAATGACTCATTTAAGCTCCCCTTGACCCAAAGTGACCTAAAGGACCTTTTGAGCCAAGTTCTAATCCAACCCAAATTGGATTGAACTAAGCCCATCTAAACCTCAATCATGATCAACAATCATCATGGTGTGATCAACCACCTTGAATTAGGTCAAACAAAGTCAATCCTAGCCTTTGACCAAGTCAATATTTAGCCCAAATGAAACCAAAACCATCATATGCCAAATTGATTGAAACCATTGATCCAAACTCATTCAAAATCACTTATTGAACTTGACCAAAGCCATGATTGAGCCCAAGTTGACCATGGTCAACTTAACTAACCTAGCCCAAATTGGACTAAAAGCCAAAATGGGTCAAATCATGATTTAACTCAAATTGATTGCATGGCTCAAGTTCATCCTAAATCACTTATTGAACTTGACCAAAGCCATGATTGAGCCCAAGTTGACCAATTGGTCAACTTGATCTAACTAGCCAAATTGACCTAAAAGGTCAAATTGACCAAAATTTAAATTAAACCAAACCAAAGCCTACAATCATTTTCAATCAACCAATTGAACTTGACTCACACTAACACAACCCAATTTGGTCAATTGGGTCAAATTGGTCAACTTGACTCATTTGACCCATTTGAAGCCAAATGAGTCAAAACCAAATATAAGCCAAACCATACCAAATTAGTCACACCAAAACATTCTAAATCATGATTTAGACCTAATCCAAGCCTTGGTTTGACCCAAGTTGGGCTAATTGATCAACCCAACCTATACATGAAACACAAACCCATTTGACCAAATAAGCTCATGTCACCCAAAATTAAGTCATGAAACCCTATTAGCCAACCAAGCACACCCCAAACCAGCCTTAGGCCACTCCCAAGTTAGCTTAAAAGCCGACAAGCTCACCTCAAGTTAACTGATAAAGCATCCACCTTGGATTCTCTAAGTAGCAAAATCCAATTTGCACTCCCATGACATCCCTCCTTTTACCAAATGAGGTATTCCTATAGTTCACTAGCCCACTCTAAGCACTCTAACTTACCTTGGAGAGGGAACTTACCAAGCAGCTCATTGGCCCCATCCATAGTCAAACCCAGGCAAGGAGAACCAAATCCCCTCCCACGCCCATATCAAGCCTTGAGACCCACATAGCTTTGGCCACTCATGGCATGCCACCTGATTGATGGCGACCCTTGATGACTTGATGGTGACAAATTGATGAAATTTGTGGGGTGAGCCGTCCATCCACTGCTCAATTGAGGGATATACTCCCTCAATTCAACCGATTTGACAACAATTCCATCCCATTCGCTCAATAGAGGATTTCAAAACTCCTTAGAGCTTCCCCAACTCTTCCGAGCTCCTCTTCCTCATCTTCCCCTCATGTAGAACCAAAATACGCCTCCATTTCAGTCCAACATTTTTTTGCAAGAAAACTCCAATTCTTTGTGCATACACCATCCTCATACTTAATCAAAGGCATCAAATCACTTCCAGCTTCCAGAGCAGGACATTGGAGTTCAATCAAAGCCTAGGTGTGCTGTGTGGATTAGTCAACCAAGCTTCTCACACCAAATTGAGCTGATTCCTTTAATAGGCCTTGCCTCAACTAGAGAAGCTACCTCGGCTACCACGGACATTAGCTCGATGAGGTAATTTTTCAAATCATAGCTCTAGACCTCTATGTGTTGGTTTTGTGAAAGGAATCTCCATGAGGATTCTTGCGGGATATGATTATATGCTCCCTTAGATGGTATGGGATTTGTTAATCCAAATCCAAGCTTGGGTGAGCTTCAGTTGAATGGAGAAAGACAAAGCGTGCTTATCTTTCTCGCCATGGGATAGATCACGACCGTCCATCTCGTGTGATCGAGGTGAGCGACTTTGATCAAATCTCATGGTAGATCCATTGATTCTCTCCTTAACATGGATTAAAGCGTGGCCATTCAATCTTAGATCGGATGACAGGCAGCGTCGCCACCACGAGTTAATGCGGATGTGACAACTTAAATCACCAATCCCATCACATGTGGAAAGCGCGCAGCGTCGGCAACATGGCCAGATTAAGGGTTTAATTAGGGTTAATTGGTTTTAATCTTGAAACTTCCTAAAATTATAACTAATTATAAAAAATCTAAAAAATATGTAAACTTAGGCTCATTTTAAAGATATTTTAGAGGAAAATCTAGGAAAATTATAATTAATTGATTTTGAACAATGACTTTAGTTTAATTAGGTTTTATCAAAATTTAATTAGATTAATTACACTTTTATTAAACACTCAATTAATCTCATATTTTTGTGGATATTTAGGGGATCACCTCGCCTCCACTATTTTTTTGGGATTTTATTGATTGCATAATTAGGGAATCATTTGAATAAGCCCTAATCGCTCTAATCCAATTAATTATAATTAAAGAATGTAACTTAGTTAATCATTTGAACATAATTATCCCTGTTAAATAGTAAGATCACTTAGGGAATGTGATTGGGGATACTTTTACCTAATTCATTTCTTAACTCTTCCTTATCCTTAAAAATCAAATTAATTAAAGGGTTAATGGAATGATTAATTGATAATTAAGTGATTAAACCTTAGAAATAAGGAAATCAAAATCTAATTGAATGTTTAAATGGCTTAGGGATTAGGATTGAGGCCTTGCCCAGATCTTTTCCCCAAGTTAATTTCATCATTCAAATGAAAACATGACCAAAACATTTAATCAATCCATTAAAAGCTTAATGAAATTAAAATTAAAAAAATCAATTCATCCGCACTAAATAACCTTTAATTGTTCTTGGGTAGCTCCTTGGGTGTTCAATAAGCCAAGGTGAGAGATATTGAAATTATGATTGGTTCACATGTGTGAAAAATCATAAGAGTAATTATGAGATCCCTTAGGCATAATTAACTATTAATCATAAGCCAATTGTATTAGACCCTTTCATTTCTTAGAGCATTGCAAATTTGCTTTTCATGTGATTTCATATCATGTTGGCTTATTATTAATTAGTTAACTTAAGGTGATATAGGTAAGGGATAATTAATTCATTTAATTCATACCTTAACCTAATGAAATCATAAAATCAACTTAAATATCCTTCATTAAACCAAACTAATTTACACATGGGGAAATGTGTTAGGATTAGAAACCCTTCTCATATTTCTTAACTCAAATCAAATTCAAAGATAAAAAATTTCTTTAAAGAATTTTGATTCATTTTAAATAACCTTGTTTGATATGATTGTGTAATAATTAATTAGGGGCAAATGAGGTCATGTGTTTACATTCTTTTTTTTCTTTCCAATCATGCTAAATATTGTTTGTCATATGAAATCATGCATTCATCTCTTTTAAAAATTAATTAAATAAAATGTTTCCTTTTATGTCAAATTGCATGTGTTGGCTAAAATTAAGAATATGAGTGGCTATTATCACTATTAAATCAAAACTATTTTTAAAACCTATAAATCAAAGATTACAAATGAAGTAATGCTAATTATAAATATTTATAAGCTTGCATGTGATGATAGTAATAATATGTGCTATGATGAAGTCTTTCCTTCTCTTAACATGGGTTCATATAGGATTTGCAAGTGTATAGTTCATTTAAAGAACACAACACTTGCCCAAATTCATTTCTATATATCTAAATGTTAAGACTTAGGAAGGGTTTTCATATTACATGTGTAAATCATACTAAGTCAAACATAATATCTTACATGATTCCTCATCCATTTGGTTCTTTTTGTACATTCATATGTATTTGAGAAAAGTGGTATATTAGTCTAGTCCCAGATTTGAGGCTTTAAGTAGCCCTAAGTAGGTCTTGTACCCTACTGTAGAAAATAATGGTGTAATCACTTAAACCTCTTATACACATGCGTGTGATGTGGCCAATGAATAAAGAATAAAAAAATCAAACAAATAAAATATAACTTTTGCATGGATTTTCTTATCCTTATAGTTATTCATACATTTACATGTATCTAACAAAAGTGGTATATTAGTCGGACATCCCGGGCTACAAAGCTTTAAGTAGCCCTTAGTAGGTCTTGTATCATGGTGTAGAAAATAATGGTACCATACTCACTTATAACTTTTATACATGTGGATGTGTATTTAGCTAATGGATGAAAAATCCTCTTTTTACATAATAAAGACATGCATTCATGATTAAATTAATAAATGAAATGTTTAAATTTCAAAATACATTTCTTT
Organism: Cymbidium sinense; assembly: GCA_021442155.1. Taxonomy (NCBI): domain Eukaryota; kingdom Viridiplantae; phylum Streptophyta; class Magnoliopsida; order Asparagales; family Orchidaceae; genus Cymbidium; species Cymbidium sinense. The sequence goes on along the minus strand of CM038230.1, from coordinate 57,618,701 downwards.
GCATTCATCATCAAAGTATGCTAAGATTTACATTGCATGTATAAGTATGCTTAGGATTATCCATATGCATGGTATACATGATAGGAAGAAATGAATGGTGTATGATATGTGATAGTAATCCACCTAAGTAAGCTTAAGATTCCTTTCTTATTGAATTCTTATTGAATAGGGATATTTAGAATGAATCTAAACTTAAGGTTAATTAAAATACATAATAAACCATTCACTAAAGGAAATTCATTAATCAATTTACCTTAGAAATGACTTAAGGTAGGGATAAAAGAGAGACTCCCTCTCTTTCTTCTCTTTATAACACTTAGTTGTTAAATGTAGGCTACATGAAACAAAAGAAAATATTAAGTAAAATCCCTAAATCAACTAAACCACTTAAAGAAAAATCAACCCATCATAAATTAAATCTCTCACACTTAGCAAATAATAACTCTAAAGTCTAGTTAGGACATACCACACAAGCTTTTACATGCACATTAAAAAGTCACCATTTCTATCTTTATGATAGGTTATTGATGAATGTTTAGTTTTATGATGTATTATTTACGGATGTTAGGGTGTATGTGCATTGCTTGAATGTTAGGATGATATTAGCAATCACATTTTATGTAAGTCAGTGTTTAAAGGGGTCATGTAATAAAAATATAAATATCTTTTTTGTGCGGTTTCTTAGGTCCTAACCATATCCCAAGTTAGGAGTGGACTTGGTTACCCATGTGTGGGGTGCTAAGTCCAAATTATTCTATAACTTGCTTGGGTTGTATGGTGTGTTTAGCTAACATTTATTTTGCGGGTGTAGTTAGATTTACTTTCCTTCCTTTAATGTAATTTTTTGCATTAGGATTAGGGATAAGTGTTATGGGGATTAAGGATAAGCATTGGTTATAAGACCAAGCCTTATATACCATGTGATACCTTTGGAACAAACAACATCCCAATCAAGCCAAAAGAAAGAAAGAAATGGTGCAAATAAAAATAAAGGAATGAAAAGCGAAGAGTGAAGAATGGAGGATGAAGAATGAAGATAACACTTATCATTTCATAATTTTAATTATTCTTTCATTATATCAAAATGTATAAGGGTAGAGCTTATAGCTACCCACCCACCTCTCTTTTCGGGTTGTGGTACCGACGGCCTTTATTCTTTATGATAGCTTTATAAAATTGATTGATGATTTGTTTAACTTGTGCATTAGAAATAGCATGCTTTTTATAGTTTCTTTATGGTTGGTGATTGTTGTGTGGCTTGGATGCGATTAGGCTCCTATGATAAAAATAAATTTTCTATCCCACTAATAACTCATAACTAAAATTTTAAAATAACTCTTGACCTCACATAAAATCTTAAATTAAATCAAGATAATAAAATTTTAGCAAGCCCTTAGCTGGGTGATTGAATGTGTAATATCATGCATGTTATATTCTTCCACTCTTGCTAAGAGAGCTTCCATCTGTGAAAGAATAAAGGCTTAACAGTAAGAACATTTAATGGAAAGATAACACTTTTTCTCCGATTTAGCCCACAATCAATTTCTCATGCATTTAGGCATATAAAATCCTATAGCCTGTCAAAATAAAAGTCCAAAATATCAAATAAAACTTGACAAAATTTGCATTAGATTTAAGTCATTACTCATGTCCTTCATGATCTAGTCTCTTAGGAGTGAGTTTAAGGACTTAGTTTCTTTTCTAAGTAAATAATAGCCTAACCATCTTGCAAAGCATATGACCTACCTACATGGATTTAAAATGTAGAGGAGTTAGTAGCTATCACCTTGCGATAATAAGTCCGTTAGTGGTTTATCCTCTCTTGTGGAAAACCATATACCCATTTTTTGCCTTAGATTTAGGTCATGCTTTGGTCCTCGCCAAAGCTCCCTAGATTTAGGATATGAGGTTGTTGCTTCCCTTGTGGGCTACAAGCATAAATCCTCATTTCCACAATCTTGTATTAGTGAATTATAAGTCCTAGATTTCTAATAAAAATTTAACTCAAACAAATAAATCTTCTCAAATTCAAATGTATAAAGCCCAACCATAGGATAGATTGGAGTGTTCATTAGGCTTCTTAGTATCATGAACACTCCTTACTCATCTCCTTGATTTTGATAAAAACTCTTCCCTTTTGATCTCCCCATGATTTTAAAAATACAACTAATCCTTTGATAGTTCTATCTTTGAATCCTTTAGAGACAACAACCTACTTTAATCGAGTATTCTTAAGTATTCATTTACCTTAGGATGTAATTAACTATGGAGGCTTTCCTCCATAGGAACTTAATGAACTTGGTTTAATTAAATCATGCTTTACTTTTCATGTAAAGTAGGGAAAAATCTGTATATAAGATCCATCATGCCTTAGAGTCCTCATTAGGTAGGTCCATTATAGGATAGTGACTTCTATCTCTTAAGATAATATACTATTCCTTAATGTCATACCCAATCACTTTAATGAGTACATCATGAATCTGTGGTGTTCCCTCACATAAACACACACCACAGAAAATAAACACCACATCGACCTATGGTGACTACCAAGTGGGAAGTCACAATAGGAGGACTATACAAGCTTGAAATTGTTAGGAAGGAGGATCATAATCTCTAATATATTTAGACCCATGATGACTAACTTAAGAAGAAAGCTCGGGGACTCACATCCTCTTAAGTAAAGGTAATCATTGGGAAAGTCTATTGATCATACAATGAGACATCTTGAACGCATGGCTTTATCAATTTATAATGGTCAAGGGAAGAAAGCATGGGAACTCACATCCTCCCAAGAAAAAATGACTACTAAGGAGACTCACCGCCAAGTAGTGAATCAAATCACGACTAGCTATTAGTGAGGATGCTAAAGGTCTTATCTTGCTTAAAATAGTTTGAACTAATCAAATTTGTATTTTCTTATTTCATGTTTATGTCGGTTTGTGGTTATTTGTGTGATTAGGATGCCACTTTCGGGTTCTCACCCTAATTCAAGACAAAATTTCATATTTTTGTCTTGAATATAATCATGCATAGTATTTCTTGAGGAAAAGTTCATTGGTTGGAAGCACTAGATGTTCACCTTTATGGTTGATCGGTTGGTATGATCCACCTTGATAGGCCTTTTCTATTATGAAAGGGCCTTCCCACGTTATTCAAACTTTCCTCCCATCTTGCAACATGCTACAATTAGTCTTCTAAAACTAAAATAAGCTCTCCAACTCAAAAAAGCTCTTGGGCACCAACTTATTATGAGCTTGAACCATCTTAGCTTTATATAACTTGAGGTTTTGACAAGCTCATGCATCTTTCCTCAAAACCTTCAAGTTATTCCAATTGAGCTTAACATTTTTCTTAGTTGAGATTTTTATGTTCACAACTATCCTTAATGATGGGAGTTAAACTTTTAAGGGATAACAACTTTATGCGAGTGGACCATGTCAAACTTTTATACATAATGATAAGCCCATAAGGCTTCAACTAACTACTCATGCCAGCCACTTTTTTATCATCAAGCATTTTCTTTAAGATGATGAGGGTCTTATTGAAAGTGTTTGCTAACCCATTCGATGGTAGAGTACCTCAAGTCTATGTTGTGTCTTTTGATGAAGTTATTTATACTTGTTGACCTCACTTTTGGACTAAGCTCTCAACTTCCTCATCAGACCTAGGACTCTTGTAGACACTAAGAACTCCTTAGTCTTAAGACACTTAGTGATTAGGTGAATACTTAACTAAGCACATAGACTTAGAAGAGTTAGCCATAGGAATAGGTTATGCCTTAGGGACTTAGAAAAACTTGCCTACACTTATAAACCCATGCATTCTCTCTCAAACCAAACCTCAAATTCAAATCCAAATCTTAAACCAAATCCAACTCCAAATGATTGAAACCCATGATCAAATTCAAATTCCAAAACCCTTCCTAAGCCATTTGATATTATCTTATGGACTTAGCCTTATCCAAATTCAAATCAACCCCAATTCCATTGATTTATCAAGAGATCAATTCAATCTCAAATCAAATTCTAACCCAAATTCCAAATCAAATTCAAATTTAAATCCCTTCTAAGCCATATCAAACTTTCATATGCTTAATCAAAACCCTTTTAAAAATAAATAAAACTTGGTTGATTTCCTTATCAATCATTCCTTCATTTATATTTACAAATATAAATTAAATCCAAATTCAAAGAGCCAAATCAAATCAAACTAAATCAAATCAAATCAAGACCTTTCTTATATATGGACCTACCTCGATAAGCTTAATCAAATCTCAACCCAAATTAACCAAACTCAATTGATTTTCTTATAAATCAATTATTCCTTCATTCTGTTACAAATATAAATGAAACCTACCTCCAATGACCAAAAATAAATCAAACTAAATCAATTCTCTACTTAAGCCCTTTTGACCTACATCCTTAAGCTTGGTCAAATTTGCTTTAAATCACTCCAAACTCAAGTGATTTTTTCATGAATCATTTATATCCTCATTTATATTCACAAATATAAATGAAATATAAATCAACTAAATCAAACCCAAACCAAATTAAAATTTCAATTTTAGCCTTTTAAGCCAATTTCTTGAACTTGGCTAAATGATACCAAATCAATTCAAAACCCATGGATTTCTTCATGAATCGATCATTCTCGAGTCACTCATCCAAATATAAACATAAACTATAATTATCAAACCAAATCCAAGTCAACTCAAGTCAAGCCCACGTTGACCCCTTTTGACTTGTCATATGAACCAAAATCTATTTGACTCCAAACCAATTGCAATTGAATTTATATTTTCATTCTAAATCCATATATAAGTTCAACTAAACTTGAATTGCCAAACCAAACCAATTGACCCATGTAAGTCCATTGACCCAATGTGATCGAAAGACCCTTTTGAGCCAAGTTTTAATCCAACCCACCCAAATTGGATTGAACCATGCCCATCCAAGCATCATGCCATGATCAACAATCATCCTAGGGTGATCAACTACCTTGAATTGGGTCAAACCAAGTCAACTTGGTCCTTTGACCAAGTCAACCTTTAGCCAAATGAAACCCAAACTAGCCAAAATCCACCATATACCAAATTGATTGAAACTATTGATTCAAACTCATTCATTATCAATGATTGAACATGACCAAACCCTCAATTGGGCCAAACCAAATCCAATTGACCATTTGACCTAAGTTAACCCAAATTGGCTAAATAGCAAAATAGGTCAAATCATGATTTAACCAAATTGATTGCAACCAATGGCTAAAGTTCATTCCAAATCATTTATTGAACTTGACCAAAGCCATAATTGAGCCCAATTTGACCAATTTGTCAACTTGACCCAACCTAGCCCAAATTAACCTAAAGGATCCAAATTAAACCCAAATCAAATAAAAATAAAGCTACAATAATTTTCAATCAACTAATTGAACATGAACCAACACCAACCTAACCCAATTTGGTCAAATTGGTCAAATTGCTCAACTTAGCCCATTCATCTCGAATCCAAATGAACCAAAATCAAACCTAAGCCAAATTAATCAAAATCACTTGAACTAAAACTCTCCAAATCATCATTTGAACCTAACCAAGCCTTGATTTGACTTAATTTGACCAATTGGTCAACCCAACCCAACATGTACCCATATGAACCCATTTGACCAAATGAAGTCAAACCACCCCAAACCAACCCATGGGACCCTAGATGGCCCAAATCGACCCAAACTAGTCCTAGATCACACCAAACCCCAAGTTCAAGTGGGACCCAATCTAAGGGTATTAGCCATTGGACAAACCTCTCCAAAATGGATTCTTTCCATAAAAGCAAAGTCCACTCTATCATCATTTTGGCGCCATCCAAGTGCCAAATGGGGTGTGCCTAGCCTTCTAGCCCAACTAAGCAAACTAAGATTAGCCATAGACCAAACCCAACTCTTCCTCCTTCCTTCATACTTGAGCACCCAAAGGACCAAGCCAACTCAATCCCCATATCTTTTCTTGAGCTCCCTGCCACAACTTCCTCACCACGGCATGCCACATGGACTGGTGATCCCTCGAGATGCCATGATGATGAATCGGTGGAAATTTAGAGATGGATCCCGTCCATCCATAAAGTACAATTGAGGGGTATACCCTCAATTCAGTGGGATTCATGACCATTCACTCTAAGCCCCAAGTGAGAAATGAAATCCCTTATTTTCAAACTTCCTAAGCCTCCCTCAATCAAATTCATCTCTCAGTGTGGCGAAATAAGGGAGGTGCTTCCAATTCATACTTCTTCTCCACTCCATCAAACTTCAATTAAACTCACACACACCATCACCACACCTGTTCAATATCAAACCACTTCCCAAGCTTCCAAGCCACCATAATCAATAATTTGATCAAGACCAGAATGCTCAAAGGAGGTGTTTGGTCCATAGAGCAAACCACCTCAAATCAAAGCTTGCTGCTCAAGGGCTTTATTTCTACCAAATGAAGCTTTCAATCATTGAAACCTCGATCACAAGCTTTGGTGAGGTAATTCCACAAAACTAATCCTTGTATGAAAATGAATTGGAGCTTTGTGAAGGAAACTTGCATTTGAGCTCATCATAGCAATTGGATCCTTGTGGATCCTTCATGGAAAGTGTGTTGAGTTTGGGTAGATCCTCGTGAGCTCGGTCGAGATCCATGGTGGGCGCCGTTGTTCATCACTAGTAGGAAGATGGATCATGGGTCATGCATTACACATTATTGGGCGATGATCTGATCAAATTATGTGTAGATCCTTGACTTTTCCTTCAAAAGCGTGGATTTAATTGTGGTAGTCCGATCTTAGATGGACGACTCACAAAGTGCATCCTGAATCAAAGACATCCGATGTGACTACTTAAATAACCTATCCCATCGAGCCACATGGAAAGTGCTCACATCGACGTCGTGTCGGCCAGTGTGTAGATGGGATCGGCTTTAATAAGGTTAATTAAATAATTTTTTAAAATGAAACTTCTAAAATTCATAACTAATCTAAAAAAAATCCAAAAACATAAATGAGGGCTCATTTTAAAGGTATTTAGAGGAGAATCTAAGAAAATTATTAATAATTAATTTTAAATAATAATTTTTTTAATTAAGGTTTAATTAAAAATTTAATGATCATAATTACTCTCTTATTAATTATCCAATTAATTTCAAATTTCTTAGAGATGTTTAGCAAGATGACCTGCCTCCCTATTTTTCTTGGAATTTAGTGGATCATTAGGAAATCAATAGATTAAGCATTAATTACTCTCCATCTTAATTAATGATATTTAAGTAAATGAATAGAGGATTAATTAATTAATTAATTAAGCTTATTTTCATATTAAAATTGAAAAGTCTTAGGGAAATGGTTGGGTTTATTCCTTTTGACCATTTCATTAAGCCTCTTCATTTGTTTCAAATTAATTAAAGCTTAAATTAATTAGCCACTTAATTAATCAATTAAAAAAGGTGTAATATTTTAGAGCCTAATTAATTATTTGAAATGACTTAGGGATTGGGATTGAGGCATCTTTCTTGACTTCTTTCCTAAGTTAATTTTATTATCTAATTAAGATATAATCAAAGGATTTAATTAACCAACTAAGAGCCTAATTAAATTAATTTAAAATTGAATTCATTCCTAACTTGATTAATCAACCTTGGGTAGTTCTTTAGATGTTTAATATTCTAAAGAAATTTAATGAAATTATTAGCTTACATGTGTGAGAGGATCATAAAAGTAATTAATTAAATCCCTTAAGCTTAATTAACCATTAATCATGAGCCAATTACATTATGCCCCTTTCATTCCTTAAAGGCATTGCTAATTTACTTTTCATGTGGTTGCATATCATGTTGGCACATCATTAATTAGTTAATTAACTTAAGGTGATATAAAGGGTTTAATTAATTGATTTGAATCATAATCAAGCCATAAAATCAATTTAATTACTTTTAATTAAATAAAATTAACTCACACATGGGGAATGGGATTAGGATTAGCAAACCTCTTTATCACATTTCTAAATCAAATCAAACAAGAAGATCAAAATGGCTTTAAGAAACTTTGGTTTATTTTAAATGATCTTATTTAATATGATTGTCCTTAGAATTAGTTGGGTTGAATGAAATTACATGCTTGTATTTCTTTATTTCTTTCCAATCATGTTAAAATATTATATGCCACTTGTATTCATGCATTCACTTCTTTCAAATTAATTAATGAAGATGATTTCCTTCATGTAAATTTGCATGTGTTGACTTAATTAGAAATATGTGCTATTATCACTATTAAATCTCAAATATATTCTCAAAAGCTTATTAATGAATAATAATACATATTATGACTTTAGTTACATATACATAGGAGGTGCATGTGAATATAAGCTTAGTGTTTGAAGTAAAGTCTCTTTCTTACATTCATATGTTGATTTACATAAGTTTGAATGTTAATGGGTATATTAGTCCGGATATCGAGACGACGACTTTAAGTAGCCTCCCACGGTGCAAAATAATGGCTACGTGCTTGTTTGATTTCATTCTTATGCACTTGAACATTAGAATTATGATAAAGCTTTAATTCATTTACATAAATAAATTAAATAAATCAAACTCTACTTTTGTATGGTTTTCTATTCTTATTGTTGCTTATACATCCATATGTATTTAAGAATAGTGAGTATATTAGTCTAGACATTTTTAGGATGCATGACTTTAAGTAGCCCCAAGGAGGTTCCTACCTCACTCCCCTAGTGCAAAATAATGGCGGCGTACTTGCTTAAAACTTTCATAAGTTTGAATGTGTATTTAACCAATGAATAAAAATCCCCTCTTTCCATTAAAAAAATATATGTATTCATATTTTTTCAAATGGTTGGATTGATTAGTCATTATTTAGAGTTCTTTTCTTATGCTTACGTATTAGAATATAGATAGAGTTTTAAATTAATATGACAAAATAATTCCAAATGAAACATCAATTCCAAGTACATTTGCTAACATTCATCATTTAAGTGTGCTAAGATATAAATTGCATGTATATTTATGTTTAGGACTTAATCATGTGCATGCTATATATGATGGAAAGAAATGAACAAACATATGTTATGTGATAGTAATTAATTCTAATTAATCTTAAGATGCATTTCTTATTGAATGAAGATTATTTAAAGTGAACCTAAACTTATGATTAATTTAAAATATATAATAAGCCATTCACTAAAGAGAATTGATTAATTAATTTGTTTTAGATATGACTCAAGGTAGAGATAAAAATGAGTAATCCTCTCTTTCCTTCTCTTTAAAACACATAGTTATTTTGTGTAGGTCAAATGAAAAAAAGAAAAGAAAATATTAAGTAAAATTTACAAATCAATTAAACCATTTAAAATGAAATCAGCCCTTTATAATTAAATGTCCTTCACACTTAAAGAATGATAACTCTAAAGCCTAGTTAGAACATACCATACAAGCCTTAATACACACACCTTAGATTAGGTCACCATTTATAGCTTTATGCTAGGGCGTGCATGGTTTGATGTATGTTTATTTTGTGTTATATTATTGTAGACTAGATGTTAGGGTGTATGCTTCATAGATTGGATGTTAGGCCATGATTAGCCTAATCATATTTTATGTAGAAGATTATTCTTAAGGGTGCTTAAAATAAATAGAAATGCTCTCTTTTGTAGGTTGCTTAACCCCAAGCATAATCTAAATTAGGTGGACTTAGTTACCCATATGCAAGGTGCTAAGTCTATAAATTATTTATGTAACTGCTTGGGTTGTATGGTGTGTTTAGCTAACACTTATTTTGCAAGTGTAGTTAGATTTACTTTTCTTATTTTTTGTGTAATTATGCATTAGGAATTTGGTTAAGTGTTATGGGGGTTAAGGATGGACATTGGCCAAAGGTTTAATCACGGGATACCATGTGATGCCTAGAAAGAAATCAAATGAAAAAAAATGAAGAAGCATGAAGACTGAAGCCTCCCATAACACTTATCATTTATAAATTGTAATTATTCTTTCATATCTTGGGATGTATAAGGGTAGAGCTCGGCTACCCTTTTTTTTGTGTTGTATATGGTACCAGCCTATTATTCTTTCACGTTGAGTTTATAAATTATTTGATGATTTGTTTACATTGTGTAATAGAAATGACATGTATTTTCCTAGTTTCTTCATGTATGGTGATTTAATGTGTGTGGATCTGAGGCTCTTAGAAAAATAAACTTTTACCCCTATCACAACTCATAATCTTATTTAAAGCTTAGGTATTAAATCAAGATAATTAAAAAAAAATTTAGCAACCTCTTAGCTTAATGTTGTATGCTTAATTTTATGCATATCATATTATTTCACTCTTGCTAAGAGAGGGTTTCCATCCTTGCAATAGGGAAGACTTGACCTTTGAGGGTCTCCTTGTGATGGAAAACACCTCTTTCTCTGATTTAGCCTATTTCATCATGCATTTAGGCATATAAAATTCTATAGCCATTGTCAAAATGAAGAGTCCAAAATAAAATAAAATTTGATAATAAAATTTGCATTAGACTAAGTTATTATTCATACCATTCATGCTCTAGTCTTTTTAGGGAGTGGGTTTAAGGACTTTATTTTCTTTCTAAATAATAATAACCTAACCATCTTGCAAAATATATGAATTGACTATATGATTTTAAAATATAGGAGGAGTTAGCTGCCACTCCAAGTAATTATATGTCCGCAATCAAGTGGTTTACCCTCTCTTATGAAGGTAAGCAATATACCAAATTTTGCCTTAGATTTAGGATGTGTTTTGGGCCTTGCTAAAGCTCCTAGATTTAGGTTACGAGGTTGCTATTTCCCTGGGCTATAAGCATAAATCCTCTTAGGCATTTCCACAATCTTGTATTGTGGGATTATAAGTCCTAGTTTTCTAATAAAATTTCAACACAAATAGATAATTCTCTTCAATTTCAAATATATAAAGTCCAACCATAGGATATTTTGGGATACTCACTAGGCTTCCTAGTATCATGAGCATCCCTTCTCATCTCCTCTTGATAATAAGTCTCTCCTTTTGATCTATCCCACTTGATTTTCTAAATATAACCAATTTATTGATAGTCCTATCTTTGAAATCTTTGGAGCAATAGTTGCCTACTTTAATGAAGTATTCCTATGGGAACCTTCCTTAGGATGTAATTAATTGTGGGGCTTGCCCACCATAGAACTTTAGAACGGTTTAAATAAACCCTACTTTATTCATCCATATAAAGTAGGAAAAAATCTGGTACATTCAAGAGAAGAAATGGTACTTAGGATTCACTCCATCCCATATTGGTTATTTAATATGTTGAAGAAAAGAAATTAAATATGTTTATGAATTGATTAGGTTCAATCCATTAATTACATCAATTTGATTACCCTTCCCAAACAACTTTAATTTAATTAACCACTTAATCATGAGCCTTCAATGATATACTTTGGGAAATAAAGTCAACAATGCACTAAAGAGATATAATGCAATTTGGTTCAATCCATTAATTTCCTTAATAGTCCTTATAAGGTGATTGGTCCATTATAGTAGTGATTTTTTATCTTTGAGATAGTGCACTATTCATTGATGTCTATCACCTCAATAAGTACCCTCGAATCTGGTGCCATATACACAATCTAAAAATAAACACCATAATACTCTTTAATGCCACCATTATCGAATATAATTTGGTGAGGTACCATGAACCAATAGATATAGTTCACAAGAATTGAAGGACATGGTGAGACCTCCCAAGGGATTACTTCTACCACTTGGAAAAGTAGTTTGTAGTTACTAATATGAAGTGATGCCCTTTGGATGAGGAGGATCAATACTATATCGGTTTGCACTCGAATGGCCATGAAGCTATAGTTAAGTCAGATATTAGGTGGTTGATGTAAGACCACTTCATGTACGACCGATGGCGTGGTTGGCTACATCAGCAATCATTATTCATCTCATAGTACCCTAATTTTGACTTTCATCTTTGGATTGGTGGGCCCACATAGTCTAGTGTATCTTAGTCACAATTTTATGGGCTTGCTTGCTAAATAGCGTAACGCATATGATCGGATTGTTGATACAAAGTGTCATCAATAAGGGTATAGGAAATTGCCCTCGACTTGATGGGATAGAGATTTCTCTTGAGGTAGTTTGCCTTTACTTAAATACTCAATAAAGGTTACCTCCAATCCAATTCTCTATCCTTTTGGAAATCTCCCCTTCAAGGGTGTGTTTGTTAATGAGTTCTATATCAATAAGAGAAAGGACTTGGCATTTGTGAACCTCTAATATGAACTCATCTTACGGACATGCCAATTCTTTAGCGAGCTTAGCTAGGGCATCGACTAAGGCATTCTCTCGAGGGATCCTATAAATAGTGACTTTTGGGATATGGGAAAATAACTCCATATGTGTTTATGGTAGTGATAGAGTTTAGGTTTGAGTACTTTATGTCACCAAACAATTTGGTTAACCACTAATTATGAATCCCCAAATATGTTGATGCTTTAAATGCTCAGGAGATAGTTAACTCAGACCGATCAAGGCTTCATATTTAGCTTTGTTGTTGGTGCAAGGTTTAGATTAATAATATGGGAACCTCATATCATAGTGCGGTGTTAAGAGAACTACTCTTACCCTTGCTTTTGGATCATAGATCATTATTCTTCTCCTCTTTGAGGGAAAAGCGTACCATAAAAATACATCTCCCATTTATCTTTATTTGTATCCTCTAAACACATGATTTGTTCATCTAGAAGATCATTATTTAGAGGCGATTCATGGGAAGAGTGTGCCACTAGGAAATCAATGAGTGCTTATCCCTTAACGTGGGGAAGGAACATAATATCAAACTATGATAGTATTATGGACCATCATGCTAACCTTCTAAATAGTATCAACTATCATGAGATATGATTGGATTAATTCTAAAAATTAGGTTCACTTTATGAGAGAGCATATAATGTAGTAGCTTTTGAGCGGCAAGATTAAAGTTAGACAATGCTTCTCATGGGTGGATAATTTATCTCTATAGGGATTAGACAATGACTTAAATAGTAGAATGTATTTTCTTTCTCTTTGTCATTAGCTTGAGCAAACAAAGCACCAAGAAAATCATCAATATAATAGTGTAAATATGAGGGGTTTTAGGATTGGAGTAGCTAAGGCTAGATATGCCATAAGGTATCACTTGATGCTCTCGAATACTCACTAACACTTATCATCCCACTTAAATTTTGCATCTTTCTTAATTAATGTTGGGAATGGTTGAGACCTATCGGATAAGTTGGATATGAAGCATCTTAGATATGCCAACCTCCCTTGGAATGATCGAGTTGAGTTAGGCTTTTAGGGGTGGCATTTCTAATATCACTTTGATCTTCTAGGGGTCTACTGGTGTTGCACAATAAACCCAAGAAACTTCCACAAGCTACCCCAAATGTGCACTTAAAAGAGTTCATCTTGAGGTTATATTATCTCAAACCCTTAAAACTACTCTCAAGTCAAATAGATGGTCTTCTTTTCTTTACTTTTAATTATAAGATTATCGATATAGCACTCAACTTGGTGGTGGATAAGCTCATCAAAGATTTGAGTCATGGATAGGTGACTCCAACATTCTTAAGGCCAAAGGCATGACCTTATAGCAATAAATTTTGATGGGTTCTAAAAGCGGTATTCTTTTCATCCTCGGCCATCTTAATTTACTTGTAACAAGATAAGCCATCCATAAATGAGAAGACCACGTGAGATGGCGATGTCCACCATCAACTCGGTATGGGTAATGAGAATTCATCTTTTATACATGCCTTATTAAGATCCCCAAAGTCAATGCATATGTGGATTTGGCTATTTTTTCTTCTTGATTGGAGCGACATGGGCTAACCGGTGGGGTATTTTTTCCTAATAAAACTAGTATCAATTAGTTTCTTGACTTATAAAATGACCTATTGTTTGATGTATAATTACATGCATCAAGGAGCTTGCTTTATAGAGATAGCATCGCTAAATTGCTAGCTTATGGAATGTAACTTCATAAGCTAATCCAAACAATTTATAGCTCCATGCAAAGAAATATTTAAACTCTAAGAGTAGCCTAACTAAGTCATTGATTTTAGATTCTTCCAACCAGAACTAACATACATTGGGCGATTGTCTTTGTACTCAAGTTAATCTCCTTTGGCTGATGGTTGACTTGATTTCTTCTTCTAACTTTGGTGTGCGTCCTTGGAAATCATCCAAATCATATGAAGTTTCTAAAACACCTACTCATATGAGTTAGTTCTATTAGAGAAGAACTTTCGGACTCCAAATGATAGGTGATGACTAAGGAGTACTCATCATCTTCTACGACCCACTATCAAACCCGACTAGGTATTGATAGATAGCTTTTGTATTTGTTGTCCCATAGCTTTTCAAAGTATTGACCTATTTTTTAGACCATGGATGTGGAATTAAATCTTTTTTAGCTAGATTCAAGACACATGGTGAGTACAAGTTTTATAATAATACTTCTTATTTTTTTATCTTTTCTTGCACACTCGACTCCACCAACTATTCTTATTAAAAGAAGCTTTTCTTTTGATTCTCCAAGCACCAAATTGGTCAACGTAACTTTGATTGAACCCAATTTGACCCATATCAAATTGAGCAAAACCAAGTCCAAACCAATGAAACTTGGCATGGCTCATCCTTGGGTCACCATGGGTCATCCCAAATGAGCCCAACTCATGGTGAACCTGATTTGAGTTAAAACCCATTAGACCAACCCATCCAAATGGGATAAAATCCTCATTTGGAATGGATCACCAATCCCAACCCATGGAAACCACCTTTAGCCATTCTTGACACTAGGACCCGACCCAGCGACTGACTCTGGGTTCAGCCTGGGTCAAGAGAGTGAACTCATGGCTCCCCATTAGATCACTTGGAAGAGGAGGTACACACCTTGCCATGTCATAGCCTCAACCTCAGAGCCTCCACCTCATCCCTCACGCCATCTGCAACCTATCCGATCGTACAGTACAAAGCTAAAATCCTAGCCATGGATTACTTGAGGAGGATGGTATACTCCCACCCATCCAATTCAAATGACACGAGTTTTCCTAGGTGATGATGAGCATTCCCGAGCTTCTCCCAATCCTGCTTCATCCTGAGACCTCAGCGAATAAAAGCAGACCCTGTCCATCCCACATTGCCTAAACTCTACCAAGCTAAAATTAACTCTTCTCTTTCTTTCTGCTCTAAGTCAAACAAATCAATTCCCAATCGATTTAATCACTAAAGGCACTCCTAGACCAACTAGTGAGTTTCACGATGGAATTTGGTTCATAGAGACATCGATGAGGAAGCTCAAGTTCTTTTAACATGAATTTATCTCTTCAAGACAAAGCTACCTCTTGTGACCGTAGTCTCTAGTTCCAATGAGGTAAAATTCTTGCAAAATATAGAAAATTCATTAGGAGTTAGTATTTTGTAAATTAAAGTGTGATTGCATGTGTTTTCCATTTATATGAGCTCCTTAGATCTCTTCCCGCACATTTTGGAGTTGATCATCCCAAAGCTTATGAGCTTCATCAAGCGGTGAGAAGGCGATGTTCATCGGCGTTCAGGGATGATCATCGTTATTACATGTGATTAGAATGGAGGACCATTATTTAATATGTTAGATTTTTGATTTAATCTAATAGGAACCATGGAATTAATCTCATCATCCGATTAGATGGGGAGGACAAAATCTCATGCCATAGATTTAGTCACCATGGGGACATTTTAAATAACCTATCCATGGTGCCACCACTCTCGCATGGTGATGGGTTAGAAGGTTAATTGATTAAAATGTAGTTAATTTGCCAAAACTTTAAAATTTTATAATTAATTATAGAAAATCCTAAAATTATGTAAACCCATTTTGGAAAGGGTAAATAGAGAATTTAATAAAAATTCTTAAGGTTTGATTAGTGAATAGTGCTTAATAAGGGTATGAAAACTAGGCTAATTACTCTAATTAAGGCCTAATTACTTGGTCTATTGATCTCAAACTTGGTGGATTAATCTCATGGGATATCC
Source organism: Cymbidium sinense (assembly GCA_021442155.1). Taxonomy (NCBI): domain Eukaryota; kingdom Viridiplantae; phylum Streptophyta; class Magnoliopsida; order Asparagales; family Orchidaceae; genus Cymbidium; species Cymbidium sinense. The sequence continues at coordinate 57,602,601 of CM038230.1, read as the reverse complement.
TCTCCTTCCCTAATTTTCTTGGGATTTATTGGTTATGTAATTAGAGAATTTAAAATTCCAATCCCAATTTCCTCTTTAGTTAATTTTATAATTATTAAAAATGTTAAATAATATAATTTAAGTAATTAGTGATAATTAATCACTATTAATAGTGAGAATGATGGGGAAAATAATTGGGACATCTTTCTTAATCATTTCCCTAAGTGTATTTCCATTGGGAGGTTAATCAATGCATGGATTAAGGATTAATTAAGTAACTTAATGGTGAAATTAAATCAAATTAAAGTGATAATTAGATCATATAATTCAAATTGGATTCATGGGTTCCTCTTTATGTGTTTAACAATATAAAGACTCTTAAGGAATATATGGTTAACCCATGGGTGAGAAAACCATATAAGTACTTAATTAGATTCTTCTTTAATTTAATTAACCCTTAAATATGAGCCTCATAGCTATAGGTCTTGTTAAGTTCATTGCAAATTTTAATTTCTCATTTAAATATTATTGAGGCTCAGGTTAAGTGGTTAATGAAATCAAAGAGATTTAGGAAAGGGAAATTAAATTAATTACTTAATGATTCAAACTTAATCAATCCATAAAATTCACTTGATTATTTTTCCTTAAACACATTAAATCACTAACATGGGATGGGTCAAAATAGCAAATATTATTTCTCCTCCTTGGGATTTAATAATTCAAACATAAGAATCAAATTCCATAAGCTTTGGTTAACTTTAAATGATTTTATCCAACTCGATTATCCTTAGGAAGTAATGTGGTTGAATGTATTATGTGTTAATGTTTAATTTTTTTTTTAAAATCATTATAAATTTGTATGTCATTTGATATCATGCACTCATGTTTTCAAATAAAAGAATCAAATGAACATAATTAGTTATGTGTAAGTGGCATGTGTTAAATTAATCTTATTATATGGCATGGCTATTATCACTAATAAATCCCAAATTATTTTCAAAACTATAAATTAATGAAAATTTAAATTGATGTTGTTATGAATGTTATATGTGATTTACATTTGTTTATAGCTTAAACATGTTAAAGTATTATGATATTTTCATGATTCATGTGTATATTTACATATGTTTGATTGTTAGTAAGTATATAGTGGATATCCAGGAATATGAGGCTTTAAGTAGCCCCAAGGAGTTCTTAGATTACCTCACTTCCCTTGTTAACAATGGCATGCACTTACTTAATTTCATCCATATGTATACATGTATTAGAATTTAGATAGAGCTTTACTTTACATGAATAAATAATTTTGTTAACTTACAATATTTTGAATGGTTTTCATCCTTATGTTTATGTATACATTTATATATGTTTAAAATAGCAAGTATATAGTCTAGGCATCCAGAATATTAGGCTATAAGTATCCCCAATGACATCCTAGATTACCTCACTTCCTGGTTTTATGACACAAACTTGCTTAAATCTTTAATACATGTGTACTTTGCCACAAAATTCAATCCCTCTAGTCTATTAAAAATATTTGCATTCATAATCATTTTAGTGTGCCAAAAATACATTGCATGTATAGGTATGTTAAGTTCAAAATCATAAGTATGCTATTAATGATGAAAAGGAATGATGTAACATCATCCATGTAAAAGTAATTCAATTTCATTAATCTTAAGATGCCTTTCATGCTTAAATAAGATTCTTTAAGTTTAACCCAAATTTAAGATTAATAAAAATATTTAATAAGTCATTCACTAAAAGAAAACTAAATCATACTAACATACTTTAGAAAGTATCTTAGAATATGGATTAATGGGGATAACCCTTTTCTTCTCTTTACAATAATTAGATGCTTAGTAAACATCAAAAGAAGCAAAAGATGATACAAATTAAAATCCACCAATCCTCTAATAACTTGAAATGAAACCACCCCTTATGGTTAACTTAAACAACTCCAAACTTAGACAATCATAATTCTAAAGCCTAGCTATGGCAAACCACACCAAGCTTAAGCACACACATTAGAATACTAAGTCACTACATCTAGCTTTAAGTTAGATGATGCATATTGAAGTAATATTTTAGACTAAATATTAAAATTATTTGTGAGTAGACTAGATGTTAGCTATTATTAGCCTAATGATATTTTATGTAGGGGATTATGCTAAAGGCGCTAAATAAAAATAAATATAAATGCTTTTGCTTGCGGTTGCTTATAACCCCTTTGCATAATCCACATTAGGACAAGTGGCTTAATTATCCATGTGCATGATGCTAAGCCCAAATTTATAAAATATAAGCTTGGGTTGTATGGTTGTCTACCTAACATCTATTTTGTAGGTATAGTTAGATTTTACTTTCCATAAAAATGTAATTTTGCAATATAAATTATGATTAGTGCTATGGGGTTTAGGATGAGTGGGGCAAAAGTCCTAAGCGCAAGCCTTGAAGCATAATGAAATCAAAAGGAAGAAAGAAGAGCAAAGAATGAAGACTCCATAACACTTATTCAATTGTAAAATTTTATTGTAATCTAGGTTGTATAATAGAGCTTACAATTCAATTTTTTTTTCTAGGGTGTCTTGTACCATGCACTACCTTTTATTTTTTTTTATGAATTATATAAATGCTTAATTGTTGTGTTTAAATTGTGCAATAAAATTACATGTTCTTTATAGGTTTCTTAAGCTTGATGATTGAATGTGTGGCGATGTAGTAGGCTCTTTAGGACAAAATTACTACCCTCACTAACAACTCATAACTAAATTTTAAAATAATTCATAGCCTCACTTTAAAACTTAGGTTATAATCAAGATAATTAAAAGATTTAAAACCCCTAATGATGTATATTTTAATATCATGCATATCATCTTATTTCATTATTGAATAGGGATAAGGGAATGCTTGACCTATGAGGGCATCCCTTGTAGTGGAGAACACCTCTTCTGTTGATTTAGCCAATAACTATATTTCATCATACATTTAGGCATAATTATTCCAAACATTTATCCAAAAGAATGTGTCAAAATGATATAAAATTTGTAAAATTTTACTTTAGTCTAAGTCATGTCTTCATGCCACCATAATCTAACCTCTTAAGGAGTGAGTTTAGACTCTATCCTCTTTTCTAATTAAATAATAACCTAGTTATCTTGCATAAACATAAGATCAGCCTACATGAATTTAAGCATAGGAGGAATTAGGCACCACTCCAAGGTTGTAAGTCTAGAAGAGGGATGGGTTTATCTTTGCTTATGGAGGTGAACCGTTATGCCCCATTTTCTATTTAGATTTAGGTCATGCTTTTAGCTTGTACTAAAGCATCCTAGATTTAGGACCCAAGGCTACTTGTTTCCTTCAGGCTATGAGTATAAATTCTTACTTCATATGCATTTCCACAATCTTGCATTGATGGATTATAAGCTAGCATTCTAATAAAATTTCAACTCAAACTAAAATAAACTCTCACTTTCAAACATATAAAACCTCACTATAGGATAAATTGGAGTGCTCGCTAGGCTACCTAGTATCATGAGTGCTCTCTACATCTTTCTTTGGCATCCAAAATATTCCCACTTGATTTTCTAAAAATACCAAATCCTTTGATAGTTTAACCTTGAAGTCTTTTGAGATATTAATTGACTACTTTAATTAGAGTGTTCTTAGGAAATTCTCATTTCCTAAGATGTAATTAACTATGAAGCTTTGCTTCCATAGAGAACTAAAGAACTTGACATAAAATAAACCGCTTTAATTTCCCATTTAAAGTGGGGAAAGATCTCTGTATATAAGACTCATCTATCTTAGGAGTTCTTATTAGGTGATTAGGTCCATTGTAGGGTGATGTTTCCATCTTTAGAGATGGCACATCATACCTCAATGTCATACTGATTTCTTCAATAAGTATTCCCTAAGATCTGCATGATGTCCACATGACTCCAAATTAAAACACCACAAACTTATCTAAATTCATATACATAAATATTAATAAAATGAATGAAAGAAATCAACACTAGAAATTAATTAAGTAAACTTATTCAAATTTACCAACATAATGAAATGTATAAATGAAACTAATTAAAATCAAGTAAACCTAAATAGTAAATTAAAAATACATAAATAAATAAATCATGAAATGAAACATAATAGATTATTTAAATGATAAAATCAAAACTAAGTTTAAATTAAGATATTCTAGCTAATAAGTATTAATAAATATAAAAATAAATATATATGAAACAAATAAATGAGATCAATCCAAATCAAATAAATAAATAATTAATACAAATAAGATCAAATGAACATTTGATTAAATCAAAAGAAACATAAGATCAAATAAGTTATAATAATGATTAACATGGATATAAATGAATCAAATAAAAATTTAAAATGAAAACCAAAATCAATCTAAATCATGATATGGACTCTAAATTAAGATTTGAAAGAGCATTTTAAATTTTAATTAAAGAACATAAATCAAACCTCAAAAACTTTAATTTTAAGAGAAAAGGTGAAACATAAGTCAAACTCAACTTAAAATGAATCACTCAATTGAATCCAAAGGAGGTTAATTAAGATACTTAAGATCATAGTTTTCCCCTTATAATGAATCTTCACCTAGGATGGATATCTCATTTTATTAGGATTTAGGATGTTGAATAGAATGGGTTCCACCCAAAGTGGAATTTATTTTATTCTTCATTCTTGAAAACTTAATTTCCACTCTAACATAAAATGGAATAAAAAAATGGAAATGAAGTCATAAATCACTTAAATTACTTAAATTAAAACCACTCAATAGAATATTAAACAAATTTTAAGAATAAAATAAAATAAAATATGAAAATAATTTTTTTATAATTAACAAATAAAATATATATAGTCCGAACACCGAGGTTGTAGGGCTACCGGTTTGAAAGAGGTCTTGATTTCTTGAACTTTTGGTTTAATAATGACATGTACCATGAAGCAATATTATGAAAAGTGAATACCTTAAATCAAATTAAACCTAACTTTAAAAAATTAAATCAAAACTTGAACTTAAAATACCTTGTGAAGTCATACCACACAAACCCATTTTTTTTCACACACTAGATTATTAAGACACACCTGACTTAGGTTAGATCGACGTTATGCTATATTTTATGATGTAATGTAAAAGAAAAATTATATTTTATAGTGTACTATTTTGAATGAAAGGCTAGGTTTGTTTGCCCATTAGTTTGGATGGTAGGACATTCTTTTAGCCTAACTTCATTTATTGCATGGGGCTATGTTAAAAGGATTCTGTGATAAAATATATAGATATTGTTCACTTGCGGTATGTTTAAGTCCTTAAGCATAGCCCAATATGACATGTGGGCTTAGTAAGCAACTAATGTTAATGCCATGTATTTGTAAATATTACTATTGGAGTGCTATTTATATTTCTTTACATTTATTTTGTAGGGATTAAAAATTTATTTTAGAATTTTAAATGTAATTTGAGCCTAGAATTATGTTAGGATCTATGGGTTTATGAATAGCAGGAGCTAACCTACAGGTATGTCTTGGTCCCTGTGAAGTTCTTGAGGTCCTTGAAGAAGGTGATAATCTGGAAGAAGACCCCATAGATCAAACTTTAGTTTTAGTGGGTTGTATAAGAGCGAGCTCAACTATCCATTTTCTCTTCCTTTGGGGTGTACAGGTATTTGGCTACATTGGCCGTTATATTTTAATTAAATTAGTTTGATTTATTTTGGATGCCCATTAAAACAACCTACTTTTCTAGGTTTCTTTCTTTGATTATGTTTTGGGATGAAATGCTTGGAATGTTAGACTCTAAGAAAACTAAAGTTTCTACCCAATATAAATCTAAATAACTTGAATATAAAAATAAATAAACTCATAACCTCACATGTTAATTAAAAGCTTTAGGCAAAACTTAAAATCAACTAGAAATAATTAGCTTTTGCAAAACATGATAGTATATTGTTTGTACTCCATTGAATGAGGTGCTTCACCCATTGCACTTAAGGGGCATCAACATTTGAGGACCACCCTCTTGGGAATGTGTGCCTTCTCTTTTGATTTAGCTCACAAACACTTATAATTGCATGTCATTATAGACATAAATTATGTATCAATGGCCTTAAATGAATTATGAGGAAAACATAAAAAATAAAATGTGTTGCATTAGTTAGGTGCATATCATACTTAACATGATCTTAGGGTTAGGGAGAGATTTTTTTATAGATTCATTCCAAAATATAATGACTCAACAATCTTGCATAACATGAAGACATAACTCATGAATTTATAAAATCCCTTAGGTGGTGTTAGGGCAACCCTTCTAGTCAAGTGATAAGTCCAGTAGGGTCAAGGATAGGTTCATTTCCTCAAGTAAGAGAAAGAACTAAAATTTCTAAAGTTGAACTAGGTCGAGCCTTTGAATTATGTTAAAAGCACTTATAGATTTAGGTTCTAAAGCATCCTTCCATAAATAAGACTTTCAACTAGCCATTTCTGCAGTCTTATGTTGCTAGAATCTAAGACTTGATTTCTAATAAAATATCAATTTAGAATCAACTAAATTCAATGTTAAATTTATAAAGCCCAATATAGGTTAGTTGAAATGCCTATTGTCCATCCCAATATCTATAGCCATTTCTTACTTAATCCCAATTAGTCTCCAAAAGAACTCTTTCCCTTTTGAGCGTTCCTATTGAATTTATAAATTATTATCCTATTAAGACAAGCTTTTAAAACCATATATTTAAAAAATCTATTTCTTTAATCAATGTATTCTTAGAAAAGATCCTTCATTCTTAAAATATAAAAATTATATGGACTTGCCTTTATAACAAACTGTGAACTTTGCAATGAAATTAATTCTATTCTACTTCTCCTTGTAGTTTAGGGGAGAAATCTCTTGTACATCTAAAACCCATTATTTTTAGGAGTCCTTATTAGGTAATTTAATCCATTATAGAGAAATATGTTTATCTTTTTCAAGATGATATATTTATCCCTTAATGATGTATTTGATTACCTAAATAAGTACCCTAAGATAAGATTGGCATGGTGTTCAAAACCAAACATAAAATTTCCAATAGCTACAATACTCTTCTCAAAGTGGGTTGAAGAATTTTGCTATGAGGAGTGAAGGCACACCATATACTCTACTTCTTTAAGGAACATGTATATCAATTTTGTGTACCACGAATCATATCCAATAATGGACCAGAATTTGAACAACTAAAAAACATTTGCTAAAAAAATATAATATCGATTGGAGATATTTTAATAGTAACCTCGGACAAATGGATGAGTTAAAGACTTCAATAAAACACTTGTTCATATTCTAAAGAAAATTATTAATGAAAATGAACATTAGTGGCATGAAAGGTTGGTCAAAGTCTTGTGGGCCTATCGCACCTCTTATAAGACACCAACTCGGTCTACACCTTTTGCTTTAGTTTATGGGGTGAGATAGTTCTTCCTCTAGAAGTGTAGATGCCCTCCTTGAGAATCAACCATCAATAATCAAATCATGGAAGAGCAGAATGCCCATGTTCGATTGAAAGAGCTTGAAGGTCTTGAAGAAAAATGCATTGTGCTTAACAAAATCTCGAGCTCTACTAGTCAAAATGGTTCAAGCTTATAATTAAAATGGTCCATCCTAGAACTTTCCAAGTATGTGACTTTTCTTGGTTCTTCAAAGGCCTATTCTAGCCCATTGAAGGATGGGGAACAAATTTAAGCTAACATGGGAAAGGTTGTTTGATGTAGAAATGGTTTATGAAGGTGGTTCATACTAATTAATTGATTATAATGGTGAATGTCTAATGCCTCCAATTAATGGATCTTATTTAAAGAAGTATCACCCCGAATGTACTTGGAAACAAGTTTTGAGCAATAAAATTTTATTTTCATGATGCACTTATGTTGCTATATCATTTGAATTAAACTAAAAAAAGTAAGGTATGAAACACCATTTTAGGATGTCTTCTTTAAGAGACTTGACTTCTCTATAAAAAAATTAATCGAAATCAAGAATTTTCAATCATTTACTCTTTCATGCTAGCTTAGAGTAAGTATCCCAAGAGGCATCCTTCTCTAGTTGAAATCAATGTAGTTTGGTGAGGAGTAAGTATCCACAATGACATCTTCTAACTCCATCTTAGATAGGAGGAAGTTTCCATATTAACATCCTTTCTAGAGAATTTAAAATAAAACCTTTCAGCATTTCTATTACGGCTAGATTAGGTGTAAGTATCCCAAGATGCATCCTTCTGGTTAAAATCAGTAGTTTGGTGAGAAGTAAGTATCCACAATGGCATCCTCACTAACTACCATTCTAGATAGAGATGTATTCATAGTGGCATCCTTTTTTGGAGACAAAATCAAACCTTTCAATATAAGGGTAGAGTATCCATGGCATCCTATCTCTTTAGTATGGCTAGATTATGTAAGTATCCCAAGACATCATTTTTGGTCAAAATCAGCGTAGCTTGGAGAGTAAGTATCCATAGTGGTGTCCTCTCCAACTACCATCCTAGATAGAAGTATCCATAGTGGCATTCCTTTATGAATCAAAAATAAAACCTTTAGTACTATGAGGGTAGAGTAAGTATCATAGTGGCATATTATCTCTAATGCATCTATATTAGGTGTAAGTATCCCAAGAGGCATCCTTCTCTTATTGAAATCAATGTAGCTTGAGGAGAAGTAAGTATCCATAGTGGTGTACTCTCTAACTATTATCTTAGATATGTGTAAGTATTCAAAATGGCATCCTTTCTAAGAATCAAAAATAAAATTATAGTACTATGAGGGTAGGAGTAAGTATCCTTAGTGACATCCTATCTCTAATATAGCTAGATTAGCATCCAAGAGGCATCCTTCTCTTGTTGAAATAAATGCAATTTGGTTTTGAGTAAGTATCTATAGTGGCATCCTCTTTAACTACTGCCTGCAGTGTAAGTATCCATAGTGGCATTCTTTTTATAAAAGAAAATCTTAAAATCTAGTCTATCCGATGTAGGCATCTATAGATCCTCCCCATAAGATGGTTAGTCATTAGGTTATCCCATTTGGCTAGTTACACCTAAGAAGATATGAGTCCTTCTGTTTCTTCCAAGGTTAACTATTGGAAATCAATGGGAATAAAATAAATATATAGGATCTAGTCTATCCCAATATAGGCATCCATAGATCCTCCCCTTAGGTTGGTTAGTCATTGGCTATCCCCTTAGCTAGTTCCACCAAGAAAGATGTGAGTCCTTGTGTTTTTTTTCTAGGTTAGTCATTGAAAATTGATGGGAACCCTTAGGTTGGTTAGTCATTAAGGCTATCCCCTTAGCTAGTTCCACCTAGGAAGATGTGAGTCCTTGTGTTTTATTGCTGCCGGTAGCCATTGAAAATTGATATGAAAGAAAACAAAACATAAGATTTAGTCTATCCCATTATAAGCATCCATATATCCTCCCATTATGTTGGTTACTCCTTAGGGCTATCATCTTGGCTAGTTCCACCTAGGAAGATGTGAGCCCCTATGCTTTATTCTTAGGTTACTCAATAAATTTTGATGGGAACCCTTTAGATTGGTTAGTCATTAGGACTATCTCCTTGGCTAGTTTCACTTACGTAAATGTGAGTCCTCATACTTTCTTCCTAGGTTAGCCATTGAAAATCGATAGAAACAAAACTTTGTTGTAGTCGATAAGGATAAGTCCCTGAGAATCTTTTCTAGCTATCACAACTATGTTAGGAATAGATTCCTTAAGTATTTTTCTAATAATATTTACATTCTTCTTAAAGACTAGTAAATCTAGATTCTTCTAAGAATGAATCTTTTAATCAAAATTACTTAAGGCAATTCATGTCTATCTTTCAAAATTAATTCAAAATAAAATTTCAAATCAAAATCAAAGCTAAATATAAAATTCAAACCAAATTCAAACCCGGCAAGCATTTTTGTTTACAACTTTCACAAGATCTATTGATTCATCTAGTCAACGCCAATATGTGTGGTGCATTCCAACTAGTCCACCACTCATAATGGGGGTCCTTTTGTTGACTTTTTTTTAATGAGGTTGATGTCATCCCTTATCCCAATAATTAGGATCTAAAATCTTATATTAGGAGCTTTCAAATTAGACATTTTAGTGACAAGTTACGACCAAACCAAAATCAAATAAAATCAAAAATCAAATCAATTTAAATCAAACCCAAACCTAAGTGGTATAGATCTGAATTCTATGCTCATAACCCAATCCAAATGAGCTTGAGCTCAATTCTTAGCTCACTTTTGATTGACCAAGGTAGATAGTGCAACCTAAAGCCATGTAAGGTGGAGTTAAGGTGTGAGCCATTTAAAGAAGAAGAAGAAGAAGAAGAGGGAATGAGAAAGACCAATGCACATACAATGAAATCATGCCCCACCCATCCATCCTTTTAAGTAAAAAAAGCCAGCAATATCTCAACCAAATCAAGTGAAAAGCCAAGTTGGAAATAGAGAGGGGAAAATAAACATGAAAGTCAAAGATGATAGAATGAAAAGAATATAAGCATCATATGCAATGGCCACCAAAGGAGGGCACCACTTATCTCCTTATCTCGACATTGGAATTGAAAGAGGATGTTTTCAATAGTGTCAAACCCATTCTAATCAACTAGCACACCTCAATCACCATTAATGAAGATTTTGGCCATCACTAAAGAGAAGAAAAGAAGCATTAAAATCTCTCTTCAAGAATTATATATCTTCTAAAAGCTCACTAAACAAAACCAATCCATATCCCATTTCTTTCCCATATAAAATTATAAAATCTCACAAAATTTGATGAGGTGTAGCTACCGGTGTATAAAATGATTTGGAGGCATATAAGGAAAAATCTATTGGAGACTCATCTAAACCAAAAAATGCCTCTCTAAAAAAAAATCCGAATACAAGCTTCGATAATCTCTTCAAACCATAGGTTGGCTTTAGATGTTCCTATTTGATGAAGTAAAGTTGTGAACTTAGAAAATAATAACCTAGATCTCATCCCTTCTTTTTTTTGAGATCCGGGTGTGAGAAATGAGTTTTTTTATGATGTTTTTGAAAAGCCTCCGCATTGGGTAGCATAGTGGCAAAATCATCTACCCTCCCTCTTTTCTGCATGTTGGGAGGGAGACAAGGTAGTGGCCATTCATTCCACTTGATAGGAATAGCGACCAAGATTAGATAGGCTAAAATCGATTTAAATCACTTTTATCAGGTTTTATTCTTAACCATTCGATAAAGATCGACGGTCTAGATCCGAGCATTTGCCCCATAAAATCTAGTCAAATTTACTTGACCAATAGTTACCGACACACACAATAGTGCCTAGTCGATCGACTTAGCTAACTTGTTTAAGTAAATATGGGAATTTTGGATTTGTAAAAATGCTAAAATTATCCAAAACATTAAAAAATCATATAAAATAAAATACTTATCAAAAAAATTGCAAATAAGTGTTCATTGGATTTTTCTTTTTAGAGAGAATATAATGAATGTAAAGTTCTAATTATTATTAGGTATTTTGGGTTTAATTTAGGTTTGAATGAAAATCAAATTTCTTTAATTAATCTTAAAATATCAATCAAATTAGTTTGAAATTTTTAAGAAGAAAATTGAGGCCAATATATTCCTTCACAAAAAAATTCAAGTCAATAGGATGGGTGGATTAAAAGGTATAAAATTTTCAAAGTTTAAAAGTCCACTTTTATAAAATAATTAATTTAAAACTATTAAAATTATAAAAAAAAACCCATCAAAATTGCACAAAACCATTATAAATAACTTTAATTAACCGTAAACAAATATTAAAATCCTTTGAAATTCACTAAACCATAAAATTACCTAATTAGGTCATTAAATGATTTAATTAATTCAATTTATTAACTTAAACTTTGAAAATTCATGATAAATCAACAAAAAATTCCAAAATGCTAAGTAAATTCTTTATGGATTCATTATTCAGAGGAAATAAAAAAAATTAAAATCCCTAATAAGTCACTAATAATTTAGACTTAAATTAGAAGTATTGAAAACACTAAAACTCTAATTAGTCATAAAATACATCTCTGAATAAGTTGAAACTTTGGGAAAGTGAAATTGGCCAAGGACCCCATTTTCCATAAACATTCAAGGCAAAATGATTTTTAGATCAATATTTATTAAATTTTCAAGTTTCAAGTCAATTTAAATCAAGTAAAAAGTTTTAAAATGTCAAAATTATAAAAAAAATAATGAAATCAACTTAAAACCTTTCCATTAACATTAAAGAACCTTAATATATATTTTAATGCTTTGAAACCTCCTAAGTCAAAATATCACTTAATTAGGATTTAAAAGTCATTAAAATTAACTATAATTGAATTTATTAAAGTTATATTTAAATATAAAGCTAAAATCATAAATAAAAGAATACTTAGAGCCCTCATTAACCAAACCTTAAATTGAATCAATAAAATATCACATAATCTTTAATTTAAACTAAATCAAGCCTAAACCTAATTTAATTAAAATCATGAAACCCAATTAAATAGTAATTAAATTTTAAATTCAACTCAATTGAGAAACCTAAATCATGAATTATTTAACTACTCCATTCATCTAAACAGATAAAATCAAGTTAAAAGCTTCATAAAATGAATTGAAATAAATCGAATCAAATTTTATTTAACCTGATAAAAAGACCCCAACTAACCCATAATTAAACTTTGATTAAGTTAATAATGAATGAATTAATTAATCTTTAATCAAACCACTTAAGTAACCTTCGAATAAACTTAATATTCATTGTCCGTGAAATTTATTCATTTAAATAAATTAATCATTTCATTGAAAACTAAACTTAGTTAATTATTAATTAAATCTCAATTAAAATGAATGATTTAATTTATCCATTAATCAAATCAATCAATTATCAACTAACATATAATTTAATGAACTATTTGGCCAAGATAATCACTTTTAATGTAATAATAATGGCTGAATAATCACCTAATTACATTTAAATCAATTGATCATTAAGTGAATTAAGTTCCTTAATTGAATTCTTAATCAAATTAATCATTTAATAAAATAAATGCTTAATTAATACTTAATCTAATAATAATTAGAATTAGTTAAATTAAACATAAATAAATTATTAAACTTCTAATTAAGATTAACCATTAATCAATTTAATAATAAAATTTTAAAATAAATTAATCAATCACTTAATCAAATTTAATTAAATTAAACAAGTCATATTAAAATAATCTTTAAATCAAACTTAACTTAAATTGAACGCTTAGTAAATATTGATCAAAGTATAATCAATATAATTAAACTCTTTAAGAAAATTAATCACTAAATCAAATTAATCATGTGAAACTCAAATCATCCTTAATTAAATTAAGTCAATCAAACACTTAACAAAGTTAAGCTCAATTTAAATAAATAAATAAATTGAAAAAGGAAGCAAAACCTAGCTAAATCCAAGAACATTTAACAAACTAAAATTTTAACCAAGAACATTTAACAATCTTTTACCAAATCTTAACTAATATAATTATGTAACTATCTTAACTAAACATTGATCAATTAATTTGGCTAGCTGAATTACGTAGAAAATCAATCGAACATACGTAACTAATCATTAGAATCCTATTTAAATTGATCACTCAAATTTAAATGAAAATTAATTAAACTCTTAATTAAGTTAGATATTTAATTTAGTTAACCAAAATTTGAAATAATGTAATCAAAATTTAACTAGATTTATTAAATTAGCTAGCTTGGAATGAAACTAATCAAAGTCTTGATTGTTTAAGTTTACTTTTTCAAGTGCAAGTAATCAAACCTTAGTTGGATTAGGAACCATTTGATTAACTTAAACTAAGCAAAATATATAAATAAGACATATCAAATAACCTTCAATCTAATCACTAAGTTAAACATTTGATCAGACTTCTAAATGAATTAATCATCTAATTAGACTAATCTTATGAAAACTTAAAAATCTTTAAAGAAATTAAAATAATCAAACATTAGTTTAAATTGATCAAGGCACTTAAATGATGAGTTAGATTAAATAAACTTTAATTATATCAATCAATTAAATTAAGCATAAATATTCAATCAATCATTCAACAAATTAAATCAAGATTAAATTAAATTAATTAAATCAAACTTAATCATAGATAATTTATTTGAACATAAACAAATTCAATCAAATCATCTAAATAAATATATTATAAATGAAATAAGACTCATATATTATAAGAAAGTTTAACTATATAACAAATCCCAAAAATTACTAAAATACCTCTTAAATAATCTAAAATAGACGAATTGAAACATCAAATCAATTGGACTCAAAGGAAACAAAAAATTACTATATTCAAATAATGATAAACCTAGTTCAAACAAACATAAATCACATAAGTCGATAAAACCAAGAGTTAATTAAATACTAGGCTAGATTAAATCAAATAATTAGATCTTAAATTGAAATGGACTTAATGGGATTAAAATATAATCACTAACCCAACTTCAGCAATTATTAAATCTATCAAATGAAACTTAGTCTAATTAGATTATTTATGCGACCAATTGCAGTCAATAAAAAAAATAATAAAACTTAAAGAATTTAATAGATATATAAATGAAAAACTCAAGTAAGAGATTAAACATAAATTTAAATTTAAATTTAAATGAACTTAACGAAATTGAATAAACTAATAACTAAACTTAAATTGAAATATTAAATCAATTTTAATGAAATGATCTAAAATAATAATAATAAGCACTAACAACCAAACTATAATTATAAATAAATTGAACAAGCATTAATCAAATTAAATCCTACATAAAATAAAAAAGGATATCAAATGAAATATATAAATCTTTAGGTTGATTTCTAAAGTAAATATCAACCTTCTTGGTGATGATCTTATTTTATTAGGATTAGGGTGTTAAGTAGGTTGTTAGCCATAAGCAAGGTTTAACCTCTTTTCACTCTTTAAAACTAAAATTCAATGTTAACATATAAATGGATTAAAATTGAAAATAAAATCATATCAACTAAATCATTTGAAGTAAAATCACCTAATGGTAAATCAACAAACTTTGAATTTAAAATTAAAATTTAAAGTTAAAGAAGCCTAGTGGACATGTCATAATAACCCTCTTCACACACTAGAATATTAGGTCACAGAGACTTAGGTTAGACCGATGATCCGTGAGGATGTGTTGATTGTGATGTGATGCTTGTTCTTATTTTGTAGTGTACTATTTTAGACCGGATGACTATAGTTGAGCTTGTTTAGTGTGATGACATTTTAGGCTAACACTATTTTTTATAGGGGTTGTTCTTAAAGGACAGTCATATAAATAATAAATGTTAATTTCTCATAGGTGTTGCATAAGTCCTTAAGCATAACCTTAAAAGATAGCTTGGTAATCACCGATGCTAATCCTATATGTTTGAAATATAAATTCGTGTGTGTATGTTTTCCTAACGTATATTTTGTAGAGTTTAGGATTTTAATTTGAAATGTAAAATTGTAATTTGATCTTAGAACTAAGTTAGGATATATGGAGATTTATGATTAGCAAGGTTGACTGTACCATTTGATGGTCCACTAAGGAGCCTAAAGAGGCCCCAAGAAGTTGATGATTTTAAAGTCAAATGAAGACCATATAGGTCAAATTTGTAGTGTTAGTTATAAGGGTTGACCGCCCACTTTTTCTTTTAAGGTGTAAGATATTTGACCACACCTTTTGTTTACTTTAATTTGAATTTAGTTCTATTTATTTTGGGTGTGTGATAACATTGGATGCTTTTCATAGCATTCTTTTTTATGATTGTTGTGTGATGAAGCCTAGACACGTTAAGCTCTTAGGAAAATTTTTTTACCTAATTAAATTAATTCAACTTAAATATAAATAAACAAGTCATAACCTATGAATAAATCCTAGGCATCAATAATTAAAATCAATTATAAATAATTAGACTTTGTGAATCATGTGAACATATTATTCATACTTCTTCAATTGGACACTTCACCCATTGCATATAAGGGGTATCGACTATGAGGATGACCACCATTCTTAGGGAGTGCCTTCCAATTTTGATTTGACCCATAACTATTTTCTAATTGCAACTCATCTTAGACATGAATTGCATACCCAAAGCCTTTAAATAAAAGTATGAGTCAAAATACATAAAAATAAAGATTATTTTATTAGTTAGATGCATAGCATACCAATTAATATCTTAGGTTTAGGGGTGAGTTTATGCTCTTAGCTTTCTTTCCTAAACACAACAATCCATCCATCTTGCATACATAAAATTGGGATCATGGTTTTAAATCATTACGGTGGTGTTAGCAAAACCCCTTCGTAATAAGTCCAAGAGTCAAGGATAAGTTTATTTTCTTAAGAGAACAAGAATTGATAATTCCTAAATTTATAACATTATACTAGGTCAAGTTTCTAATGTTTGAATAAGTCTTCAACCGCCAGGCATTTTATAGTCTTATCTTGTAATCTAAGTCCTAGATTTCTATTAAAATGTCAACTCATAATCTCAATAATATGAATTATAAAATATGTAAAGCCCAATAATAGGATAGTTGAAATGCTTATTGGGCTTCTTATCTAAAATTTTTTCCTACTTATTCCTTATTAGCTTTTGAAAAGAACTCTTCCACCTTGAAGCATTCCCTTTTGAATTTTCAAATTACCATCAATTTAAAACAAGCTTTGAAATCCATAGAGGTAAAGTCAATTACTTTAATTTAGAGTATTCTTAGGAGAAGTACACTTCTTCTAAGATGTAATTAACTATAGAGGTTTTGCCCTTTTAAGGAATTGTGAACATTGTAATAAAATAAATGATATTCTACCTCCATGTAGTTTAAAGGAAGAATATTTGGTATATATAAACCCATCAACCTTAGAAGTCCTTATTAAGTAATTGAATATATTATATGATAATATATTTATCTTTCAAGATATTATATTCATCCATTAATGATGTGCTTACTAAATAAAATCCCTCAAGATCTGGTGTTCTAAATAAAATTCTAATTATATGATTTTGATTTTTTATGTAAGGTTAATATCTAGGTTAGGCTATTTAGTGAACTCTCCTTACTCAAGTTATTACTTAAGATGGCTTGAAGTTAGGTTAAGCATGGAAAGGTGAACTTCAAATTAGAGATAACTAATTTGTAGTAACACAAATATTCATAAAATTGCCTACCACATGTATCTATCATATGTTTCCAAGCAAAATCACTAATTATGTAAAAGAAATTACACAAAATAAAAAAGTATAGAATTAACCTTACTTTGATTTGATATGGATTATCTTCAAACACATTCTTGACACCTCCAAACCTTGGGCATTAATACCAAAATTGGTGATGCATGATCATGAAGAGAAGGATGTGTAGTGGATGTGGAGAAAGAGATGCTCCACTTATTCCACTCACCAAAGTGAAAGAGAGAAGAATATCTTCCACTCACTAAAGTGGAAGAGGTCTAAAGTTCTACTCACTTAAGTAAAATGGTAGTGAGTGATCTCTAAATCTCTCTGTTGGGTCACTACCAAGCTCTAAGAAGAATTCTCACTTACGGCCAAAAATTTCCTATTAGGTTGGAATAGGTGTAAAATAAGTACAATACTCTAAAATATGTGTCCATTGGGGAGAAAACTATGAAAAACTAAAAAAAAATTAAAACAATCATTTTGCATTGTCATGGCACCAGCTTCTCATTTCTCAAACACTAAAACCTATAGAGTGCAAAGGGGCTAGACCCACACCTATGAAATTAAACATATGATTTCACATGTTTTCAATCACAAATCTAATACAACACTTACACATGATTAAATAAAATCATCACTACATAGTACAACATATAAAATATAATTCCATGTATGAAGTCAACTAAAATCTTATTGAGTTCAAACTTTGGTTTGAGACCTGAGATTGGTCCTTTCCTCCTTTGATGTGTACATCATCATGATTAAACTATGGACAAATAATTTTTAAATAAAGTTGAAAACTTTTAACATGATCATACTATGACCAAATAATCTTCTAAGTATCATTAATCATGATTAAATAATCATTGAATCTCTTTCAAACTATGATCAAACCACCTTTGAATATTATGGTGTTTATTTTTTGCACCGGGTGGACACCAATGATCTGGGTACTTATTGAAGTTGAATGGGTAGGACATTAAGGTATGACATATTATCTCAAAAGATAGAAATATCACCCTACAATGGACCTAATCATTTAATAAGGACTCATGATGGGTCTTCATATGTACTAGAGATTCTTTCCCTACTTTACATGGAAAAGAAAAGAAGGGTTTATTTTATGCCGTTGTTTAGTTCCCTGGAGGGAAGCCTCTCCATAGTTATTTACATCCCAAAAAAAATGAGATTTTCTAAGAACACACTCGATTAAAGTAGTCAATTATAGTCCAAAGATTTCAAGGTTAAGACTATCAATGAATTGATAATTTTAGAAAAAAATCAAATGGGATTGTTCAATTAGAAGACTTATTTTAGAATCCAAAAGAAAGTAAGTAGGAAGTGCTTGTGATACTATGAAGCCTAGTAAGCACTCCAACTTATCCTATGGTGAGGCTTTATATGTTTGAAAATGAGAGAGTTTATTTTATTTGATTTAAAATTTTATTAGATTGCAAGGGTTTATAACCACAAACACAAGATTATGGAAATACCTAAGAGGTAAGGATTTATGCTCATAGCCTAGATAAAATACCTCGGATCCTAAATCTAGGGAGCTTTAATACAAGTTAAAGCACCTAAATCTAAGTGAAAGGGGACATGATGGTTTACTTCTACAAGAGAGAATAAACATATATGACTTCTTGACTTACAATCACTGAGTGCCTAATACCTCATAAGTTAAACTAAGGTGAAGATATGAAATTGCAAGATGGCTAGGTTTGTTATTTAATTTTGAAAGAGGCTAGAGCCCTAAACTCACTCCCTAAGAGACAAGATCATGTTTGATATGAGCATATGACTTAGTCTAAAAATGCAAAAATCTTTTCAAATTTTATATTTATTTTGATTCATTCATTTGGACAATGGCTTTGGGATTTTTTATGCCTAAATGTGTGATAAAATTTTGTTATTGGCCCAATCAAGAGAGAAAGAGGGTGAAGCACCATCATAAGGTGTTTCTCTCATAGGTCAAGTGGTCCCTAAAGTGCTAAAATTGAAGCCCTCATGTTTACAAGAGTGATTCAATATGACATGCATGATGTGAGATATATAACATACAACTAAGGGGTTGATAAATCTTTTAATTATCTTATTTACAACCTAGGCTTTAAAATGAGGTTGAAAGTTATTTTTAGTTGGGTACAAAAATTAATTTAGTCCTAAGAGCCTACCTCCTTTAGGCCACACATTTAAACATCAATCATGAAGAAACTATTAAAATTATGATGTTCTATTATGCAATATAAACAAAACAACAATCACTTTATAGGTTATCATGAAAGAAGAAGAGGCCTATGGCCTACCATGTACACCTCAAAAGAGAGAAAAACATGGGTAGCCATGCTCTACCCTTATACAACCTGGAATTATAAAAGAATAATTATAGTTGAAATTGAATACATATTATGGGGTCTTCACTTCTTCATTTCTTCTTCCTTTTTCTCTTGATTTGACTTGATTTGCTACAAAGCATCATGGGCACCCAAGACTAAGCCTTTAGCCACTCATCCTAAACCCCATAGCACTAATCCTAATTCATATTATAAAATTAAATTTTATGGATTAATAAATCTAATTATACCTACAAAGTATATCAAAACATGCATAATCCCAAGTTAAATTTAATAATTTGGGCTTAGCACCCTACACTTGGGTAACTAAGCCACCTATCCTAATGTGAATTATGCTTGGGGCATAAGCAACCGCAAGTAGAACATTTACATTTATTTTGAATGGCTAAATATAATCCCTGTATAAAATAATATTAGCCTACCCTAACATCCATTCTATAATCCATAATCTCAACATCTAGTCTAAAACATTACATCATAAAATAAAACACATCATCATTACATACACCGTCCTAACCTAAGGCTAGAATTGGTAACTTAGCATTCTAATGTGTGTGCTTAGTTTTATGTGGTGTATCATAGCTAAGAATTTGAATTATAATTTTCTAAGTTTCAAAATTATTTAAGTTAATTGAATGGATGGTTTCATTTTAAGTTATTTAGAGACTTATAAATTTTAATTTTAATTTTCTTTTGTTTTGATTTGATTTACACTTAGTATCTAAGAGTTATGAAAGAAGAAAGAGGCTTAACCTCTTTCATCCCTATCCTAAGTTGTTTCCTAAAAGCACATTTTAATGATTTTGTTTATTTTAGTGAATGATTTATTAGATGTTTTATTAGTCCTAAGTTTAGGTTAACCTTAAAGAATCATATTCAACATGAAAGGCATCTTAAGATTAATGTAATTGAATTACCTTCATATAGAATATGTTAACCCATTTCTTTTCATCACCCATAATATGCATATGATTTAACACTTAGAATAACTATACATGCAATATTTTTGGCACATTTAAATGATTATGAATGCATACATTTTAATAATTGTATTTTACTTGATTGAATTATTTATACATGTAAATTAAAACTTTATTCAAATTCTAATGCAAATGTACATAGGAATGAAATTAAATAAGTATGTGCCTTTGTTAACTAGGGAAGTGAGGTAATCAAATGACCTCCTTGGGGATACCTAAAACCTCATTTCTGGATGTCGACTATATACTTATTATGATTCAAACATATGTGAATCCATATATGAACATAGGAAAAATGCACTACCTTTACATGTAATACATTTGATATGCTTAAATGGTTATGGATGCATGTATTTTTAGTAGAAAATTAGATTCTCATTCTTTAATCAAATATACATACACATGTATAAAAGTTGTAAGCAAGTATGTGACGTTGTTTAAATCGGGAAGTGAGATAATCAAATGACCTCCTTGGGGCTACTTAAAGTCTTGTATTCTTGGGATGTCAAGACTATATACTAAATCATAAATACATATGAATTTATAAATAAAAAAAATAAAAATCATGAAGATTGTATTTTATTTGATTGAATTATCTATTCATGTAAGTTAAAGCTCTATTTAAATTTTAATACAAATATACATTTGAATAAAATTAAATAAGTACATGCCTTTAACGGGAAGTGAGGTAATCAAATGACCTCCTTGGGGCAACTTAAAGCTTCATATTCCCAGGATGCCCGACTATATACTTATTTTCATTCAAATATATGTGAATTCATATAAAACTTAGGAAAGAAAGCACAATTTTACATGTTTTAGCTATAAACACATGCAAATCCTATGTATATTCATAACTACCATCACTCTATATATTATTATAATTTGCAACCTTTTGAAAAATAATTTTGATTTATTAGTGATAATAGCCACACATATAATAAGATTAAGCCGACACTTGCAATTTTCCATAAGAAAACTTCATTTTTCTTTTTGATAATATGGATACATGATGTCACATAGCATACAATATTTATGGTGATTGAAAAGAATAGTCAAACATTTCCACATGATTCATTCAATTACACAAACTTCTAAGGACAATCATATTAAATAAAATAACTTAAAGAAAACCAAAGCTTCTTATTAATTTTGATTTTGGATTTGATTAAACTTAAAGAGGAGAGATCATTTGATGTTTTATCCCCTTCCCATGTTAGTGATCTTAATTTATTTAAGGAAAGAAAATTAAGTGATTTATAATCTAATTAAATTGAACCATTAAATAATCCATTTAATTATCCTTCCCAATGCTTCTTTAATATGATTAACCATTTAATTATGAGCCATAAATGATATGAACACGAGAAAAATAAAAGTGAAAAGTTCCTAAAGGACCTAATACAATTGGCTCATGATTAGAGATTAATTAGATTAAAGAATTTAATTATGTACATTAATGATTTTCACACTTATGGGCTAATCATAATTTCTTAAGAGTCTTTATGTTATTGAATACATAAGGGGATCCCTTTCTTTAAATGTTAATCATCTAAAATGGCTATTAATTTAATTTGATTTAATTTCATTATCAACTAATTAATTAATCTCTTAATTAAACCTCTCATTTAATTAACTTTTTTTTAATAAAATATATTTTGGAAAAGTAATTAGAAAGAGGTCTTAATCACCCTCTCTTATCATCTCACTTGATCAAGGATTAATGATGTTAAATTAATTTTCTTTACTATTTAGAACATTAAATAATCATTAAGTTAATTAAGAGGGTAATCAAGGTTTGAATTTCAAATTTTTTAATTACAAAGCCAATAAATCCTAAGAAAATAATGAGAGAGGTCATCTCATTAAATCAACATGCTAATTTTGGGATTAATTGCCTAAGTAATTAGGGCTTAATTAAGCTAATAAAATATTCAAACCCTAATTAATCCTTAATCACTATTCAAAATCAAATAAAATTATTTTTTAAACTCTCCTCTATTTATCCTTTCCAAAATATATTTATTTGTATTTTTTTGATTTTTCTATGATTAGTTATAACTTTAGGAAGTTTCATCCAATTAATTATATTTTTCAACCCAAATTAATCCCTAATCAACACCACAGACCGACGTAGTGCTTTCCATGTCGCTTGGATTGGCCACTTAAATGGTCTAACGCAGGGCGGTGGGCGGATGCTTTCATCCGTCTAATATAAGATCGATGGTGGGAATTTATCTCACAATTTGTAAGGTTAAATCAATTAAATCTATATTAAATCACAACCATCCATTCCAATCACACAATGAATGGATGATGGATGATCCATCATCCTCGAGCAATGGAAGATGAACACCCACCCTCCTCTACTTGATCCGAGCTCGTTGAGCTCTGAGGCATCGAGATCGATGCCAAAAGCTTCAAGGAGAAAATATAAAGGGATCTTACAATCAAAATCACACAAATCACACTTTCCTTAACAAAGGCCTAACAAAAAAAAATGAAATTTTGATGGTTTGCATAATTTACCTCACCAAACCTCAACCACTAACCAATCGAGGTAGCTTCAACGAGAAGCCTGCTAAGAAGCTCACACTTTTCCTCCTGTTGGTTGCTTTGTACACTAAACACCACCATAATCCTCGATGAAATTGGTCTTGGATGGGTCTCGTTCTCAAATTGATTGAGAATTGATTGCTTTCTCCTAGAGCTAGGGAAAGCGTGGGTGAAGTTAATTTAAAATGGTGGAGTTTGGATGAGGTTGGATGGAGATGGGCTCTATCCCATTTTGGGTTTTCTGAATGGGAGGCTCAGGGAACTTGGGAAATCACTGGGAGTATCCTAGCTCTCTCGTGCTCTAGGAAAACACTTATTGTGTTTTTGAACCAAATAAAGAGGAGTATACTCTCCTCTCCATCCAAACTAACGACTTGGATCAATTCTACCATGGGTAGACATCCAACCGTGGCCATGGTGTGGATTAGTGAGGAGGCACAATTTGAGGAGGAGTGAAGGGGAGCCAAAGCTAAGGTGGCTTGTCCTTGGTTTCCATGTATTCCAATGGGGAGGTGGATTAGCTCACCTCCACTTGGCTAATGGCGACTAACTAGCTTTTGGTCAGGTGAGCGTGGCCCTCATGTCCAATTTGAGCTTAGGGTAACTGCCAAGGGTAGGAGAGTGAGTTTGGCCATCCAAGAATAGGTTTTATCCCATTTGAAATGCTTTATCCAATGAGTAATGGGTCAATCTAGTTTGGTTTGGGTTGGGTTGGGCTAACCCATGGTGACCCAAGGATGGGTCATGCTAAGTTTGAATGAGTTTGGGTTGATTTGGTTGGGTTTGGCTCAATTTGACCCATGTAGGTCAAATTGGACTAGGTTGGGTTAAGTTGACCAATTGGTCAAATTGGGTCAAGTTCAAATGATGATTTGAGATATTTAAGTTTAATTAGTTTGATTTAATTTGGATTAGCTTTGAATTTGACCCATATGGGTCAAATGGGCTAAGTTGACCAATTTGGTCAATTTGATCGAATTGGCTTAGTTAGGTGTTGATTTAGATTTAATTGGTCATTTGAAGATGATTGCAAGTTTTATTTCAATAAATTTTGATTTGAGAATGATTTAGACCAATTTGACCCTTTAGGTCAATTTGGCTAAATGGGTTAATTGGGTTTACTTGGCCAAATTAGATTCAATCAAGGGTTTCTTGATCATGGTCAATAATCAATTTGTAATGGATTTGAATCATTGGTTGTAATCAATTTGATGTAGAATTTATTCCAATTTGGCCCTTTAGGTCAAATTGGGTCAAGTCAAGAGACCAATTGGGTTTGGTTTGGCTCAATTGATGGTCAAGTCATGTTCAAGAATCAATTTGAACTGGTGAATCATTAGTTTCAATCAATTTAAACTTGGATGAGATTTGGCTTAATTTGTAGGTTAATAGGGTTAACTTGGGTCAAGTGATTGAATTGAATTTTCTTGACCCAATTGATTAGAATTGATAAATCAAGGATGATTAATAATCAATATAGGAGGTTTTGGATGGGTTGGTTCAATCCAATTCGGGTTGGATTGGAATTTGGTTCAAATGGGTCCTTTAGGTCACTTTAGGTCAAGTGAACCTAATGGATCAATTGAATTTTGGGGTTGAATTAGATTGAATTGAGTTGGATAATTGATTTGGGATTGAATTGACTTTGATTAAAATTAATTTAGTTTTAATTAGATTTTGGGTTCAAATGGGCTAGCTTGGGTTAATTGAATTGATTTTGGTCAATAGGGTTTAATTTGCTTGAATGTAGAGTTTGGAATGAGGGTTTTGAATGATTGGAGTGCTTTTGTGAAAATCAACTAAATTAGGTTGGATTGAAGGAACTTTAAGTCCATATTAAAGGTCATGGATTTAGGTTATTAAAGATGACTTGGAATTTGGATATGATTTAGATTTTGTGATTGGTTTATTTGAGGTTTTTGGCTAAGGAGGTGGACATGGGTATTGGTTGGTCCATAGGATGGGTAGGTTCCTTTCATTCTAAGGGATAGCCTAAAGCAACCCTCCCAAGCCTCTAGGTTTGTGTCAAGATTCACTAACCACTAGAAGTGTCCTATGACTAAAGAAGTCTTTGTGTCTAGAAAACTCTTAGGCCTAAGATGGGAAAATTGGATCCTCACTCAAAAGTGAGGTCAACAAATATCTTCGATCATATTTAATGATGATTCAACCATGTAATCATGTTGTAATCATTATTTGATCATTATTTGATTATGTTGATGACTAATTATTTGATTATTGTTTGAAAGCAATTGGAATATTATTCAATCATGATTTATGATGTTAAAAGTAGTTTGATCATGATTTGAAGGTGGTTTGAAGATTATTTAATTATGATTTAGTCTTGATGAAATCATCTGCTTAAAGTTAAGATGAAGATTGTTCAATTAATTTTTAATTAAATTCTTTGATAGAAATTTTACATACACATTTATTAGGGCTTTTTTTTTTGCTCATTTAAGTGATTTTATTATGTAAATTTTTACTCTAATCATCTTAAAATAGAAGTGTTACACCACATAAGTTACATACAAAGTAGAGTTTGATGGACAATTTAATTAAATAATTTAAGGCTAATAACCTCATTGGAAGTGTAAATAGATCTTTCTTTGGTTATCTCTTGAAAGTACTGGCATGCTAATCTCTGGGACTTAGTTTATCAATTGTTATTGAGGATGGTTGATGAATAATTTTTGGATATACAACATAAAGCCATCTTAGCACCAAGGAGGAGATGTGAGCACCTGAATTTCTTATTGAAGGCATAAAAAAATATATAAAATAAAAAAAATGCAAGGAATATTTTCTTATATTTTATGGTAAAATATATATATATATATATATATATATATATATTTTATATATATATATATATATATTTATATTATTACTTTCTCAAATTAGCAAGTATTTGTTGAAGGCTAAATCATTTTTTTTTCATTATGCACTTAAGTTAAGGACTTTCCATATTAAGTTGGAGAATAATTAAATAAGATTAGGCAAAAATTGGATGCTGAAAATGTTTGGTTCATAATTTGTACATTAAAATTTGCAAACTATGAATGAGAAGAGCAAGGCAATGCCTATAAGAAACCTAGCCATTCACTAAGATGTGATGGGTGAATGAGTGTAAAAGAAGAAGATAGAGCATAAGAAGTAAGTGGACGTTGAGCTTAGGGGACTAACACCTTTCCACTATACTTATAAAATATATGATAGAGAAAAGTATGGTATCTCATTCTATATACTTGCTAGTAATCCTCTTCACTTTATCAATGTGAAGTGTTGAGTGCTAAAATTGCAACAATAAAGTAAAAAAATTAATGTCATAGTTTTATATGAAAATCTAGTTCACACATATAATAAGGAATAGTAAAGAAGACATCATAATTTTATATGAAAAAAAAAATCACGAGAGGGAAAAAATAATGGGGCCTAGCCTAATCAAAATAATTAACTATGTAGATGAGGTTGCAAAATTTCACTTTTCTCTAATCGAGAAGATTGTGTTAAAAGTTACAATTATTTGATTGGTCCTCAATTGTCCAAAAATTAAGCAATAATGACTTAAAATAAGACTACAATAATTGTATGGTGGTTGATGGGTTATAATAATCATTGGTGGTGACGATCATTGTTTGTGATGGATGATGATGACTACTAGTGGAAAAAAGCTTAAGTTCTTAGGCTTAGCTCTTATATTTCCTCTCTTTATGGTGACAATGGAGTCTTATTGATATAATTTTAGAAGGCATTTAGTAAATTAGTCAAAAAATCTCAAAACACTCTATCATACAATGTAGTCATTCTCTCTCAATTTTAAATCTTATTTTAGGATTTAAGTTCCTTAACCTCAAACTTGAGTGATCTTGAGCTCCATAGATATCACTCATTGAGATGCTCAAATAAACTATATGTGTTAGATCTAAAGATTGTTGACCTCACTTTTAGTGAGATTAACATACATATCTCCTTTAATTTTTAGTAATCCAATCTTAGTAATATGATCTCTTCACTTAGAGATTTAAGACACTCTTAGTGACTAAGGGACACCAAACCAATCCTAATATAAGTAAACCCTGTGGTTTGTCCTATAAGGCTAATGGACCCCACCTAGCACTTATTGCCGAACTTATGCTAAGACCAAACTTGACCTAATGAATAACCTTAAGTTCAATCCCATTGAACACAAACTTAAACATATGAGCTTCCAATTGGGCTAATTGGGTCACTTAACCCAATTTAGCCTATTTTGGCCCATTTAGGTCACTTTGGCCCAAACACAAATTTAAACTAAAATAAATCAAAAGCCAAAATTAATTTAAGATAATTCACAAATATAATCAATTTAAGATTACTCAAAATTAATTTAATTTAAACAACCCCAAATCAAACCAACAATAATTCATTTGAAACTTCAACAAAGCATTTGTATTGTTTAAAGATTGATTTACATAAACACCATCCAAGTGATGTAGAATATCATGTGGATCAACAAATTAGCACTCAAGTTTCATTTACTAGATCTCAAGCTAAAGTCAAGATAATTTAAAAATAACAATGCTTAGTCTATTGGCAAGCTAAACACCATTTCATTATTTTATTTTTAAATCATAGAATTTTTAATTTCTTTTAGTCACTTTTGATTTGAAACTTTGAATTTAAAATTTAGAGAATAATATGTGAGGTGGTTGAATCCACATAAAATAACAATAAATATGATATAAACTAATAAGGTAACTAATGTCTCACATTAATGTTCCACCACCTTTCCCTCCACATTTTAATTTTTTTTATTTTGAAAGATTATTGTAATAGCTATAAATAACTCCACTTGATGGAATGAAATGATATCTTTTGATAATCATAAATTATTTAAGTTATTTTTGTGGTTTGAGAGCTTTACATCCAAACTTGAGGCAATCTTTAGTGGGGAGCTCATTATCCAACATCTCTTTCTTTTTCTCACCCAATACTAAGATAATTTGTTTTATACTTTTCCATACTTTTAACAATATAACTAAGCCTTCTATTCTCCTCCATAAGCTTACACATTTCTTCTAGTAAATAATAACTCTACGTCATTGGACACAACCTAGTCTTCATATTCACACAACCTCTTAAACACTATCATTTATAACCAATACTCTAGATCGAAATACATATCCAAACCTAAACATAAATATTTTAACCATATATCTCACTTAAAGCTCATTATTTAAAGTGATATTTTGAATTTGGACAAATTAGCTCAAGGTAAACAAGTTTAGGTATTCCACTATCATACATTCACCATGTTTCATTATTCCAACAACAAGTTTCAAAACTTATTTGTAGATATTAAAAAAGGATCCATGGACTTTATTCCTTTTAATCTCATCAAAGATGATACCCACCTCCATCAAAATTGGTATCAAAGAACAACTTGAAGAAATAACTTTGGAACTTTTCTTCAATAAAAGGAGCATTTGACAAGGTGGACTTGTTTACAAACTTGTGAGTTTTTCAAAATTAGGTGAATTAATTTCTTTCTTATGATAGTTTAAATTCATGTAAGTAACTTGGACATATATATATATATATATATATATATATATATATATATATATATATATATATATATGCTTATAAGTCGATGGTGGTAGTATAATATTCCAATTGAGCTCCACCATATAGCCTAGCCTTGGTTTCCCTTGTCTAAACTTACCATAACATCTTTTGAAAGAGAACACCTTAGTAAGGTAGTACTCCACTCTAAAACAACCTCACCCTTAATGTAAATCAAATTTTATTTGCATTGTTTTCCATTAATTTTCTTTACTTTAAATAACTTATGATAATTCTTAAGGTAAAGTTCATATTTAAGCATTCTCATTGCATAAAAATAATATAAAATTACATAACAATAAAATTTCTTTAGTTAGAACAAAGTGGACTATCAATCACCCACATCAATACAAAGTACTTTTAGCCTAAAATTTTACTTATATTGCACATTTATGTTGTATTTATTTACATTATTTCATTTATTTCTTACTTTTATATTTCACTTAAAAAACATTTATATGGCACCAAAACTTGACTTGACTTGACTTTATTATTTGATACCTTAGATCTTAGGATCCATGAAAATGATTTTAAAACTCAACAAATCTTGGAAAAGTAAGAATCAAATACAATAACTTAAAAATAAGTGTAAACTATTCTAGACCATCTACATAATAATAGAATACAACTCCTCATCTAATACTCTAATTGCAAAATAATACTTCTATAGAATCAATCCACGAAGTACTTTTAGCCTAAAATTTTACTTATATTGCACATTTATGTTGTATTTACATTATTTCATTTATTTTAACATATTTCACTTAAAAACATTTATATGGCACCAAAATTAGAGGAGAAATTGATTAGTTGATACCTTAGATCTTAGGATCCATGAAAATGATTTTAAAACTCAACAAATCCAAAGTAAGTCAAATATAATAACTTATGTTGGTGTAAACTATTCTAGACCATCTACATAATAATAGAATACAACTCCTCATCTAAAACTTAAATTGTACTTATAGGAATACAAAGAAGATTCATACTCAAATATAGAAAAAACCACATAGAAGACCACCAACTTTAAGAAATAAAAGAAGAGGAGAAATTATGTTAAGACAATAGAAGACTATAATGATCCACCTCAAAGAGTCAAAGTTGAAGGCCTAACTTATGTTGGTGTTCATGAACGAAATAAACTTCTAAAGGTTAGTTCAAATAGATGACTTCTTTGGTATACAAAATAGATGATTATCAAAGAATTACTTGTCCTAAAAAATTGAAAGACATGCTAAAATATAGTGGACAAATATGTTAGTGAATAGAGATTAAGGATCACCATACTTTGATAGAAATGAGAAAATCTAAAGTATTATTCTAGGCATCATGATAAGTTGCATAGTCAACTATTGACTTTGAGATAAGGTAACCATCTTGTAACTAAATATTTGAACATATTTGAAGACCTAATTTCAAGAACTAATTGTGCTTGTAATGATTAGCAATTATTTAATAAATTATTATTGGATTTATAACTTATATTAGGAATGAATTTGAATTATTTGACTTTAAACCTTTGAAGAAGCCTTTCATTATACTTTATTAGTTGAACAACAAAAGAAAATCTACTTTCATCCTTAGAATTATGGCTCAAGTCCCTTCCACTTCATCTTAATGGCCAAATGTTAGGCCTACCCATCCAATTAGCCCAAACAACCTTCCCAAAGTTCTTAAAAGAGCTTTAAAAATATAAGAAATAATATGTTTTAAATGTTATAAAAAGGGTCACATATAAAATTAATATAAAGCCAAAATTATATTTTGGATGAAATTAAAAACCTAGTGGATGATAACTAAGAGAAAAGTTTATGATGATACACCTTTATTTGATGAAAATTGACACATCTATTGGTTCTCATATTAATGTGATGAGATTCCCTATTATGGTTACAAATAAAGAAAAACATTACAAACAAAAAAACATCTTTAGTATGCATGTCATATGTGATAAAAAGAGATGTTGATTAATTATAGATGGTAGAAATGATATGAATGTTATTTCAACTCACACCTTAGTAAGAGCTAACCTAAAACATGAACCTCACCCAAACCATTTCATTTAAATTGGTTAAATTATACATCTTTTATGATCTCTCTAATTGATGTCTAGTTCTAATAAAAATAGGTAATTATGAGGTTCAAATTTGATGTGATGTTCTTAAGAAGACCTTGGTTGTATGATATGAATGTTATGCATTATATTAACAAAAATACTTATATTTTCAAACAAAATAATTAGATAATTAAACTTTGTCAATAAAGCCATTAGAAAAGGCAATCTCTATGATACCGACAAGACAACATCTAACATGCAACCTAAACATACTTTAAAGAAAAATGTCAAACTTCAATTAATTGTCACAAGAAATCTTATGAATAATACTACTATTTTTATTCTTGCTTCAAGATATCTACTTTTCCTTCTTTGACCTAAATATTGAAATAATAGGTTTGAAATATTACAAAAAGAATTTTATAATTATTTCTCATTCACTTGTTACAAGTAAAAGAAGTTACACCACACTCGAATAAAACTCACATACTTGTCATGCTTTCTTCCCTCTTCTCTAATTTTAAGATAATGTGCCCAATGAGCTTCTCGATGAATTACCTCTTCTATGAGACATTCAACATACTATTAATTCATACTTGGTTCTCAACTTCCTAACCTTCCTCGGTTGTAGGATGAACCCTATTGAGTGTGTTGAGATTAAAAGGTAAATTAAAGAATTACTAAAAAAAATTTATTCAAGACAGCTTAACATATATGCAATCCTAACTTTATTAACTCCCAAAATACATAGAATAAGATAAATATGTCTTGATAGTCGAGCAATTAATAAAATTAATATTAAATATAGGTTCATTTTTCCTGATTAGATGATATGTTAAATTTAATCTCATAAATAAATTTTATTTCTAAGATTGATTTAAAAGTAGATAACATCAAATTCAAATTAGATTAAAGATGAGTGGATGATTATTTTTAAATCCCTAATGGATTTTGAATGGATTGTCAAGCCTTTGAACTTTCAAATGCTCTTAGTATATTTATAAGAATAATAAATAATATTCTTAAGCCTTACATAGATACATTTTTGGTAGTACATTTTGATGATATTCTAATTTATAATCTAAGTGAAAATAGGCATCTACAATAACTACAATAAGTCTTTAAAACACTTAAACAAGAAAAATTATACAATAGTTTTAAAAAGTGTTTTTCTTACAAACTAAGGTAATTTTTTTGGGTTTCTTATATTAACAATTGGACTCAAGTTTGATCCCTCCAAAGACAAAGAAATCTTAGATTGGCCATCTTCTAAAAGTTTTTCGAAGTTAGAAGTTTTCATAGTTTAGCCAATTCATTAAGAATTTTAGTACTATTGTTTCTCCAACAATTGATATACTAAAATTGGATAACTTTCATTAGTCTCCCTAATGCACTAAAGGCATTGGACTAGATTAAAATTTTATCACTTATGCACTAATCCAGGCTTCTAGATTTCTCTAAAGCCTTTGATGTAACATGTGATGCTTTAATAATTTGGGTAAGAGAAATTTTGAGTCAAGAGAATTATTAAGTAGCATTCTTTAGTGAAAAGCTACATAAAGCTAAACAAATATATTCCATGTACAATAGAAAGTTTTATGTTGTAATTTATTCCTTAAAATATTGATGACACTATCTTTTACATAAAAATTTATACTTAATTCTAATTATCATGTCTTAAAATTTAATAATACTCAACAAAAATTGTGTCATAGCATGCTAAATGGGTTGAGTTTTTACAAAACTACTCCTTTAAAGAATAAGTTTGGAATTAAGAGTAAGGGTATTGATGTTTTACCTACAATAAACTTAATGATTTTTTTTCTTTATAACTAAGGATCTCAAGATTTGATTGAATTAGATATGATGCATAATGTGACCTAATTTCCACCTAATTTATTTAGAACACTTTGGTAAACTAATAACTTTACAAAGAATATTGTTTATTATAATTGGGTATTTATACAAAGAAAAGTACTTATGTATTTTTGATATTCTCTTAGAAAATTTCTTTTCACTAAGTTAGATTCCGGTGTAACTGGTCATTTTGTAAAAGTTAGATCATATGTTTATTTGAAAATTTAAATAAAATTTATCATCTCTTGTTAAAATGGGATGTTCAAAAATTAATTACTCAATGATTAATTTATAAATAAGCTAAAACTACCAAACAAAAGTTTGGACAATACATTGCTCATTCTTTATAGGCCTTAGAAGACCTATTGATGGATTTCTTTTAAGATAACCTAAGATAGTTCAAGGATAAGTTAGTATTTTTATTATAGTTGATAAGTTCTTAAAATGACTCATTTTTTGCTTTATTTTAAAATTAATGATGCTTCTCATATAGCTTTTTTTTAATGAAATAGTACAACTTAATGGTCTTTCCTTAGCCATTATTTTTTGATAAAGATATGTTTTATCTCATATTTTTGGAAAACACTATAAAAACTATTAAGCTCCAAATTAAAATTTTCTTATCTTTGACCCACAAACGGATGAAAAAATTTAAGCGGTCAACCTGCACCTTAGGAAACTTGCTTAAATGTTTAGTGGTAAGAGTTTAGTAAATTTAGAGTTACATTTACCAACCTTTTTCTTATAATAGCATAATGTCTATAAAACTATGAATAATTATCTTTTGAGATAGTCTATATTCAAATCCTAAGACAACCAAAATATATAACAAACTTACCATCTCATACATTTTCGATGCAACATTCTCATTTGTTAAAAACTTTTAAAGCTTCCATGACGATATAAGAAAGCAAATTACTATAAGCAATCAAAACTATGCATCCAATGAAAATCATAGTTATTCAACAAAAATATATTAAAGAAGAAGGTCATGTTTTGATTCACATCCTCCTTGAGTATTATCAAACCCTAAATATAAGAAATTACAAGCATAGGCCTATGGTCTTTTTAAAATCCTGAAAAAAAAAATGGAACTAATTACTTAGATTTGGCTATTGATATGCTCATTTATCTAGTTATTAACATTGAAGGTATTCTATTATAACAAAGTGTTAACCAACCTCCACATGTTGTCTTACTCTTTAGTAAGAGAGCATTGATTTTACATAATTAGTAAAAGACTTCTTAGATTCCAACTTTATGAAGTATAATTCAAATGAGCCCAAGAGAGTTGATGCCATATAAATGAACAAATTAGATCTCAAATTTCATTTACTATATCTCAAGCTAAAGTCCATGATAATTCAAAAAAGAAGAATACTTAGCACATTAACCTTTTAAGGCCCAAATTATTATTTTATTTTTAAATCATGTAATTTTTAATTTTTTTCCTAGAAACTCAATTTAAAATTTTGAATTTAAAATTCAGAGAATGACATGTGTGGTGGTTGAATATAAATAAAATAATAACATATGAAATATATGATTGACATATAATAATAAGGTAACCTAATATCTCACATTAATGTTGCCACCCAATTTTCCCTTCATGTTTTGAATTTTTTTTCTTTGAAAATGATTGTAATGGCTTTAAATACCCCATTGTTAGAATGAAAGGTGATCTTTCAAAAATTTAAAATTATTTAAGGTATTCTTGTAGTTTGAGAGTTGATATCAAACCTCAACAACTGTGGTGGAGTGCTAATTATCCAACATCTTTTTTTTTCTTGCATCCAACACCAAAGGTAACTTATTTAAATATTTTTCATACTTTCTATTATCATTTTAATCATCCACTAAGCCTTTTACTCTTCTTCATAAGCCTACACTTTTCTTCCACTTAGTAACATCTTTACTTCACTTGTGAGAGCTAGTCATGGTATTTACAATAACAATCTCTTAAACTATCATTCCCAACCAACAATTCTAGATAATAAATACATATACTAACCTAAACATCCACAAGTATTTGCATCCATTTACCTTATTTAAAGTACATTCCTTAAAGTAATAATTTAAATCAGCACAAATTAACTCAATTAGCTTAGGTAATTTCACTATCATGCTAGTCTACACCCTTTATTATGCCATAAAACTCCAAAACTTAAGCCATTAATCTAAGGATCAATGGACTTTAAAATTGTTACTCTCACAAAAAAATGGTACCCTCCTCCAACACCAAACCTAAACCAACCAAGTCCAAAGTTGATTAAGATGATTAATCATTAAAAAAAAATTAGAATCAAAATGAAATTTAAATAAATAATGTTAATGAAGTTAAATGGATCTAAAATAAATTCAAAAGAAAATCAACCTAAATAGTCCCAAATTAAATTAACTCAAGCAAAACTCAATCAATATTAAGGTTAATTGAAATAACTAATTAGTAATACACATAATTAAAGTTGCATAAATCAAACTCAACCAAAATCTAGTTTGACCAAACAAAGTGGAAATATAGAGAGAGAGAGAGAGAGAGAGAGAGAGAGAGAGAGAGAGAGAGAGAGAGAGAGAGAGAGAGAGAGCCTAAATGAGTTTATTTGAACCAAAAATCAAAATATATTAATTTTGACTCACCAAACTTTTGTTGAGTCAATGACATACCAATGAATTGATTAAGTGACATAATTGGGCCATGATATCAATTTAAAAGTAAAAAAAGAGAAAAATGTGGGTTGGATGAGAACATGCATATACACATGCATACATAGATAAGCTAACATAATCTAAGAAACTAATCATGCCATAATAAATTGACCAACCCACACCTCAAGCTATTGACTTAATTAGTTGAGGTTTAACATTATAATCCAATCCTTAAATTAATAAAGTGACAAATTAACATACAAAAATAGCATAAGTACTTGGGAATGAGAAAGATTACTTTTTCTTTATTTACAAATCCATGATTCCTAATACTTGTAAACAAACGCTTCCTACCTCTTTATCTCACAACTCATAGCATGTCGCTAAATCCCAAGCCCAACTATCACCTTACATGAACTAGGCTTCCCTTGAACCTCAAATCAGTCAACCATGGACTCCCCTTACAAAAAAAAACCATCAAAACCCACCGTCTCATGCCTTCTAATTGTTTGATATGCAACTCCACTTTAGTATCACCCAATCATCAGGTGCCCTAATGGCCTATTTAAAGTTCTTGGATTTATCTCAAGGCCACATCAAATTATTGAAGTTGAGAGGCTCTTCCTCTCAATTTACCAATAAAAAATATTCTTAAACCACATTGAATGAGAACAAAACTCCAACATTGTCCCCAAGCATTCTAGCATGGAGTTCAATCAAGGTGAAAGAGCTTGATGCATCTAGTGATTGGGGAGGAATTTATTGAGCTTCTCAAGACTTCATCTCTTCAAGATAAAGCTACTTCACACACATGAGCGATCCAACATAGCTCCACCGAGTTACATTCTACGATGTCACCGGTGTTGATGTTTTATGAAGTGAATGTGAATGATCCAACCGCTAGAAACCTGTCTTTCTTCTCTTGATTCTTTTGAATGCACATTTTCCTCATTTCATGGCTAGAATCTCTCATCATCACCGTCTCATGGATGGTTATGGCTTTGTGCAAAGAAGAACATGATCTTGTAGTTTGAACATAGTTATGGATGCTAGATCCAAACAAACCTAAACCTAATTGGAACCATGCTTTACATTTTGGTGTCCACGGCTTGGGACTTATGTATAGTGAGTTGCCTCAGTGGAAAGAAAATAAAAAAAAGGGAAATGAATAATAAAATCTCATTAAAATATCAAAACTTCAAAAAAAAATTACAATAGAAATAATATAAAAATACAAATAAATATTTATAATTAAAAAAAGAGAGCGGAACATCAAAAAAAATTCCCTAAATTTTGAAGTATTTTCAAAGTAATAAAGCTTTAATTAAAAGTGTATTTTAAAAATAACCTAAAATACTCATCAAATGGTCTAAAATTTTTATATTATAATGTTATGATTTCCCATTCTTACCATAATATTTTACTTTGGATGATAATGTGGATAGTTACAAAATTTTGAATGCTTAAGGCTAAAATCATTTCATAATTGATTTTAAAATTACAAAATTACTAAAAAAAATTTGTTTACACACTTAACTAACATAAAAGAACTTACAAATATGTCCAAGCTCTTTGATTTTGGCTTAATAATAAAATCCCAAATTTGGGGTAATTAATTCTTAATTAATCACATAAATCAACTTGAACATTGAAATTTTAAAATAAATTATATAAACATCAAAAAAAAAAAAAAATTCAAGTAAGCACTCTTTGGATTAAAGGAATAAGTATAACTTATTAAAAATAAGATCCCCAATGTTTAACAAGTAGTTTGAGGGTTATTTGTGTTTAAGTGAAATTTAAAATTTTAAAATTAACATTAAAAATCCCTAACTAAATGACATGAAATTTTATGGGATATTCTTGATGGCATTCGAGGTCTCTAATAAAAATTCAAAAAAAATTTGTGCGTATAAAATTACCAAATGTATGTTTTCATGAACAAACAACTTATTTAACACAAAAGCACTAGAAAAAATGATTAAGTCCATTGATTTTAATTAAATCTCAAAATTATCAAAATTAGGATAACTAAGCCATTAATGATTGATTAAATCATCTAGAATTTATTAAATTCTCATTTAATTGCATAAATTACAAAACAATACAAATATTTTTTTTGCTCTACCTATAATGAAAAATTTAATGAAATTAAAAGACAAAATAGTGTTTGATAACTTGAGAGTAATTAGAATTTCTTTGAATTCTTAGTGTAATTAGTTAGAAAATATAAACTCAAATGTTTTGAAATTTTTGTGATAGGTTTTGTATGTGATCTTTGAGCTTAGTAATTTTCTCAAATTTTTAGGGGCTACGTTTTATGAGTTATTAAAATTGATATGAAGGATAATTTAATTAATTAATTTAAAATCATAAAAATCTTAAAATTTCATCTTAAGGACTTAATACTTATTGAAAAAAGTAGAATCATAAGAAAAATGTCAAACACATTTCATCATCCTTAATTACACTAATCACTAAATTTGGCCTAATTACATATTTTCATTTACTACTTTACCTCTATAGAATTTCATCAATTTGTTAATCTAAGTTCAAATAATTTAATGATCTTATGATTAATCTTAGAAGTATATATATATATATATATATATATCTGTGTGTGTGTGTGTGTAGATTGTATGTATAATTTATAATTATAAAATTATTAAAATTAACTTATAAGTCACTCAAGTATTTTATTTTAGTCTTTAATTAGAGAAAATATTTTTGCATATTTATCAAAGCATTTTAATATCATATTTCTCATAAAAAATCAATTAAATTGATGGATTATTATATATCAAATAATTCCCAAAATTTCTCAAATCCTTATGGAAAGTTCTTCATGTCTTATTTACCCTTAAAATATGATTTTATAAGGTTTAGAGAGATTGAGTTAATTAAACCTATATTTAAATGCATATATAATTACTTTAATATATACAAAACTACATTTATTACCACTTAAGTTAC
Organism: Cymbidium sinense; assembly: GCA_021442155.1. Classification (NCBI taxonomy): domain Eukaryota; kingdom Viridiplantae; phylum Streptophyta; class Magnoliopsida; order Asparagales; family Orchidaceae; genus Cymbidium; species Cymbidium sinense. The sequence continues at coordinate 57,564,311 of CM038230.1, read as the reverse complement.
AAAATTTATAATAAATAAAATAAAGATAAACCAAATTGTTATTATAAGTTTATATTAACCAAAAATACATAAGGAAAATGAATCCGCTTATTTTGAATATAAAATAATATTTTTAATGATTTAAATATTTAAATAAAATAATTAAGATTATAGAATATCCAATTTAAGATCTAAATTACATAAAATTCAAATATGAGTATTGTGGTATTTTAATTTGGAGAGAGTTATCATGCAGATCTTAGGAGGTGCTTATTAAAGTGATGCGGTGGCATTGAGATATGATGTATCATCTCAAGAGATGAGACATCACCCTACAATGGACCTAATAAGGATTCCTAAGATGGGTCTATGTATACAAGAGATCTTTCCTTGACTTTATATGGAGAAGAAGAGAAAGACTTATTTATGCGAGGTTCTTTAGTTTTCTATGGAAGCAAGCTTCCATAGTTAATTACATCTTAAGAAAGAAATTTCCTAAGAACACTCTTGACTAAAGTAGTCAATAAGTATCTCCAAAGATCTCAAACTTAAACAATCAAAGAATTAGCATTTATGGAAATTAAATGGGAGACTTCAAATAGGAAGACTTCTTTAGATTCAAAGGAGGATAAGTAGAAAGCACTCTTGGTACTAGAAAGTCTATTAGTGCTCTCTATCTATAGTGAGGCTTTACATATTTAAGAGAGAAAATTTATTTTTCTTTAAGTGAAAATCTTATTAGAATGTGTTGACCTCATCTTTTTTGGGATGCTCTCAACTCCATCTTGGGACTTATTTTAAACACTAAGAGTTCCTTAGTTTTAAGATACTTCTAGTGATTAGGTGAACACACCTAATCTTAGAGACATAGAAGAGTTAGCCATAGGACAGTCATGCCTTAAGGGTGTTAGGAAAATTTGCCTACCTATAACTTGAACCAAATCCTCACTTCCTCCTTTCAAGTCATCAAATCAATTCAAATCAAATTTTAAATAAAATCAACTTCAATCTCAAATCAATTAAAATTTAATTGATTTTCCTAAATTCAATTCAAATCAAACTCAATCAACTTCAAACTCAAATTAATTTCAACTTGATTGATTTTTTGAATCTTAAATCAATTACAATGGATTTTCTCAAATCATGAATGAATCCCAAATGATTGAAACCCATGATTCAATTCCAAATCCTAAAAATCTTTCCTAAGCCCTTTGATTTCATCTTATGGACTTAGCTTGAATCAAATCCAAATCAACTCAAATTCAAAATATTTTCTCAAAATCCATTTATATTCTCATTTATATTCACAAATATAAATGAAATGAAAATTCAAATATCTAAAAATCATTTCAAAACTCAAATTCAAATTCATCCAAAATTCAACCTATGCCTTTCAAGTCAAATTCTTGAACTTAGCCAAATCAAATTCAAAATCAAGCACCCTAGATTTTCTTCATAATTCAATCAATCCTTCGTCATGAATCCAAATATGAACACAAACTTCAATCATCAAACCAAAACTAAATTCAAAACTCAAATCCAAATTCATCTAAAATTCAACCTAAGCCTTTCAAGTCAAATTCTTGAACAAAGCAAATCAAATTCCAACTTGATTTTTCTTGATTCAATAAATCAATCATGTATCCAAATATAAACACAAACTTTAATCATCAAACCAAAACTAAATTCAAACTCAAATGCAAATTCAAGCAAAATTCAAAAATTCAGTTAAATTCTTGAACTTAGCTCAAACTCAAATCAAAACCTTGATTTTCTTCATAATTCAATCAATCCTTCATCATGAATCCAAATGACACAAATTCAAACAAAACTCAAATTCAAAACTCAAATTCAAATTCACCAAAATTCCTAAGCCTTTCAAGTTAAATTCTTTAGTTATCAAATCAAACTCAAATCAAGCCAAACCCATTTTCTTCATGATTCAATCAACCCTTCAATCATGGAACCAAATATAAACACAAACTTCAATCATCAAATTAAAACTAAATTCAAAAATCAAACTCAAATCAAACTCATGTTCATCCATTGAACTTGAAATTGTCAAATGAATCAAAACCCATTTGACTCAAATCACTTGCAAATGGATTTATATTTCAATCATAAGTCCATATGTGAGTTCAACCAAACTTGATTCAAGCCTTGATCAAGTCAATTGACCCACTTAACTTGTGACCTAAAGTAGCCTTTGAGCCAAATTAACCCTACCCAAATTGGATTGAACTAAGCCCACCTAAGCTCACATGAGCAACAATCATCATGAGATGATCAATCTCAAATTAGGTCAAAGTCAAACTGTGTTGCTAAGTCAACACTTGACTTAAACTAGCCAAAATCCACCAAAGGCCAAATTGATTGAAACCATTGATCTAGATCCATTCTAAATCAATGTTTGAATTTGACCAAGTCATCATTTGACCTACTTGACCCAAGTTGACCCAACTTGACCTAAAAGTCAAAATATGTCAAAACTTGATCTAAGCCAAATTGATTGAAACCAATGGGTCAAGTTCATTCTAAATCACTTGTTGAACTTGACCCTCAATTGGCCTAGACCCAACCTAGCCCAATTGACCATGAACCCAACTTGACCTAAAGGTCAAATTGAGCCAAAAAAATTAAACAAAATTGATTGAAACCAAAGCTTACATATTTCAAATGACCAATGAAACCAAAACCAACCATGACTCAAATTGGGTCAAATTGGTCAACTTGACCCATTTGACCTAAATGAAATCAAATAACCATATAAATCAAATTGAACCAAACCAATAATGCCAACATTTCAAATGGTCATAATGAAACTTGAGACACAATTTGACCAATTGGTCAACTTGAGTTAACCCATTTTGACCTAAATGGGTCAACATGAGTCAAATGACATCAAATCAACTCAAATTCCTTGAAATTTTAGCCTAATTTCAACTTATTCTAAATCAGTAAAATCAAATCAAATGACCATTTTACCCCTAGGTCAAGGGTAACCCATGGCCAATTCCTTGGAATTTGGTCAATTCCTTTCATGATCACTTAACATCCTCTTAGTGGACCAAATGGACACTAATGATCATGCACATGACCCAATGGGTTTCAGTTAGCAAACCCAACCCAAAACTACCACCCCACTCAAAATGAGCACATGGGATCACCTCACACTCTCTCGGCACATGAAAACTTCTCCACTACCTTCCGCCAAAACGAACCATGTACCTCAAATCAAAATAACCCACTCAGAGGATCAATTTGATCAAAATAGCATTACACTCTCGGCCATCGATCCTTGTATGGGGATATATCCGTTAATTTCATTTCATTTGCATGGATTCATATTTTGATTGATGCATAGGAACTCAAAGGATGCAAACCCAAGCTCCTCCAAGGTCTCTTAAGTTACTTTGAATTCTCCATTTTGATTTCTTCAAAATAGGGGGAAGGAAATTTCAAACTCATCCATCACTCAATTTCAGCTCAATTCCTCCTTCAAGCACCTGAGGGGGTGAGCTCACCCAAATCTTCTCCCAAGTGCTCAAGAGGAGAGGTCTAGACCAAGGCCACTATTTGAAGGAGGCTGATCAATAGGAGATCTACTCAACCTCAAACCTCAAACCTTTAAGGCTTTGTCCACTAGACAAAGCTACCTCGGTTGGCGGTGATAGCCTGATGAGGTACTATTTAAAATCGAGCTTACATTGAATTTTCTTTGGTCCTTTTGAAGGAATCATAAACTTAAGTGATTTTCTGCGTTAGATCTTCATCTTCTTGGATGTTGATGGTGTGGGTTCAATTTTAGCTCAAATCGAGCTTAATGAGCTCGATCAAGCCATGGGGATTGCCCTCAGGTGAGCTTGATAAATCATCCATCCCGTATTTTGGATGGGCGGTCATAATCCACGTTAGATCCATATTTTAATCTTTAATATTAGCTTGATCTGACCATCGATCTTTGATGGAGCGGTTCAAGGAAAGCGTAGCGTGAGTAGCCAATGTGACAACTTAAATAACCAATCTCATGTGGAAAGCGTGAGTCGTCCATGACGGAATTATTTATATAATTAGGGATTTAATTAAGTTTTAATCACAAAACTTCAAAACTACCTAACTAAATAGAAAAATCAAAAAAATATAAACTCAAATGCATTTTGAAATTATTCAAAGATAAATAATATAAAATTAAGTTTAATTGATTTTGAATAGTAACTTTTATGCAATTTGGGTTTTATGTAATTATATTAATTACTTCCTAGTTATTTCATGTAATCCCAAACTTCTGTATATTTAGTGGGATGACTTACGCTTCCCTTTATTTTTGGGATTTATTAATGGTCTAATTAAGGGAATTGCTTGATTCACTCCTAATCACTCCTTTAATCAATTAAATGATTAATTAACCTATTAAATAGTGATAAATTCATTAATTAAGTTTGCTAATTATCTTGGAATAGTGAATGGACTTGGGGAATGAGATTAGAGTTCTCTCCCAAATCTTTTCCCTAAGTTTATTTCATTTGGATAAAATCTAATTAAGGTGAAAATTAATTAGATAGTTTAATCACTTTATTAAATGGCTTAATTAATCAAAATTTTAAAAAATCAAATCAATTTGAATTTAATCAATTCCTTCTTGGGTAGATACTTAGGTGTTCAATAACTAAGTAGCGAAAATCATATCTAACCCATATGTGCGGGAAGGGTTATGAAACTACTTAAATTAAACCCTTTAGCTTAATTAAACATTAATTGTGAGCCAAATGCATTAGGCCCCTTTCTTTCTTAGGTGCATTCTTGATTTAAATTCCTTGTGATTTTATGTCATACATTAGCTCATAATTATTTGGTTAAATATGTTAAAAGTGGTGTAGGTAATGGGTAATTAATGGACTTAATGTACACCTTAACCTAAACAAAATACAAATTAATCTAATGGTTCTAAAATTAAACTAAAATAACATATACATGTTGGAGATGGGTTAGGACTAGCAAACTTTTTCACATTTTATAAATTAAAATCAAAAAAAACTAAACAAAAATCTCCTTAAAATAACTTTGATTCACTTTAAATAATCTTATTCCATAGGATTGTCTTTAGGAATTAATTAGGGTAAATGAATCATGCTTTCATCACTTTATTTCTTTCTAGATGCTAAATGTGTATGTCATATGAAAATCATGCATTCATATCTTTTGAAAAATCAAATTAAAATGAAATGTTTCCTTTATGTCAAATTGCAAGTTTTGGCAAAAGTAAGAATATGAATGGCTATTATCACTACTAAATCAAAATTAATTTTAAAACTTATAAATCAAATATTACAAGGAATGCTACTTATAGTTATTTATAAGCTTGCATGTGAGTGAAATATAAAGGTGTTCATGTGACTTTCCTTTTTCTTCCTTTTAACATAGTTTTGAATAGGATTTGCAAAGTGTATAGTTCATTTGAAAAGAACACAACACTTCTTAAATCCAATCCTATTCATTCTATGTTATCAATTAAGAAGGATATTCACACTTACATATGTAAATTGCATAAAAAATAAATAAATAAACATAAACTTTTTTGCATGACTCTTTTTCCATTCATTTGCTTTGGTACATGCACATGTATTTAAGAAAAGTGGTATATTAGTCGCAGGTCTTGCCTTACTCACTTATGCCTTTCATACATGTAAATGTGCATTTGAATAATGGATAAAAGAATCCCTCTTTTCTACTTAACAAAATCATGCATACATGAAACATTCCAAAATCTTAAGAAACATCTCTTAGCATCCATCATTAAGGTGTGATAAGACTTCCATTTACATGTATAGATATGCTTAGGATTCATCCATATGCATGTCACATGTTTGGAAAGAAATAAAGTGTTGTGTGTTTTATGATAGTAATTCATTTACTTAATCTTAAAATGCCTTTCTTTTGAATAGGTTTGTTTAGAAAAAAAATCTAAGGTTAGGATTAATTAAAACACATAATAAAATATTCACTAAATAAGAATAAATAATGAATCTACCTTAGAAATTACTTAAGGTAGGGAGGAAGAGAAGTTCTCTTCTCTTTTCTCTCTTTATAACACTTAGTAATTAATTGTAGGTTCATTCAAACCTAATCAAAGAAAATAAATCAAAAATTAACTAAATCACTTAAATGAAACCACCCTCTAAGTTGAACTCTTTCACACTTAGAAAACTTCAACCTTAAAGTCTAGCTAAACATACAACATAAACCTTAAAAACACATTAAGTCACCACTTTAGGTTAGAGGCATATAGTTTGATGTTTGCTTTTTTTATTTTGTGATGTAATATTTTAGTCGGATGTTAGGGTGTATGTAGTAGAATGGTAGGGCGATCTTAGTCTAGTTTTATGAGGATTATGCTTAAGGGCACTAATAAAAATATAAATATTTTTTTTTATTGTGCTATACCTACCCAAGCATAATCAAAATATAGGCGTGGACTTGGTTACCCATGTGTGGGTACCAGTCAATTTATTCATATACATGTTTGGGATTGTTTGATTTATTTAGCTAATCTCTATTTTACATGTTTTAGTTAGATTTCCTTTTCCCATTTTCATGTAATTTTGCCATTAGGATTTTGGAATGATTGTTATGGGTTATTAGGATGGACATTGGTCATAAGAATTATGTCTTATGTACCATGTGAAGCCTTTGGACCAATTCCAAAAAGAAGAAAGATGAAAGAAAAAAAGAAAGAAAGAAAAGAAAGAAGAATGAAGAATGAAGAATGAAGACCCCCATAATAATGAATTCCTTCTTGATTGTAATTTATTCATTTATAATAATCGTTGTATAAGTGTAGAGCTTGGATACCTAATTTATTTTTTGGGTTTGTACGGAGACCCAAATGGCCTCTTATTCTTTTACTAGCTTTATAAATTATTTGATGTTTGTTTAGCTTGTGCATTAAGATGGCATATTTTTCTAGTTTCTTCTTGCTTTGATGTATGGCTGGATGACTATTAAGATCTTAGGAAAATAAATTTTCTATATAATTAATCAATTCAAATAAAAAAATAAATAACTCATAACCTCACCTAAAGCTTGGTTATAAAACAAGATAAAAGATTTAGCCCCAAGCGGATGTTGTATGTTTTCTCACATCACACATAAAAGCATCTTATTTCACTCTCTTGTTATGGAGGGCTTCCACCTTTATCGAGAACTTGGCACTTTGAGAGCCATGGAAACACACCTCCTATCTTCGATTTTGGCCCATAATCTAATTTCTCATGCATTAGGCATATGAATCATAAAGCTTGTGTCAAATTGATTGTCCAAAATGAAAATAAAACATAACAAAATTTGCATTAGATTTAAATCATTAAATCATGACATGATCTAGTCTCTTAGAGTGTATTTAAGGACTTAGTCTCTTTCTAAATAAATAACAAGCTAACTTACAAATGCATATGACTTGCCTACATGTATTTAAAATCATAGGAGTTAGTTGGCCACCCCTGATTGTAAGTAAAGTTGTGGCTTATCCTCTCTTGTGGAGTAAACCAAATACCCATTTTGCCTTAGATTTAGGTCATGCTTTTGGCCCTCAAAGCTCCATAGATTTAGGTTAGAGGTTGCTACTTTTCTTTGTGGGCTAGTATAAATCCTCACCTCTTAGGCATTTCCATGACCTTGTGTGTACCATAACTTTCTAATAAAATTCAACTCAAATAAATAAATCACTTCAATTTCAAAATATAAAGCCCCATAGGATAGTTTGGGATGCTTACTAGGCTTCAGTATCATAAGCACCCCTACTCATCTTCATTTGGCTTGATAAGAACTCCCTCTCTTGATCGATCCCACTTGATCTTAAAATGAACCAATTGATTAATAGTCCTATCTTTGAAATCTTTGGAGACAATAATCATTTACCTTAATCGAGAGTGTTCTTAAGGAATCTCATTTCTTTAGATGTAATTAACTATGGGAGCTTGCTTGTAGAAAACTTAATGAACCATTTAAAATAAACTACTTTACTTTTCCATGTAAAGTAGGGGAAGAATCTCTACATTCAAGACCCATAGTCCTTAGTCCTTATTAAGGTGATTAGGTCCATTTGTAGGATGGTGACTTACGTCTCGATATTGTACACCATTCCTCAATGCCATACCCAATCACCTAATAAGAATCTCGTGGATCTGCATGGTGTCCAGAAGTGTTGTTTGAAGAATTATTTTTGGTTCTTCATTTTATTTCTTTTCTCTCTAATAAGATTAGAATGAAGAATTGAAAATATTCACCAGAGATTTTTTTGGCACTCATGGGATGGTTCCTCTCTCCATCTTTGGTAAATGATCATCATCTCCAAGTATCGATAGTGGCTTTGTATATGAATCCAAGACTATCTTTCTTTTATTGGCACTATATTTCATCTTAAGCTAAGCCAACATCTTTAGGTTTTAGGACCTCACCCGTGTTGGTCTTAAAACTGTTGGGTTCCCCAATGGGTGAAAAAATAAAATTTAATAAAATATAATTAAAGACTTTCTCCTTTCTTTCTATGGTAAGAAAAGGTTCATTCCAAAATTAAAAAAATAAATCCTTCATAAAACATCAATTTCCAAAAGCACTTTTCAAAATGCACATAATAAAATGTTTGAACAAAAAGTTTCATAAATCACCCTCATCTAACAATCTTCATGATTGTTATATGTAGATCATTTCAAAAAAAATAAAATCCAACAATCATAATTTCAAAAAAAAAAAATACAAATGAACATCTTCATTCAATTTATTGAATGAAGATTTCATTTTCAAAAAAAATGAACAATCACATTTTCAAAACAAAATCAACAACAACATCCTCACAAAAATAAAATCCAACAATCATAATTTCAAAAAAAAAAGCACAAATGAACATCTTCATTCATATTATTGAATGAAGATTTCATTTTAAAACAAATAAACAATCACACTTTCAAAACAAAATCAACAACATCCTTTCAAAATAAAATCCAACAATCATCATTTTCCAAAAATAAAATTCAACAATTATATTTTCAAAAGCACAAATGAACATCTTCATCAATTCATTGAATGAAGATTTTTCAAATTAAAATCGAAAATAACATTTTCAAAACAAAATCAACAAACATCTTTCCAAAAATAAAAAACAACAATCATAATTTTAAAAGCACAAATGAACATCTCCATTCAATTTATTGAATGGAGATTTCATTTTCAAAAAAAAATGAACAATCTTCTTTTCAAAAAAAAAGAAAATCAACAAATCTCTATTGAAAAATAAAATTCAACAATCATATTTTCAAAAGCACAAGTGAACATCTTCATTCAATTTATTGAATGAAAAATTTCATTTTCAACAAAATCAAAATGAACAATCACATTTTCAAAATAAAATCAACAAACACCTTTTCAATCAAAATCAAAATCAAAATCAAAATCAAAAAAATAACATTTGGATCTTTCATTTAGCATACCCAAATTTGCTAAATGAAGATCCTCTTTTTCAAAAATCAAAATCAAAATAAAAAAAATCAAAAAATAACATTTGGATCATTCATTTAGCATACCCAAATTTACTAAATGAAGATCCTCTTTTCCAAAAAAAAATCAAAATCAACAATAAAAAACATTTGGACTTCTTTAGCATACCTAAATTTGCTAAGAATCCTCTTTTCCAAAATCAACAAAAATAAAATAACATATAGGATTTTCTTAGCATACCTAAATTTGCTAAGAATTCTTTTCAAAATCAATAAAAAAAATACTTGGATTTCCTTAGCATACCCAAATTTGCTAAGAATCCTCTTTTCAAAATCAACAAAATCAAAAAAAAAAAAATCATTAGGATTTCCTTAGCATACCTAATTTGCTAAGAATCCTCTTTTCAAAATCAACAAAAATCAAAATAAAATACATTGGATTTTCCTAGCATACCTAAATTTGCTAAAGATCCTCTTTTCAAAATCAAATCAAAAACAAAAGAAAAAAATACTTGGATTTCCTTAGTATACCTAAATTTACTAAGAATCCTCTTTTCAAAATCAACAAAATAAAAAAACATCATAATTTCCTTAGCAATAATTTGCTAAGAATTCTCTTTTCAAAAAATAAAATCAAAACAAAACACATTTTTTAGCATACCTAAATTTGCTAAGGATCCTCTTTTCAAAATCAAATTAAAAGAAAAACACTTGGATTTCCTTAGCATACCTAAATTTGCTAAGAATCCTCTTTTCAAAATCAACAAAATCAAAACAACATTGGAGTTCCTTAGCATACTTAAATTTTCTAAGAATCCACTTTTTCAAAATCAAAAAAATCAAAACAAAACACATTGGATTTCCTTAGCATACCTAAATTTGCTAAGGATCCTCTTTTCAAAATAAAATCAAAAATAAAAGAAACACATTTAGATTTCCTTAGCATACCTAAATTTGCTAATGATCCACTTTTCAAAATCAATCAAAAAAAAAAAAAATAAACACATAGGATTTCTTTATTATACCTAAATTTGCTAAGAATCCTCTTTTTTGAAAAAAAAATCAAAGTTAACAAAACAAAACATTAGGCTTTCCTTAGCATACCTAAATTTGCTAAGAATCTTATTTTCAAAATCTTCAAAAAAAACACATTTGGATTCTTCATTTAGCATACCCAAATTTGCTAAATGAGGATTACATTCTCAAATTCACACATGATTCACAATAAACAAAGAAAAAGAAGAAATTATTTTCAAACACCTCAGCATACCCAAATTTTCTAAGAGTAAATTCCAAAACCCAATAAAACAAAATCAATTGACCCTTTACTTTAACATACTCAAATTTGTTAAATGAAGGGTCCCCAATAATCAAAATTAAAATAAAAAATGAACCTATGGAAGCATCTCTCTGAACCCATTTTCAACATACCCAAATTTGTTGAAAGTGGATTCTCAAAATTCCCTTTCCAATCAATCTCAAAATCTCTCTAAATTCATTTGAGCCCAGTTAAAACTTTCAAGTTGTTGAGTGTGGGTTCAAATTTTAAATCAATATTCAAAAATCAACCAAGAAAAAAAATTCAAATTTATTTTTCAACATTGCGACTTTGTCACTTCAATTTTAGTTTTGATTGTTCATTTCAATGGTAGTAAAAGTATGTGTTCATATTTCCTTTGAGATGGACTTGGCCTTGGATCTAGCCTCCCACTTGTTGACTTCCACCTCATCCACTTTGGCATTGAGGGGACTAGGATTACATGTGAGGGAACCACCCTCACGAGTAGCATGGTGGTGGTGGGAAGAAGGCGATCATCTAGCTTGACATGATTCTTTAGAGATCCCCTCATTTAAGAGGAAGGTTGGGTGGTTCCCACAGGAGCATTACAATGCTAGGCAATTGTTTCCCATCGCCCTGGGGCTAGCACTCATTGGCACCTCCAAGGGGAAGGCTCCCTTGATTCCATGGATTGTCTCCCTCGCCTTTTAGATTGGGTCTAGTTCTGCTTGAACCAACCAAGATCAAAATAAGAACTACAAGATCAAGCGGTATCAACTTGCATAGCTAGGGAGTTGGAGCACCACTGATGCAATAGAGGAGTTGCCTAAGATGGTTTCCTCATGGTCATAGAAAACAGTTCCACCCTCTCTCATCGATAGAGAGGGATGTTAGGAAGATTTCACCTCGCCAGCTTAGTTTGATCTATCAATGAGAGGAGGAGGTACATGCCTTTGATCGGTTTTTTTCCTAGTGAGCTTATGGATGATCGAGTCAGCTTGGTTTGATGCATTCTGGTAGTGTTTCCAAATAGATTAGGCGAGGGCAGGCATTACATAGTCAGTGCAGCACAGTGGAAGTATAATAGGCGTGCCTCGACTTTGTTGACTTTCAGATCGGCGTGCCATCCATACCATCGATAGCATCTTATTGATGGGTACCCATCATGGAGGAGCTATGATCGAGGGAGAGTCTGGTGCCTCCACCACACTACTCTCCATGCTCACCATCTCTTGTACTGTTTGATCATCTATTATTCCCAAGGCCATGAAGGCCATATCGTGGGAGAAAGAGAACCCCATTGGTGATCCAAATGAGATCCCATTACATCTGCTCTATGGCAGGTTGAGCTCACTGCTCGACCTTCAATGGTGAAGAAGGAATGATGACCTCAGTATTATAGTCATTCCATCACCACCACCCGCAGCATTGGAGATTGTAGGTATGAGAGGAGGAGATAGTTCAATCTGGCTATAGATCCTCCTAGAAGTACCACTCCGATCCAGAGCGTGAGTATCTTTCTTCTAGTGAGTGTAGTCCTCAGATCGCTCTCGATCAAAGGTTAGGTGCTATTCTGCATGATAGTGATCCTACTCGTGCATCTTTTACATTTATTGGGATCCCTAGATGACATTGTAGCTTCTAGTGGAGAAGAAGGAGATCTTAGGATATGCTGGATTTAGAGGATGAGAATGTCAATTTTGATCAATGAAGATGACCGTTAGAGGATTCAGGGGTACACATGGTAGACACCAAGGGTTCTCCTCTCGTGATTAGCTATGGAAGGTGTTGGCCGAGGAAGAACGCCTACTCAAACACCTCCTTCAAGAATTAAGATAAACAAATAGATAGGATGGGGAAGCAGCTTGAAGAATTACTACTAGCGTTTTGGCATTACAGAATCAAACCCGGTACATCCTACTAAAGTAGAAATGGTCACCGAGTTGTTACATGTCTTGGATCTAACCAAGACTTCACCTAGAAGCGGTAACGCTGTATAGAAAGGAAGTGGATAGTACCTCCGATAAAAAAAAGATATAAAATCATGATTGAGCGTGAGTGAAGTGTTGGCTCATGCCCAAGGAGGATCATCAATTCCAAAGGGTAGACCCTACCCGGAATTTGAATGATGCCATCCAATATCCTAAGTTTTGTCCCTCCTTCTTTCAAGAGCTTTGATGGTGAGAATCAAGCGTATATATTGCACTTAAGCCAATTGTTTAATCTTTGATGCTCTCATTTTGACTTTTTGTCGTTAGCAGCATAGCCTTTGATTGGTACTGAACTTAGTTTTAGTGAACACTTTTTTGCTGAGTTGGAACTCTTCATTAAGAGGTAGCTTCGAAGCTAGGTGATCGTTGTGGCTCAACAAAACTCGGTGAGTCCCTCATTGATTATATTCTTAAATGGAGCTATTTGAGTATGAAATGCAAATCTGTGAATAGCATGCCATTGAAATTCTGTTGAAGAATATTCATGGCTATTCGCCTTCATGCTCAAAGGTTTTACCATCAAGATATTTGAGAAACTAATTGTGGCTAGCTTTAAGGAGAAGCTAAATAGTTGCCTTTTACCAATCAATAAAGTAAAATTTACAAAATCTTACAAAGAAGCCGGTGATAGTAGACAAGTGAAGCGTTGTCCGGAGATTTATGGACCTTGAGCTCCATAGCCATCACTTCCACCTCTACCACCACCGAGGCCATCCCCACCACCTCCATGGCCTTTGTCCTCCTCCTCAACCATATCCATGATAGTGGTACACATACCGCCAGGGTAAACTACGGTTCTACTCTTTGGATAAACTTAATAAGCTTTATTCATTTTAAAGGTCAGGAAGATCTTTAAGAATCTCTTAAAGAAGCTTGATTATACCCAAACATAGAAGGAGGAGGAGGAATAAGCAATGAATCTAACTTTTGTACCATGCTAGGTCATATTTTGGAATATTTCTTTACATTCAAGGCTTGAGCATAGCTTCAAGACATAGTTATCCCAAAGGAATACCTTGGAGCAACCATCCGTTCCATTAGGGTAATCCTTGGATACAGATCCTTCCAAAACCAAAGAAGGTTGGGATATCTCTTTATCCGCTCTGAGAAATTATCCAAAATCAAGAAACTTTTCTTGCGGTGCGAGCACTCAAACCTCAACATCAAGAAGGTTTGCAAGTTGTTGAGATAACTTAAGGAAAGGAGCTTCGGTAGCGGCGGCATGGTTTGTGCCGACCGGATAGCCAAGTAGCGCAACCAACCAGTCGGCCTCCAGTCCACCCTAGCACTACTACATTACCTACTTGACTAGCTCTTCTTAGTAGACATCTTGTATTGATGGATGAGGGCATCAAATCCTCACCCATCTTTACTTGATTTTACTATGTACCTCCTTTAAAATCCAAGAAATCAAGGAATAAAGCTAGCTTTGTATTGTGTCACTTCATGAGTTGTCTAAATCTACTCGAAAACTCTTATAAACAACAATTTATAACTCATCTTCCTTTTCTAATTTGGAGTTGGATCTTCCTTCTCTCGAATACTATGGGTTCACCTCTTGAGAATAGACTTGGAATCATAGGGATAGGAGAAGCTATGGCGATGTGCGGTAGAATCTTTCATTACTTGCCACAAGAAATCACGAAGTCAACCTCCATGGTGGCAGGTTCTACCTCAGAGGCACCTCGATAAGGAAAAGTCATTGGTTGAGATGATCAGAAGCCCTCCATGAGGATGCTCCACCCTTGGATATGCTTGTGGAGGATCAGCAAGGTGGACTACAATGTCCTCTCTCACCTAAGAAAGTTGTCATCTAAGTTAAGCATATATGATGCCCATATCTTATCAAAGAGATGAGAATCATTAATCAAGGCTCTCCTTGATAGAGATATACTTAGCAGCTCAGCTTTATTGGAGAGGAGGCACATTATTCTAAAGAAGCTCGGAGAATCACTTTCACGATGAAGACCTTCTTCTGGGGACATGGAGCCTTCCTCTTTTGATTGGACATGGGGAAGATTCAAACTTTCGGGGTTCTCTTGATCAGTGCGATGAAAATTATGAGTCTAAAGACTCTGCCTATTTGAGGATTATCTCCCACTGGAGATCGGATGATGTTGAAGGATTCAATAACAAGGTGAGAGCTTTAGGTTCCATAGTGTTACCTTTGAGAGATGGGAAGATTGAAGCCAAGTTTATATCATTGATTCAAATACTTCATTCACCGCTTGCTAAGGCCTTGGATACATCAATAAGATGATTCCATCCTCCTCCATCGCTGCATCAAGTTCAAGGATGGGATTGAGTACTATGTCAAAGGAGATGAAAAGCCATTTTCCAAAGAGAGGTTGAGATATATGAGGATGCAACCTACTATCTTCTCAAAACACCTTTTCTCATGAACTTGGTCAAAAAATTCAAATAAAAAAAAAAGAAGAAAAGAAAAGAAAAGAAAAGAAAAGAAAATGAAAATCCAAGTGAACAAGAAAGGAAATTGAAGAAGAAGTAGAATGATATCACATTCCACCCACGCTCATTCCATCATATGGACATGTGGGTAGGATGACTCAACCTCCACCAGGCGTGAGGCAGAGGAAGACATAGGTGGAAGACCCCTGGCCATCACCCAAGAGGTTCTAGTTCATGGAGTACCCCTACTATTCACACTTGGAATCCAACTCGAGATGAGTCTAATGTGATTAGCATACTGCCCAACCCTCTCAAGGTTTCATTGAGGTGATGGGCCTGAAAGGCAGGCCTCAGCAAAAGTATTTGAATCAAATGTATGTGAAACTATCGGTGGTTAGGAACCTTAGCTCTAACCTCACTTTCATCTCAAAAGTTGAAGGTTTAGTAGTTAAGGAAGCCCCTCAATCTTCCAGGATGTCAAAGAGATTCTTTTTTGGGATCATCATCCTCAAGTCCAAAAGTGTAGACTTGAGGATATTCAAACAAAGAATTAATGGAATTGCTTTTGATTGGTACTCGCCTTGTGTTCTTAATCTTGCAAAGAAGGGTTTGATTAGTCTAAATGTTGAGTACTTAAAAGCTATGGAACAATAGAGGGGATGCACAATCAAGATTAGGACTAGGATTGATGCGGTGGGTCCATCGATGATGATGATTACTTGCAGTTGTCACCAATCATCTGAGAGTGGATAGGTTCTTTTCACACACACAACTCTTATGAGGATGTGTGTTTAGAAACTTAGATGATCATGATCTCCAAATCAGATGCACCAAAATTTGAAGAGGAGATCCATTCAATAATTGACAAGCTTAAAGAAATCAACCTCGGATGGAGAAAATCCATGAACATACATCATTCTGAATGAAGAAGAAACCAATGACTTAGTTAGGCTATTTGAGTTTAAGGGTTGCTTTGCATGGAGCTATGAAGAAATATGATTATCTCTATAGCGGTCCACAAACTAGCAATAGATCTAACCAAAAAACAAGCTCCTAGATGCATGCGATTAGAAATTGAACATAGGTTTTTAAAGCGATTGATTTTGGTTTCATCGAAGAAAAATACCTACAGTTGTGCTGTCATCCCAATTAAGAAGAATGGAAAAATTCATATGCATCAATTTAGGACTTAAATAAGGCATGTCCCAGGATGAGTTTCCTCTTCCTATACCGAATTAATGGTGGACATGCCTCATCTCATACAATTTTCTTCATGGATGGGTCATCATCCTACAACCAAATCAAGATGGCCAGGATGAAAAGAAACACTTTTTTTGAACCCCATCAAAATCTATTGTTATAAGGTCATGCCTTTCGACCTTAAAAATGTTGGTGCTACATACCAACGGGCCATGACTCAGATCTTCAATGAACTCATCCATCATCGGGTTGAGTGCTATGTTATGATCTGATGATAAAAAAAGAGAAAGGAAGACCATCTCTTTGACTTGAGAGTAGTTTTGAATGGTTAAGATAAACCTCAAAATGAATCCCACAAGTGTGCATTGAGTAGCTTGAGAAATTCTTGGGTTTGTTGTGACATGGGAATAGAAATAGATCTAAAAGATCAAAGCTATCTTAGAAATGCCACCTCTAAAGTTTAACTCAACTCGATCTTTCAAGGATGGTTGGCATATCTAAGATGCTTTATTTCTATCGGGAGATGCAAGCCATTTTTTAGCACTTGTCAAAAGGATGCCAAGTTCAAGTGGGATGACAAGTGCCACATGCCTTTGAAGATATCAAATAGTATTTGGTGAAGCAGTTCTAGCGACCTATCGGGTAGGCCACTCATCCCTCTACATTGGATGACTCTCGGCTTTGTTGGCCCAATGATGAAGGAAGGAGTGCTCTCTACTACCTCAACCATTGCCTATTCTCTGTGAACTACTACCTATTGAGAAAAATATTGCCTAGCTTTGATCTTTGCATCCCAAAAGCTATGACACTATATGCTTTCTCATAAGGTGAACTTGATTTCAAAACCAATCCATTATATTATCATGACATGACCAATGTTATCGGACATTTGGCATGTTGGTCCATGATTCTCTCATAGTTTGATATCACATTCATACCCTCCATGCGATAAAGGTCACTAGATAATTTCTTAGCAAACCCCGCCTATTCCCACGTGATGATCTCCACGATGAACAAATCATGAACTTAGGGAGGTTGACAACCACCGATGGGAGATGTATTTTGATGGTGCTTCCTTTCATAAAGGAGAAGCACCATGATCTACTCTTCCGGAAAGGCGGGGGTAGGAATAGTTCTCTTAACTCGATCAATGTGATGAGATTCTCATACTATCTCCAATCCACCAACAATGAAGGAGTATGAGGCTTTGATTATCGGAGTTATAGCCATTATGTGTAGAGCATCAACATCTTTGGGATTCTCGTTGGTCATCAACAGTTGGGTCCTACAAGGTTCTCAAACCTAAGCTTCATCATTACCATGAGTATACCATGAAATTGGCCCAAATCCGAGTCACCATCTACAAGGTTCCCAGAGAGAACATAGTAGATGCTTTGGCCAAACTTGCCAAGAATTTGGCAGATGAGTCCATTCCAATAAGGGTCCAAAATAGACAAGTCATATCCCTTATTGTTGAACTCATCGAGACTTTCTCTTGAAGGGGAGGTTGTCATTGCCAATAGAGACAAGGAGCTGGATTGGAGGCAATTCATAGATTACTTGAACACGATAAACTACCTCAAGAAAAGTCAGCCCATCGGGTGAAATAGAGCTCTCTCTATGCTCTTGTGGATGGCACCTTGTACCGCGGTCTTTCAATCAAATGTGGTTATGTTTTTTTGGACAAACATGAAGCCCGTGAGATTATGGTACATTCATTATGCGGTGCATCAATCCAATCCAAAATGAAGATGGATCAAGAGACTAGGATACTGCCCTGATTACTACATGGATGTAGCTAGGAGATGCCATCGGTGTTAGGTACATGTGTGGTCATCAACCACCCAACATTCTACACCTACATTGGCCTCATGGCCATTTGAGTGTTGGGGTACCGACATTGTGGGTCCTATCGATCTCCTTCTTCCAAGATTCATGGTTCATTCTACCGACTACTTTTCTAAGTGGTGGAGGCAATCCCACTCGAGAGGTCATAGACATGTGCTTCAATTTTTAGATCATATATATATATAGGTTAGGTGCCTCGAACAAATTATATCAATAATGGTATGCATTCAAAAGCACCAAGATCAACAGCTTTTAAAAGATGGTATAGATTGGATACTCCACCATCTACCCCAGAGCAAATAGCAGAAGCATTCACTCATCCAAATACTAAAGAAGATGATGATAACAAGCGGATGGCATGAGCGGTTGGTTGAAACCTTATGGGCATACCGCACATACAAAACTCCAACTCAATCTACCCCATTTTCTTAGTGTATGGGTCAAATCATTCTACCTTTAGAAGTTCAACTCCCATCACTAAGGATAGCATTGGGTAGCAAAATCACTATAGAGAATGCAAAGTTGTGGTTAGAAGAGCTCAAGGTTTGGAGGAGAGATGGGGTGCCAACCTCAGTTATACAAGGCCAAAATGATTCAAGCTCACAATAGCTGGAGGGACTTTCAAGTAGGAGAACTTGTGTTAGTCTAAGGAGACCAATTGTTGCCCGAAAGATGGGAGGCAAGTTTGAACCCACTTGGGAAGGCCCTATGTCATAGAGAAGGCCTACCAAGGAGGATCTTATCGACTCATTGATTGTAAGGGGAACACCGATGCTTTTAATGGGCTCTATTTGAAGAAATATTACCCATAAATCATGTTTGAAAATAATTATCAACAAAAGAATAAAAATTTCATTCCAATTCATCAAAATCTTCTCTTCTTTCAAAGTGTTGTTTGCTTGTCTTGTGAATCTTCATGGCGTGTTTAGGATAGTGTAAGAGAGCAAGAGGCATCCTATCCCTCTTTCACATACAAACACAATCAAACACAATTTCTTGCTACTAGAATAGGTGTGAGAGAACCCAAGAGGCATCCTATTTTGATTAGCACAACTAAGTTAGGTGTAAGAGAACCCAAGCGACATCCTTTCTTGGTGGGAATCAGTTGCCATCATGGCACCATTTCATCAAATTCCCCAAGTGTGTTTAGGGTAGGTGTGAGATAACCCAGAGCATCTATTCCCTTTAACACAAGCACAAAATAATAAATCTTTTTTGTCTCGGGCTATTTTGATGTGGGAGCAAGCCCCTGGCACTCACTCATTAGCTCTCTAGGTTGTTTACATGCAACTAGTATGTCACCCGTGGTCACTTGTTTGGAAGATGTGAGTCCACGCTTTCTTCTAACTTGATTTACAAACCAATGAGGCACCTTGTTAGTTTGGTAGGCTTCACTACCAGGTAAGATACCTCATGTTGATTTTATTTAAGAAGATGTGAGTCCCATGCTTTCTTCTTGAACTAATCATCATGATTTACTAGGTCGAGTATATTTGAGGTTTAGGATAAGTCCCAGGCTCCTTTCCTCTTGACTACATTTGAGTTGATATAAGTCCCAGTGGCATTCACATGGTACCCAGGTCGGATGGCACCTTTGAGCGAAATGACTATCCCGCAATCAATTCCATAGGAGGATGTGAGTCCTGAGCTTTCTTCTAGGCGATTATTGCAAACCGATGGCACCTTAGGTTGGTTGATGTGCTATCTCTGACTCACCCGGTGGATACACCACTCTTGGCATGTGAGTCCCGACTTTCTCCTTGAGTTGGCCATACTTGATATTATCTTCTCTTTTGGATCAAGCCCTTGGCCCCTCTCCTGGGCACTCTATTTGGATCACATCCTTTGCGACCCCATTTAGACACTACCCGGTTACTTTTGGATTGAGTCCCCTTTCTTAGTAGCCACCCTGGTTGGAGAATTTATTGAGATGCTTTCTCCATTGGTTGATAAATCAGATAGGTCTAAATATAGCTCCTTCTAGTTTGATCCTCCAAACTAATAGTCCACATAAACTAAATAAATAAACAAAAATATTGATGTGGATTAGAATTCAAGCCCCAAAGGGCCTTTTCCAAGCAGCATCTATCTTTAGGGTAGTGTCGAGAACTCCCTATAATTGCGACTACGAGTTGAGATAAGTCTTGACACTCTCTCCATAGTTTAGGTCGGGTTCAATCTATTTTGCCATAGCGGGTTATCATCATCTCTTTGGAAGATGTAAGACTATGATGCATTCTTTCTAGCATGACTTGCAAATCTATGGGCGGCCTAGGTCGTTGATTTGTTGCCCAAAACCGATCACCCATGGTCTTTTGGTGGAAGATGTGAGTCCCATGCTTTCTTCCCTTGAATGATCATTGTAGCACTCCTTTGGTTGGATAGTTCTCCCTCGCGGGAAGCTACTCCTTTGGTTGAGTAAATCGATAGTCTAGGCGATATAAGCTCCTTCTCGGTGTGATCCATCATAACCAACGAATCCATCAAAATAAATTAAAAATGAAATTAATCTTGACTATCTTTGAGGATTTAAGTCCCCAATGGCATTCACTCAATAGTCACCCTAGGGGTTTTGATTTATTGCAGTCCGTCACCGTGGTTCCTTATTTTGGAAGATGTGAGTCCACTCTTTCTTCCCTTGACCATTTAGAAAGGCACCCTTTGGTTGGATAGTCTACTATGTGGTAGACTCCCTTTGGTTGGTAAATTAGAATAGGTCTGGCCTCAATCACAATATGGGATCCATCAAAAATAAAAATGAAATTAATCTTGACTATCTTTGAGCTGATTTAAGTCCCCATGCATTCACTCAATAGTCACCCTAGGTTTGATTTGTTGCCAAGGATCACCCAGTGGTTCCTTATTTTGGAAGATGTGAGTCCTGCTTTCTTAAACTTGACCATTACAAACCGAAAGGCACCCCTTTGGTTGGATAGTCCTACTATGTGGTTGGTAGACTACCCTTTGGATTGTAAATTTGATAGCTCAAGGCCCATGGCCCCTACTTAGTAGTCCCCATCCCATGGGATCCATCAAAATAAATTAAAAAATGAAATTAATCTTGACTATCTTTGAGTGATTTAAGTCCCCAGCATTCACTCAAATAGCTGGGTTGTTGATTTGCAACAATCACCCATGGTTCCTTATTTTGGAATATGTAGTGCTTTCTTCCGACTTGACCATTGCAAACGAAGGCACCCCTTTGGTTGGATAGTCCTACTTTGTGTTGGTAAACTACCCTTTGGATTGGTAAATTTGTTGCCCATGGCTCATACTCGGTGATCCATGAAATCGATGGGATCCATCAAACAATTAAAATGAAATTAATCTTGATATCTTTGAGATTTAAGTCCCCAGTCATTCACTCAATAATCCCTAGGTTGTTCAATTTATGCCATCACCCTTGTCTTTTTGTAGTAAGATGTGATTCCTCATGCTTTCTTCCTAGTGATTACATGAAGGCACTTTGGTTGGATAGTCCTATGTGGTTGGTAGACTATCCCTTTATTGGTAAATCTGAAAATGGACTCATCATCCAAACATGTGATCATCAAAAACTTAAAATGAAATTAATCTTATTTTCAATTTAAGTTGACATTCACTCAATAGTATAGTTGGGTTCAATCTCTTGCCAATGGATCACAACATGATCCCTGGAGGATGTAACATTATCTTTCTTCTTAGTATAATCAAAGGCAATCCCTTTGGTTGTTAGTCCTACTAATGTTTAGTATACTACCCCTTGGATTGATAAATTATTTCAACTCCATGGCTCTACCAGTGGAATCACAAACCAAATCTCAAAATAAAATTCAAAATCAACAACCTCTCCCCGAGTCAAAATAAGCTAAATAAACAAAACAAAATCAAAATAAATAATCAAAACAATCAATCAACAAATCAATCATTTCTCCCTGAGACTCAAATCAAATCAAACCTTTCATCCTATGACTTTCTATTTTCCTTTGGAAGGTTCACATACTCTATCCAGTGGATTCCTCCTTCACTCTCTTATGTCAAGTAGTCACATTGCACTAAGCTCTCGATTCTTTCTACCTTGGGTTTAGATCATTAGTGCTTGTGATCATTTGTTGATCATTTGGTCAACACCAAATCGTATGGTGTACCTTGTATCACACATACTTGGGCATTTTTTACCTCATTTTATATGAGCTCTCAACCCTCCATCTTAGACATGACTTCTCTTACACTAAGAGTTCCTTGTCTTAAGACTTAGTGATTGGGTGAACACTCAACCTAATCCAGAGACTTAGAAAGAGTTAGCCATAGGGTCATGCCTTTGTTAGAAAATTTTCTACCACTTGAACCAAATCCTCACTTCCTCCTTTCAAGTCAAACTCCAAATTCATCAACTCAAATCAACTTCAATTCAAATCAATTCAATTTAACTCATCAATTCAAATCAAACTCAATTAACTTTAAACTCAAATCAATTCCAACTTGATTGATTTTCTCAAATCTTAAATCAATTCCATGGATTTTCCCAAATCATGAATCAATTCAAATGATTGAAATCCATGATTGAATCCATTTCAAAATCTTTCCCTTTGATTTCATCTTATGGACTTAGCTTGAATCAAATCAAATCAATTCAAATTCAAAGATTTTCATAATATATTCTTATTTTATTTTTCATTTATATTTCAAATATAATGAAATATAAATTCAAATATCAAAAATCAATTCAAATTCAAATTCCTCTAAATTCTAACCTTTCAAGTTTTCTTGAACTTAGCCAAATCAAATTCAAATCAATCAAACCTTGATTTTCTTCATAATTCAATCAACAATCAATATAAACAAACTTCAATCATCAAACTAAATCAAATCAAATCCAAATTCAAAATTCAACCTAAACTTTTTAAGTCAAATTTTGAACTTAGCCATCAAATTCAAATCAAGCCAAATTTTCTTCATGATTCAATCAATCTTCAATCAATCAAATATAAACAATTTCAATCATCAAACCAAAACTAAATTCAAAACTCAAATCAAATCAACAAAAACTTCTTTCAAAATTCTTGAACTTTCAAATCAAATCAATCAAGATAAACCTTGACTTCAATTCAATCCTTCAATC
Source organism: Cymbidium sinense (assembly GCA_021442155.1). Lineage (NCBI taxonomy): Eukaryota > Viridiplantae > Streptophyta > Magnoliopsida > Asparagales > Orchidaceae > Cymbidium > Cymbidium sinense. The sequence continues at coordinate 57,541,016 of CM038230.1, read as the reverse complement.
ATCCAATATGAATCATCAACAAAACAAATTAAAAATCAAATCATCAAACTCCTCATTTTGAACTTGAAATTATTATGAATCAAAACACATTTGACTCAAATCAATGGTTATATTTCAATCATAAGTCCATATGTGAGTTCAACCAAAGATTCAAGCTTGATCAAGTCAATTGACTTTCACTTGAAAGTGACCTAAAGTACTTTTGAGCCAAATTAATCCCACCCAAATTGGATTGAACTAAGCCCACCTAAGCCTCATTGTGAGCAACAATCATCATGAGATGATGAATCACTCAAATTGGGTCAAACAAGTCAAACCTAAAGGTTATCCATAGCCAAATGAAACTTAAACTAGAAAATCCACCAAAGGCCAAATTGATTGAAACCAAAACCATTCATCAATGTGACCATCATTTGAGCCTAACCTAGCCAATTGGTCATTGACCCAGTTGACCTAAAATGAAAATATGTCAAAATCTAAGCCAAATTGATTGAAAAATGGTCAGTTCATTCAAATTACTTGTTGAACTTGACCAAAGCCTCAATTGGCCAACTAGACCCAACCCAGCAATTGACCATGAACCCAACTTAAGGTCAAATTGAGCCAAAATCAACCAAACCAAAATTGATTGAAACCAAAGCACATATTTTAAAACCAATGAAACCTAAACCCATGACCTAACCCATAATAAATCAAATTCAACTTGACCCATTTGACCTAAATGAAATCAAATGAACCAAAATAATATAAATCAAATTGAACCAAACCAATGATGATACCAACATTTCAAATGGTCATATGAACTTGGAACCACTGGTTTACCAATTTGACCAATTGGTCAACTTGACCCAAGTTGACCCATTTTACCTAAATGGGTCAACATGAGCCAAATGACATCAAATCAACTCCAAATTCCTTTAAATTTGGACCAACTAATTTCAAACTATTCTAAATTAAAGTGAAATCAAAGCCAAATGACCATTTTACCCTAGGTCAAGGGGGGCCAAATTCCACTTGGAATTTGGTCATATCCTTTTCATCTTGGCACCCTCTTAGTGGACCATATGGACACATACCCAATGGGTTTGGGAAACCCAAAACAAGCACCACCCACTCAAAATGAGCACATGGGATCACTCCCACTCTCTCACATGAAAACTTCTCCACTCCTTCCTCAAAAAGCAACCATGGCTCAAAATGACAAAATAACCCACTGGGATCAATTTGATCAAAATGCATCTCATCGTCGATCCTTAGAGATATACTCCCCTAATTTCATTTCATGGATTGATTTGCATGAACTAGAGGAAGCATTCCAAGCTCCCCAAGCTCTCCTAAGCTCTTTGAATTCTCCATTTGCTTCAAGCAAAATAGGGAGCTCAGGAAATTCCAAACTCATCAATTGTCAACTCAATTCCTCTTCAAGCACCTTGAGGGGACCCATTGAGCTCACCCAAGCTTCTCAAGTGCATGGGAGGTTTAGAAAACAAGCATTTGAAGGGAGTGGTCAATGGAAGATCTACTCACCTCAACCTTCCTTTAGGCTTGTCCACTAGAAACACCTGGTTGGGAGCTCGGTGATAGCCTGGTAAGTACTTCAAAAACCAAGTTTGATTTTCTTTGGTCCATTTTGAAGGAAATTCATCCCACTATTATTTAGATCTTCTTCTTGCATGATGTTGATGGTGTGGGTTCAATTTAGCTCAATTGAGCTCAAATGAGGATCAAGCCATGAGGAGACGGACTCTCCCACAAGCTGAGGGACATTGGATCATCCACATGTTTTGGATGGGCGATTAATCCATTAGATCGTGTTTAATCCTTTAATACGGGCTTGATCTTGGCATCGATCTTTGGATTGGGCGAGAAAAGTAGCGCCATGATGTGTAGGATGTGATAACTTAAATAATCATCATGTCGCCGCCGCATCAGCGGATGGCGATTATTTATATAATTAGGGATTTAATTATTTTAATCACAAATTTCAAAATTACATAACTAAAGTAGAAAAATCAAAAAAAATACAAAATGCATTTTAAGATATTTCAAAGAATATATAAAATTAAGTTTAATTGATTTTGAAATGTAAATTTTATAATTTGGGTTTTATTGGGTAATATATTAGTACTCTAATTATTCATTATTAATTCCAAACTTCTCGGGTATATTTGGGATGACTTTCCTCCCCACAATTTTTTTTGGAATTTATTTAATTAATTAGGGGTATTTGATTCACTCTAATCACTCTTAATCAATTAAATGATTAATTAACCTATTAAATAGTGATAAATTCATTAATTAAGTTTGCTATTATCTTAGAATAGTGAATGGACTTAGGAATGAGATTAGGAGTTCTTTCCCAAATCTTTTCCCTAAGTTTATTTCATTTGGATAAAAATCTAATTAAGGTGCAAATTAATTAAATAGTTTAATCACTTTATTAAATGACTTAATTAATCAAAATTTTAAAAAAATCAAATCAATGAATTTAATCAATTCCTTCTTGGGTAGATACTTAGGTGTTCAATAACCTAAGTAGCTTAAGAAATCATATCTAACCCATATGTGTGGGAAGGGTTATGAAAGTACTTAAATTAAACCTTTAGCTTAATTAATCATTAATTATGAGCCAAATGCATTAGGCCTTTCTTTCTTAGGTGCATTGCTGATTTAAATTTTTGTGGTTTTATGTCATACATTGGCTCATAATTATTTGGTTAAATATGTTAAAGTGGTGTAGGTAAGGGTAATTAATGGACTTAATACACCTTAACCTAAACAAAAATATAAAATCTAATGGTTCTAAAAATTAAACTAAAAAACATACACATGTGGGAGATGGGTTAGGACCAACAAACCTTTTATATTTCCTAAATTAAAAACTCAAACAAAACTAACAAAATTTCTTTAAATAACTTTGATTCACTTTAAATAATCTTATTCCATAGATTGTCTTTAGGAATTAATTAGGTGAATGAATTTACATGCTTTCATCACTTTATTTCTTTTCCTAGCATGCTAAATGTGTATGTCATATGAAAATCATGCATTCATATCTTTTGAAAAACAAATTAAAATGAAATGTTTCCTTTATGTCAAATTGCAAGTAAGAATATGAATGGCTATTATCACTACTAAATCCAAAATTATTTTCAAAACTTATAAATCAAACATTACAAATGAAAGGTATGCTACTTATAATTATTTATAAGCTTGCATGTGAGTATAATATAAAGTGTGCATTATGTGACTTTCCTTCTCTTCTCTTTTAACATAGTTTTGAATAGGATTTGCAAAGTGTATAGTTCATTTGAAAGAACACAACACTTGCTTAAATCCATTCCTATTCATTCTATGTTATCAATTAAGAAGGATATTCACACTTACACATGTAAATTATAAACAAATCAAATAAACAAACATAAACTTTTTCCGATTTCTTTCATTTCTGTACATGCACATGTATTTAAGAAAAAGTGTATATTAGTCACGGACATCCCAAGGTTGTGGCTTTAAGTAGCCCAAGTAAGGTCTTGTACCTTACACCCTTGTAGAAAATAATGGTGTCATACTCACTTATGTCTTTCATACATGTAAATGTGCATATGAATAATGGATAAAAGAATCTCTCTTTTCTACTTAACAAAATCATGCATACATGAAACATTCAAATTTTCTTAAGCATCTCTTAGCATTCATCATTAAGGTGTGTTAACATTTCCATTTGCATGTATATATATGCTTAGGATTCATCCATATGCATGTACACATGTTGGAAAGAAATAAAGTGTTGTGTGTTTGTGATAGTAATTCACTTTACTTAATCTTAAAATGTCTTTCTTTTGAATAGGTTTATTTAGGAAAAAAATTTAAACTTAGGATTAATTAAAACACATAATAAAACATTCACTAAAAAAATCAATAATGAATCTACCTTAGAAATTACTTAAGGTAGGGAGGAAGAGAAGTTCTCTTCTCTTTTCCTCTCTTTACAACATAATTAATTGTAGGTTCATTCAAACCAAATCATCACAAAAGAAAATCAACCAAATCAACTAAATCACTTAAATGAAACCACCCTAAGTTGAACTCTTTCACTTAGAAAACTTCAACCTTAAAGCTAGCTAAAACATACCACACAAATTATCACACATTAGTAAGTCACTTTTCTAGCTTTAGTTAGGCGTGCATGGTTTGATGTTTTATTTTATTTTTGTGTTGTAATATTTTAGTCTAAAGTTAGTGTATGTTAGAATGGTAGGATCTTAGTCTTAACCATTGTCTTCATGGATTGTGCTTAGAGCATAATAAAAATATAAATTTTCTGCGGGTTGCTTATACCCTAAGCATAATCAAAATAGGCCGTGGACTTGGTTACCCATGTGTGGGTGCTAAGTCCAATTTATATATATACATGCTTGGGATTGTTTATTTATTTAGCTAATCTCTTCTTTTGTAGGTTTTAGTTAGATTTTTTTTTCCATTTTCATGTAATTTTGCAATTAGGATTTGGAATGATTGTTATGGGGATTAGGATGAACATTGGTCATAAGACTATGTCTTATGTACCATGTGAAAACCTTTGGAGCACCACATTCCAACCAACCAAAAGAAGAAAGAAGAAAAGAAGAAAGAAGAAGAAAGAAATGAAGAAGAAGACCCCATAACATGAATTCCTTATTGTAATTTATTCATTTGTAATCCGGTTGTATAAGGGTAGAGCTTCTCAATTTATTTTTTTTTGTTTGTGTGGAGCCACAAATGCCTCTTATTCTTTTGCATTAGCTTTATAAATTGTTTGATGTTTGTTTAGCTTGTGCATTAAGATGGCATATTTTCTAGTTTCTTCCTTGCTTTGATGTATGGCTGGATGGATTAGGCTCTTAGAAAAACAAATTTTCTATCCAATTAATTCAAAATTAAAATAAATAACTCATAACCTCACCTAAAGCCTATATAAAATCAAGATAAAAGATTTAGCAACCCTTGGTTGATGTTGTATTTTGTTTCTCATCATGCATAAAAAACATCTTGTTTTACTCTTGTTATGGAGGGCTTCCACCTTTGCCAATTTGGCTTGACCTTTTGAGATCCATGGTGGAAACACATCTTATCTTGCGATTTTGGCTCATAATCTAATTTCATGCATTAGCATATGAATCCTAAAGCTGTCAAATTGATTATCCAAAATAAAAATAAAACATAACAAAAAAAATTTGCATTAGATTTAAATCATTAAATCATGCCTACATGATCTAGTCTTAGGAGTGTGTTTAAGGACTTAGTCTCTTTCTAAACAAATAACATTATCTTACAAAAGCATATGACTTGCCTACATGTATTTAAAATTGTAGGAGGAGTTAGTTGGCCACCCCTGCTTGTAAGTCTAGTAAGTCCAATGGTGGTTTATCCTCTTATGGAGGTAAACCAAATACCCATTTTCACCTTAGATTTAGGTCATGCTTTTGGCTCGCCAAAGCTCCCTAGATTTAGGTTACTTCCCTTGTGCTGCATAAATCCTCACCTTAGGCATTTTCATGATTATATGTCATGGAATTATAAGCCCTAACTTTCTAATAAAAATTCAACTTAAATAAATAAATCACTTCAATATCAAAATATAAAGCCCAACTATAGATAGTATGGGATGCTTATTAGCTTCCTAGTATCCTAAGCATACCCTACTTATCTTCATTTGGCTTTGATAAGAACTCTCCTCTGATTAATCCCACTTGATCTTCTAAAAATAAACCAATTGATTGATAGTCCTATCTTTGAAATCTTTGGAGACAATGATCATTTACCTTAATCAAGAGTATTCTACTCACCATAGAATGCTATGATAGTACATCAACACAAGATTATGGAAATGCCTAAGAGGTGAGGACTTATACTCATAGCCCCAAGGAAATAAGTATTCTAACCTAAATCTAAGATGCTTTAGCACAAGCTAAAAGCACTACCTAAGTCTAATAAGAAAAATGGGACATAATGATTTACCTCCACATGAGAGGATACCATCCCTATCTTCTAGGATTACAACCGCTAGAGTGGCCGCCTAACACCTCTTACACTTTAAAATCATGTAGGTCGGCCTTATGTGATGCAAGATAGCTATGCTATTATTTAATTAGGAAAGAAGCTAGAGTCCAAAACTCACTTCCTATGAGACTAAATATGATTGGTATGAAAACATGACTTAGATTAATGCAAAATTTATAATCTTTTGCATCATTTTGACACATTCATTTTGGATGACTTGGGAAAATTATGCATATATGCATGATGAAATAAAGTTGTGAGATAAATCAATGGGAGGAGGTGTTCTCCACTACAAGGGATCCCCTTAAAGGTCAAGTAGATCCCTTATCATGCAAGAATAGAGACCCTATTCAAGAAGCAATACGTAACATAATATGCATGGTGTGATAACATATAACTTCTAGCTAAGGGGTTGTTAAATCTTTTATTTATCTTGATTATGAACCTAAGTTTTAAGGTGAGGTTGTGAGTTGTATTAAAATTTAGTTATAAATTATTTAGTGATGATAGAAATTTTAATTTTATTCTAAAGAGCCTAACGCATCCGCACACACAGAAATCATCACACTTCAAGGAACTTAGGAAAAGCATATCATTTCTATTACAATCCAAATACAATAATCAAATATACAAATTTGGTAAAAGAATAAGATGTAAATGTTGTACTATCATACACCCTAGAAAATGAAAGAAATTGGGTAACCAAGCTCTACCCTTATACAACCCAAATTATAGTAATATTATAATTATATTGAATGTTATGGTAAACTTCAACCTCTTGTATTTATTTCCTTCTTTAAATGGTTTGATCCGTGCTTCACAAGGCCTCCTAATCTTTGCCTTCTAGCCACTCATCCTAAATCTCATAGCACTAATCCTAATTCCTATTATAAAATTACATATTTATGAAAAATAAAATCGCATCAGATCAAAAAATGGATGTTAGCTAAACAAACATACAAGCTAAGAAATTATACTTCATGTTTAGACTTAGCACTCTACACTTGGGTAACCAAGCCCACCCCTAACTGGATTATGCTTAGGCATAAGCAAGTTAGCAAGAACATTTATATTTACTTATTATTACAATAATCCATTCAGAAAAATCCCCTTCAAAAATGTCATTAGGCTATTATAACATCTAGTCTAAGCATAAAAATACTAACATCCGCCTAAAATATTACATCATAAAATAAAACATAATATCACAACATACACCTAACCTAAAGGCTATAATTGGTGACTTAATATTCTAATGTGTGTGCTAAGGTTTAGTGTGGTATATCTTAGTTAGTTTTTAAGTATAATTATCTAAAGTTTAGGATATTTATGTTAAATATTAGGGGAGGTTTTGCTTCAAATATTTGAATGAATTGATTAATTTTAATTTATATATATTATTTTATTTTGTTTGATGCCTACTTGATTATCTAATTATTATAAAGAGAAGAAAGGGGAGGTTGACCCTTCATTCCTATCCCAAGTTATTTTCTAAGGTTATATTATTATGACTTTGGTTTCTTAGTGAATAATTTATTAAAAAATTATTTATTAAACATAAGTTTGGTTAGTCTTAATGAATCTTATTCAAACATGAAAGGAATCTCATGATTGATAAAATTGAATAACTATTATATGGATAACATTCCACCACTTCTTTCCATCATCAATAACATATGCATTTCTTCATTTTTATTACTCATTGTATTTGAGTTATTACACATATTTATACATGCAATATATTTTATATTTAGGCACACCAATGATCATTAATGCATGTACTTTGGTAGAAAGAAAGATTTCATCCTTTATACACATGTATTAAAGATTTAAGCAAGTATGTCATTATTAAAGTAGAGAAGTGAGATTATCTAAGACCTCCTTGGGGAAACATAAATCCTCATAATCCCGGGATATACTATATACTTGCTAACTTAAATACATGTAAATGTATACATAAGCTAGGAATGAAAATTATGCAAATTTTTATGTAAGAGCAAATCTTTATTCATGTAAAATAAAGTTTTATCCCATATTCTAACACATGACACATGAATGAAATTAAACAAGTGTGCCATTGTTTAACTAGGGAAGTGAGATTATCTAAGACCTCCTTGGGCTATTTAAAGCCTTGTTTTCCCAAGGCTTCCAAATTATATATACTTGCTAACACCAAACATATGTAAATATACACATAAATTATAAAAAAATAAAATGATCATTTACCATGTTTAAGTTATGAATAAATGTAAATTTCATTGAACATTTATAACCTACATTAATTTAAAATTTATATCATTAGCTTATAGTTTTGAAAATAATTTAGGATTTATTAGTCATAATAGCCACACCTTATAATAATATTTATCCAACACATAAACTTAGATGTAATCATATTCTTTTGATTCTTTTTGAAAACATGAATATATGACACAAATGTCATGCACATTTATGATACTTAAAAAAGTAATTAAACATTTCCACATAACATGCTCAATTACATTAAGTCCTAAAGACAACCAAGCCAAATAAATATTCCTTAAGACTAACCAAGATTCTTATGAAATTTGATTATGGTGTTTAAATCATTAAGACCTAGAGAGAAGAAATGATACTTTGTATTTACCCCATCCCATATTGGTGATTTAATATGTTCAAAGAAAGTAATTAAGTAGATTTTATGGATTGATTAGGTTAAAGTCATGAAACACATTAATTTAATTACCCTACCCTAAGCTTCTTAAATTAAATTAACTGCTTGATCATGAGAATTCAATGATATGATTTTAGAAAGTAAAATTTGCAATGCACTTAAAGGGATCTAATGCAATTAGGCTCATGCTTAAGAGTTAATTGGATAAAAAAGAAAGAATCTAAGTTAAGTACTCTTATGATTTTTCCACACCAATGGGTCAACCATAATTTCTTAATAACTTTATGTTATTAAACACATAAAGGAAAACTAATGAATTATATTTGAATTACTTGAACCAATCATTAATTTAGTTTGATTTCTATCTTATCATTAATTTTCTAATTAATCACTAATTATTACATGTGTTAATTAACCCTCTTAAGGGAATACATTTAGAAAATAATTAGAAAGAGGCCCTATTTATTTCTCCTCACTATTACTATTATTCACAATGATTAATTATCATAAATTATTTAATTTTCACTATTTAATAATTTTAATAAATATTATATAATTAGGGTAATTATGATTGAAATTCTACATTATTAAATTACATGACCAATAATTCTAAGAAAATTATGACAAGATGACATCCCATAAGCATCCAACCAAATTTGGAATTAATTAGACAAGTAATTAAGCTTTAATTAAGTAATTCACTATACATAAATTGAGGATTTTATTTTTCTTAAATTCTCCTCTCTCTAACCTTTCAAAATAGGTTTTTTTGTATTGTTTAGATTTTCTCTATAATTAGTTATGATTTTTTTGAAGTTTTAGCCATTTAATTATAATTATAAAGCCTAATTATACCTTTTAAACCATTGGCACCACTCGGACGCTGATGCGCAATGCTTTCCATGCGGCACCGAGGTATTGGTTATTTGAACCGTATGATGCGCGAGGATGTGATTTTGTCTCGCCATTCAATCCTGATTGAACAATCGAGATTAATCTTGTGATTTCAAAGGTATCAAATCAAGATTTCTAGCATGATTAATCACACAAAATGGATGGCCGATGATTTGTCTCATCCCATGAGTGGAAGACGGACACCATCCATCTTCCAACGCCAATCGAGCTCACGGAGCTCTTCGATGGTGAAATTGACTCCAAAATGATCGAAAGAAATATAAGAGGATTATACGATATAAATTGCATGAAATTATAGTTCACCTTAAAAAAAGACCAACACTCAAAGGGGAAACTATGATTGTCGGATTTTTACCATGTCGAGCTATAAACCGATGGTCCATCGAAGTATCTTCATTATAAAGAGATGAAGCTCTATTGAGAAGATCACGCCTCCCACCATTACTGCGGATGAAACTTCATCGCAAAACTAGCCGAGTTGGTCTAGGGACATCTTCGCGTTCAATCACTCAGAAATGATTCATTTTGGCCAAAGTGAGATGAAAGTGTGGGAAGAGTTAATTTAGGTTTAGTGGAGATTTTGAAGCTTGGATAATGGAGCTCTGGGTTCATTGGGAGCTGGTCTCGCCAATGGTGCACGAAGAGCTTAGGAAAGAGTAAGGGAGTGTAATGCTAGGGAAGGTGTGTGAGTTTGAACATGTGGGAGTATACTCTCCTCCCAAGTGAACCAAGGGTTGGGATTGGTTCAGCCTTTGGCCGTCAAGGTAGGTCCAAAGGTGGCAAGAGACTATTGAGGTGGCCGAGGGTGAGAGGTTGAGAGAGTGTAGTGGTCCGGCATGGGGTGTACAACCTCCTTAGGTACTAATGAGTTCATGGGTGAACTCACCTCTCATGGCCAAAAATTGAGCCCAACAGCCTTGGGTTAGTTGGACCAATGGTCCTCTGTCCAAGAAGAGCCAAAGGTGGTCATCATGGGGTGGGGAGTTGGAGAACCCATCTAATTAGGGATTTTATCTCATTTGGAGGGCTTGTTCAATGGGTCTAACCTAAACCAGTTCACCATGGGTTGGGACTACTTGGCCAAGCCCATGGCCCAAAGATGAGTCACGTCAAGTTTGGTTGGGTTTGGGCTTAGTTTGGTTGGTTTAGCTTAATTTAACTCATGGGGTCAAATGGGTTCAATTGGATTAAGTTGAAATTTGACCAAATTTGGTCAAACCAATGATTTAGGTGAGTTCAATTTGTCATTTAGAATGCATGTAATTGGTTTGATTTAATTTGGGTTGGATTTGAATTTGGCCCATATGATTCAATTTGGGTCAAATGGGTCATGTTGACTAATTTGACCAAATAGGTCAAATTAGGTTGAATGAAGGGTTGGTCTATGTTCAATTGATTATTTGGGAATGGTAGTGTTGGTTTCAATTGATCCGATTAGGGAATGATTTGGTTCAATTGGACCTTTAGAGTAATTAAGGGTCAATTGGGTTTTTAGTCAAATTGACTTCAATTGATTATTGTTTGGTGTTCAACAATCAATTTATGATTTATTAGAGGCATTAGTTGCAATCATTTTGGATTGAAATAAGATTTGGCCTAATTTGCCCTTTTAGGTCAATTGGGTCAACTTGGGATAAGTGGTCAAATTGTTTGATTGACCCAATTGATTATAATCATCAAAAAATGATCAACAATCATTATGGAATAAATAGATGAGTTAATTTAATCCAATTTGGATTGGAGTTTGAATCAAATTGATCATTTAGGTCTCATCAAGTGAACCAATTGGTCAATTGGGTTGAATTGGTTGAGTTGGTCAATTAGGTGTTGAGAGGTTCAATGATGGATTTAGAGTTGATTAGTTTTGATTGTAATTTATTTGGACTCACTAGGTTTTGGCTCATTTGAACTTTGTCAAATGGGCTAAATAAAAGGCTAAGGTCAAGGTTAATTTAGCTTGAAATTGAAAAAAATCAAATTCAATTATGATTAATTAAATATATTTGAGGTTGGTTGTATTTCATTTACATGAGCTAAGCTTGGAGTGAGTGAATGGGAATAAGTTTTATTTAGGCCTTAGGTGTGAAACGTAATTGCCCTAAGGCAAACTTTTAGCTTTAAGATTATGTTCTCTAAGTCTTAGGTTTATTATTTCTTTAATCATTAGAAATGTCTTAACCAAAGAAATCCAAGTGTCTAGAAGGTTCCAAAGTCAAGATGAGAAAGGCTAATCCTCACTCCAAAAGTAAGCCAATAAGTATTAGACTATTCTTAAACTCTTGTAAAGTTTCATA